>QXTE01000016.1:16645000-17018744 GCA_003942145.1 Platysternon megacephalum | reverse complement strand
GCGCGTGGCTGCAGAGGGGAGCGCGGTGGAGGGCTGGGGAGGGGAGCACATGGCTGCAGAGGGGAACATGGAATTGGGCTGGGGAGGGGCGCACGTGGCTGCAGAGGGGAGCGCGGTGGAGGGCTGGGGAGGGGAGTGCGTGGCTGCAGAGGGGAGCACGGTGGAGGGCTGGGGAGGGGAGTGTGGCTGTGGAGGGCTGGGGAGGGGAGCACATGGCTGCAGAGGGGAACACGGTGCCGGGCTGGGGAGGGGAGTGCGTGGCTGTGGAGGGGAGCGCGGTGGAGAGCTGGGGAGGGGAGCGAGTGGCGGCGGAGGGGAGCGCGGTGGAGAGCTGGGGGGGGGAGCGGGTGGCTGCGGAGGGGGGCGCGGGGGCGAGATGGGGGGGGGGGGGGGTGGCTGCAGAGGGGGGCGTGGTGGAGGGCGGGGGAGGGGGGTGCGTGGGTGCAGAGGGAAACGGGGTGCTGGGCTGGGGAGGGGAGTGCGTGGCTGCAGAGGGAAACGTGGTGCTGGGCTGGGGAGGGGAGTGCGTGGCTGCAGAGGGGAGTGCAGGTCAGAGCTGGGGAGGGGAACAAGTGACTGCAGAGGGGAGCGCGGTGGAGAGCTCGGGAGGGGAGCGAGTGGCTGTGGAGGGGAGCGCGGTGGAGAGCTGGGGAGGGGAGTGCGTGGCTGCAGAGGGGAGCGCGGTGGAGAGCTGGGGAGGGGAGCAAGTGGCTGCAGAGGGGAGCGCGGTGGAGAGCTCGGGAGGGGAGCGAGTGGTGTGGTTTCTCTGACTCCCCTGGCCCACCTCAACCCCAGAAGGGAGCCCTTGGCAGGGAATCTGAGGGGCTGCCACGCTCTGTGCAGATCATGTATTGGTCTAGTAGAGGAACAAGTACACAGACACTCAGAGTATGTGCTCCAGCCTTTCCAGGTATTCTGTGGCATCTCCACTCTCCTTAAGCAGGGCTACTAACTGCACCTTGGCCTGGATTGCAGGTGTCTGAACGAATTCCAGCAGCGTATCATTCCAGTGAGCTCACCAGCGAGTCACCAGCCCAGTTACCCTGAGGAGCATGCCATGCCACCCCGGGAGCCCAGGCAGACCTGTGTGTGCTCTTGCCAGGAGGGAAGTGGAGAAGGAAGAAAACCATCCAAACTTTGGAATCTGCTTTCCTGGAGCAGGGAGAGCAAGTAAATCAGGAAATCATCATCACCCAACGCCTACATGCCGATCCTGAGTGGGGCAGGTGCTGAAAGCTGCAGCTGGCTCAGCTGGCTAGAATCCTCTGCCGTGTGCACCTTTCCTGCCCTGTCCACATATGTGAGAAGTTTAGTGCTCACAACTCAAAGAAAGAGCTGTTGAGACCCATCTCAGAAGCTAATCACACATAGGCTTCGTGAGCACAGCTGGGCCCTGAGCAGCAGATTCTGATCCTCGTTTTCCCCTTGTCTGGGGAGGTTGGGGATTTGGCCCATTCCCCCGAACAGGCACCAGCGCCATGGCAGCTCCTGTGAGCATGGAGTGAGGGTTCATAGACACACAGACTTTAAGGCCAGAAGGGACCATCGTGGTCACCTAGTCTGACCTGCACATTGCAGGGCACAGAACCTCGCGCACCTGCTGCTCCAGTAGGCTCAGAACCACTGGCTGAGTTACTGAAGTCCTAAAATCATGATTTAAAGATGTCAAGTTACAGAGACTCCACCATTTACTCTAGTTCAAACCAGCAAATAACCCATTCCCCGCGCTGCAGAGGAAGGCGGAAACATCCCAGGGTCTCAGTCAATCTGATCTGGGGCAAAATTCCTTCCCACTCCCAAATATGGTGAACATGGGGGCAAGACTCACCAGCCAGACACCTGGGAAAAAATTCTCTGTAGTAACTCAGAGCCCTCCCCATCTAGCCCTCCCCATCACTGGCCATTCAAATATCTGCTAATAGCAGTCGTGGATGGGCCATATGCCACTGTCAGCAATCTCATCATACCATCCCGGCCATAAACTTATCAAGCTCAGTCTTAAACAAATTAGATTTTTTGCCCCCCTTAGAAAGCTGTTCCAGAACTTCACTCCTCAGATGGTTAGAAACCTCCATCTAATTTCAAGCCTATATTTGTTGATGGTCAGTTTATATCCATTTGTTCTCGTGTCAACATTTGCCCTTAACTTAAATAACTCCTCCCCCTCCCTGGTGTTTATCCCACTGATATATTTATTGAAAACAGTAGTATCTCCCCTCAGCCTTCATTCTGTTAAACTAAACAAGCGAAACTCCTTAAGTCTCCTCTCGCAAGGTAGGTTTTCCATTCCTCTGATCAGTCTAGTAGCCCTTCTCTGCACGTGTTCCAGTGTCTTGTATAATTGCAATAACACTTCCCTGTATCTACTGGATATACCTCACCTGATGCATCCTAGAATTGTATTAGCCTTTTGCATCACACTGGCGGCTTGTAGTCATCTTGTGATCGACCAAAACACTGAGATCTTTCTCCTCCTCTGTCGCTTCCAACTGATACACCCCCAGATTATAACAAAAAATTTTATGGTTAATCCCTAAATGCATGACCTTGCACTTTGCACTATTAAATTTCATCCGATTTCTATTACTCCAGTTTTCAAGGTCAATCAAATCTTCTTGTATGATATTCCGGTCCGCCTCTGTATTGGCAGTACCTCCCAACTTTGTGTCATGTGCAAATTTGATTAGCTCACACCCAATTTTTGAGTCAAGGTCATTAATGAAAATGTTAATAAGATTAGTCCCAAGACCGATCCCTGAGGAACACCACTAGTAACCTCCCTCCAGCCTGGCCTTTCACCATGACCTGTTGTAGTCTCCCCTTTAACCAGTTCCTTACCCAACTTTCAATTCTCATATTAATCCCCATCTTCTCCAATTTAAGTAATATTTTTCCATGTGGAAATGCTTTATTGAAATCCAGGTAGATTAGATCTACTGCATTTCCTTTGTCTAGAAAATCAATCATCTTCTCTGGTCTGGCACAATCCACCTTTTGTAAAATAATATTGTGTTTTACTCCAATTACCATTTACCTCTATGTTCTTAACTATTCCTTCTCAAATTTATTCTAAGATCTTGCATACAACTGAGGTCAAACTAACAGGCCTGTAGTTTCCTGGATCACTTCCCCCCCCCCTCCCCCACCTTCTTTGGATACAGTTACAGTATTTGCAATTCTCCAGTCATATGGCATGACCACCGAGTTTACGGATTAATTAAAAATCCTTGCTACTGGACTTGCAATTTCTTGAGCCAGTTTTAATATTCTTGGATGGAGATTATCTGTGTCCCCCGATTTGGTCCCATTAAACTGTTAGAGTTTGGCTTCTACCTCAGATGTGGTAATTTCTACTTCCATATCCTAGTTCCCATTAGCCACCCGGCCACTATCCCTACGTTCTTCATTACCCTTATTAAAAACTGAGGCAAAGTATCTGTTTAGATGTTGGGCCATGCCTAGATTGTCTTTAATCTCCACCCCATCCTCAGTGCTGAGCAGTCCCACTTCGTCTTTCCTTGTTTTCTTTTTATTTATATGGCTAAAGAGCCTTTTACTATTGGTTTTAATTTCTTTTGCAAGGTCCAACTCAGCTTGGCTTTTGGCCGTTCCATGTGTCTCTGCTCGCACTTGCCTGGCTTCTTAGAGGCCCTGGCTCTGCAGGGAGTTTGGCGCTTCTCCAGTGCAGGTGCTTGTGTCACTCCCTCTGTGTCCTCAACCCACCCCTACTTGGCAGCACAAAGGATCTGGAGATGGAACGCTGTGAACAGGCATGATTGCATGTGCAGAGCGCACACCTTTCACACCTGGCTGGGGTCAGCCCTCCAGCTGTGCTGGCAAGAGGCCAGCCTGCAGCAAGAGGCTGAGCAGAGCCTCCCAGCACCTCAAACACCTGGGTGCCCAGCTTGGATCCGGGCCCCTGGGAGCACATGCTCAGCTGATGATACAGGAAAGGGCTCTGGAAGGAGCTGCATCCAGCTTCTTCTTGGGCTGGGGGAGGAAGCAATGGGGAAATAAATGTACCTCCCCCACATGCCCCAAAAATAAACCATGCACACTGGTGTAAATGAGTAGAAACCCCATTGAAGCCAATGGAGTTATGTGAGACTAAAATCAGGCCTCCCCAGCATTGCAACTCTTGCAATGTTTGTCTTAAAGTCTCAGCTCCATGACTACAGGAGACTCTCAGCTTCCATCTGAAAGACAAGTATGTTTCCAGCTCTTCTGGTTGCAGAGAAAAGCTTGGAAACTTGACCCAGTGTGACCTATTGGCTCCAGAACCAGAAAGCAAATAAACAGACCCCAAATGTATTAAGTTTTAAGCCAATCTCCTCATTTTGGGGGCCTGACCCATGATTTTTGAATGCTCATGATTTCTGAACGGCTGCATTTGGATGCCACAAGAAGCCAGACTGACCAGAATATCTTAGTATTTGGGGTTACATGCAGTGTTGTTGTAGTCGTGTTGGTCCCAGGATATTAGAGCGATAAGGCAGGTGGGATAGTTTATTTTATTTGGGGTTATGTTACTCAGGGTTTATCTACACTTGAAATGCTACAGCAAAACAGCTGCACCGCTGTAGCAAGCACTTCAGTGTAGACACTATCTACCGCGACAGGAGGTGTTCTCCCATCAGCGTAGGTAATCCACATCCCGGGAAGCTAGTAGTAGTTAGGTTGACGGAAGAATTCTTCCATCGACCTAGCGCTGCCTATGCTGGGGTTAGGTCTGCTTAACTATGCCACTCAGGGGTGTGGATTTTTCATACCCCTGTGTGATATAGTTAAGCTGTTTTAATTTTCTAATGTAGACCAGGCCTCACAGACACTTCTCATTTATGCAGCCAAAATAATGAGATCAAAACTTCCCAGGAGCTCCCTCGGAACTGAAATATGCATTTAGCCACATTAATGTGTCCTGCCCTAGAAGCATTACGTAATCAGTCATGTGACCCTACAAAAATACAAGCTCAGATAAGAGAGGCACCGAAGCTGCACAATTTGAATCCAGATCTGAGTTCCACCACCCCAAAGGTTTGGGGGCATTCAAGTCTGGGGGTTTAGTTCAGCCCATTATAAAAATATGGGGTTGTTTACACAATGTGGCTCTGAGGCCAGGTTTTAAACATGCCCAAAGCTCAGGGGTGTTTCCTTTGGGCTGATCTCTAATACAGACACAAATGCTGGGCAGCATCACAACTGGTGCTGGGCAGTACTCTGATCTGAGCTATAAACAGACAGCTTACAAATTCCACATGCTGTTAACCAAACGTAGGATCATTCCATCAGCAATTCAAAGTGGAGGGAGCAGATATTGTGTAGGGGGCTCTGAGGGGTAGAACCAGTAACAGAGACAAAGGGAAAATTTATGCTGAATATCAAGAAACCTTCCTAACACTGCAGTGCACTAGGTGGAACAGTCTGCCGGATGGAAGTGGTGGAAACTCCATTGTTTGGGCCATTTAAAACTAGGTTGGACAGTGTCATGAGGAATATGGTCCAGAAATCGATCCTGCCCTGGTCCCTGGAGGCATGGATCTCTGCCTAAAGGACTTTTCAGTCTCTAGTTCTAAGATTCTGAGAAAATGCTGAGAGAGAAAACATTTAATTTTACATTTCAGACAACAAAAAATATCACAAGTGATTATTCTTATAAAAATAATTTATAATGAGCATCTATGTAATAATAATATCGAGCTCTTACAGAGCACTTTCATTGGCAGGTCCCAGTATAGAGGGTCTTTCATCCCAGAAGATGCTACAGCACATTACAAACTACGCTCGTTCAGCTGCAGGGAAATGCAGCTGCCTGCTGCATGGCCAGGCCTTTCGGCTACGGGCGCTGAGCTAGCCTCATGGGTACAGGAAAAAGGCAAACAATTGCTTTGACGTTGGGGTGCCAGAGGTTGGTCCTGACAGGTATCGCCAGGATTGGAGACCTCCTGGACTACAACTGGGGGGACTGGGTGGAACCCGGGGTGGGGGTGGAGGGGTTGACCAGAACCTCCACCCCTCGCACCCCACAGCACATATTCCAGGAGGTGAGAGCAGCTTTATCACCAGCCTCTTGAGCCTTCCTTGAGCAGGAGGGTGCTCCCTGCCCGCCTCTCAGCCCTGGCCCTCCGGACCTTGTAATTGGGACCCCGCCCCACAAGCCCCGGCTGCCCCCTCTACATAACCTGATCTGGCTGCGTGACATGCAGCCAGTCCATTTTCAAACTGTGCCTAGGAAACAGCTGTAAATGCTCATGTGCACACCTTTCGTTTCCTCACCCTCGTATCCTGCCCAGACACCAAGTGGCGGGACGTACTACCATCTGTGGAGGTGAGGAACCCTGGTGGGTCAGCCTGTACTCCACCTTGATCCCACGGCCCTCTGGGGATATTAGTTGGCAGCTCCTTCACAGAGCCATGAGCATGGGAGTGTACTTGGCGCAGTTCACCCCGTTCCCTGACGCCTGCCCCTTCTGTGACGTGAGGAGACCATGGCACACATCTATCTTGAGTGCGCCAGACTACAGCCCCTTTTCTGACTCTTCAGAACCTTCTCCTTAGATTCTGGCTGCACTTTTCCACACACTTCCTGATTTACACAGACTCTATCAATGGCCCCATGAAGTCGCGAGACCTCCTCCTGGCACTGACCAAGGTGGCCATCCACCGCAGCTGAGCCCGAGAGCGGCCAGGCAGCAGGAGGTTGTAGGATGGGGAGGTGCTCTGCCACTGTGGGGCCTATTTCTGCTCCTCCCTTAGATCGTGTATCCTGGCAGAGCTCCTCCATTGGCTCCCTGGATGCTTTGGAGGAGCAGTGGGCGCTGTCTGGGGTTCTCTGCTTGGTGTCCCCCTCTGGCTCCCTGCTTTTGACCCTATAACCCTCACTCCTGTTCCTGCTTTGTCATTTGTTGTCCCGCGACTTTATTTGAACCCTGGGTCTAGTGACTCCTCCCCTTAGGCTGGGTGAGGGGCCGCCTGATGCGGGCGGGCGCTCCCGGGAATTCAATAGGTACAAGCAGCGGATCCTTCGTGTCTCATGTGGCTTGGCCAGTCTGTCCTATCTAGGGATTGCCACTGTGCCTGTCACGTGCACCCAGGTACCCACCAATTGACCCCTTACCCCCGCTGACCCCCATTGGACAGGCCTCTGAGCCTGCTGTGGGCCTCCGGGGGTCTGTACGCACAGGCAGGGCCTGAGATAAACTCCACCTCCCGCTGACCCCAGCTGGTTCAGGGGGCTGAGCTCTGTGTGCTGGGGACGGTGGGGTCCTTGACTGTGGGCAGGACTGTGTGTGCCTGGGGGAGGGCAGGGCTCTCAGATGTGGGGGGGCTTTGTGTGGGGGGCAGGGGGACTCTCGAATATGGGCGGGGCTCTCAGATGTGGGGGGGCTTTGTGTGGGGGGGCAGGGGGGCTCTCGAATATGGGCGGGGCTCTCAGATGTGGGGGGCTTTGTGTGGGGGGGCAGGGGGGCTCTCGAATATGGGCGGGACTGTGTGTGCCTGGGGGAGGGCGGGGCTCTCAGATGTGGGGGGGCTTTGTGTGGGGGGGCGGGGGGGCTCTCGAATATGGGCGGGGCTCTCAGATGGGGGGGCTGTCAAATATGGGCGGGACTCTCCGCACAATGTCGGGGCCCTGGCGCAGGGAAGACGGGGCTTGTGGGGGCGGCGCTATATGTTCGTTGGGAAACGTGGCTTTTCGGCGAGTGGGCGGAGTTTGTGTCTATGGGCGGAGCTTTATGACAAGTGGGCAGGGTTTGTGTGTGGGCGGGGTCTGTGGGGCGTAGGGCTCGGGGGTTATGTGAGGGGCGTGACTCTGTAGTAAGTAGGCGGGAGACTATGGGGGCAGGATCTAACGCGAAGGGGCGGGACACTGGGCGGGTCCGTAGCGGAAGGGCGTGGCGGTGGCTGTGGCCTCGCTCTGATTGGCTCCGAAACTCCGTTGCCCTGGGTTACTCACCGATACAGCTGGTACCCTGACGTCATTGGTGGGCGGAAACCCTTTGCGAGCGAGGCTTGTCTGCCCGCCCCGTTAGGAAGCTTCCCATCGGCCCAATGGGAAAGCGCGATGGGCCGGGCCTGTGCCGCGTTCTTCCAATGAGAAGGGGGCGGTCGGTTCGGGCCGCTGTCACCCGGGGGGGGCAGCAGCACGCGTCCTCTGGCCCAGTGAGGCCTGCCCGGGGGAGCCCAGGCAGCCGGGGGGGAGGGGAAGCAGGACGTTGGAGAGGGGCAGTTGGGGGCAGGAGGTTGGTGCTGGGGAGGGGAAGGAAGGGGGATGGGTAGTTGGGGGGAGGGGGCAGGAGGTTGGTGTGGGGGGATGGGTAGTTGGGGGGAGGGGGCAGGAGGTTGGTGTGGGGGGTGGGGCAGTTGGGGGGAAGGAGGTTGGCGTGGGGGATGGGTAGTTGGGGGGAGGGGGCAGGAGGTTGGCGTGGGGGAGGGGCAGTTGGGGGGGAGGGGAAGGAGGTTGGCGTGGGGGGTGGGGCAGTTGGGGGGGAGGGGAAGGAGGTTGGCGTGGGGGGTGGGGCAGTTGGGGGGGAGGGGGAAGGAGGTGGGAGCCCCGCAGCCCGCCCCGCTCCGGCGCTAGCCCTGGGGAGGGGCCGAGGCGGGCGGGGACAGCCCGGCCGCTGGCCCCGCCCCGCGCCCCGCCCCTCCCGGAGGTGCTGCCGGCTGCGGTGGCGGGCGCTGCTGGTGCGTTGGCGGCGCGGGGCACGGCGCAGAGGACAGGGGCAGCCGCCGCCTCAGCATGGTGCCGTCCAGCCCCGTCCCGGGAGAGAGGCGGCGTCAGCCCAGGGCGGCGGCAGCGGGGAAGGCGCAGCACGGAGCGGGGGCCCGCGGCGCCGGCAGGTGCTAGGTGCGGGGCGTGTGCCCGCCCGAGCCGCGCTGCCTGGCCGCTCTCGGGCTCGGCTGCGGTGGATGCCACTTTCGCACAGACGGCGAAGCAGGCGGCGGGATCCGCCAGTCCCGGGCCGGGAGCCGGCCGCTGCCAGGTTCGTGCGGCCGTGAGCATGCCCGCCTCGGCTCCGCCGTCCTGCCACCCACCTGCCGGGGAGCGGCCAGCCCAGCCGTAAGGAGGGGGCAGCCCTGCCTGCCGCCGGAGCCCTGCCCTCCCCTCCCAGCCCCCGATGACCTGATCTCGCCTCCTCTCCGTGTTCCCGAGGGGGCCGGCGTGAGACAGCCGGGCTCGGCGCGCCACAGGCTGCCCTGCTACTTGCCCAGGTGACCAGCTGGGATCCCCGTTGCCTGTCCGGGAGGGCTCCTCTCCCGCACGCCGCCCGGGCTCCGGAGCATCTGTTGCTGACTGAACAGCCTCCCCCCGCTTCCCAGCCTGGCCCCGATGGATGCAGCCGCCCTCGCCAGCCCCCGCCCGCCATGCCCTTCTGGCTGAGCCCCCCGGCACTGGGGCCGTTCCTTACGGGGGAGCTCCGCGCCCGTCCCTGCCTCGGGAGCCCCCATCGCGCAGCCCCCCATCTGAGCTCTCGCGTTACACCGCTGCTGGCTGCCATGGGGCTGGGGCCATCTGCCTCCTAGGTGCCGGCGCTCGGCTTCGGACTGCTGTGCATCCTCTCCCCGCTGCCGGGGCCTCTTCTCCCGTCCCCGCTGCACTCCAGGGTCGGCCCCGGGGGCTGCCGTCCTCCCCCGCCCCCTACCTCTGCCGTGCGCGCTTGTCCCGGTCCGCTCCCCGCCGTCTCTCCCTCTCCCCGGCCGTGCGGAAACCTGCCGTGACTCCGCGGGGGAGGCGGAGCGGGGGGAACATGGAAGAGAAGCGGCAGGCGCATCAGGTTGAAATCGACCCGGATTTTGAACCCCAGAGCCGGCCCCGTTCCTGCACCTGGCCGCTGCCTCACCCCGACTTTCCCGGGGAGGAGGAGGACGGAGGCGCGGCGGCAGCCGGCGGCTCCCGAATCCCCGCGGCCGGCGGAGCGGCAGAGGGCTCGGAGAACACGGGAGCCGTGGCGGATCGCAAAGCCGCTTCGGCGCTGCCTTCGCTGGGGGCGGATGTTGGACAGCTCCGCAAGGCGAAGAACTCGCGGCGCAATGCCTGGGGCAACCTGTCCTACGCGGATCTCATCACCAAGGCCATCGAGAGCTCCCCGGAGAAGCGGCTCACCTTATCCCAGATCTACGACTGGATGGTCAGATACGTCCCCTACTTTAAGGATAAAGGAGACAGCAACAGCTCTGCCGGCTGGAAGGTACGTACAGCCCCCGCCTGGGGCCAGAGCTGTGCCCGCGCCTCCCTGCCCGCAGGCGCCAGCCAAGTTTAATTTAAATCCATGTGTGCGACCAGGGAGGCTGTGTTGAATTAATCTGTGTGGTCAGGGGCTGCGCCTGCAGCTGCCCATTTCCATGCAGGGAGCGGACAAGTTTCTCTGTCTGTGCCATCAGCAAAACCTGCTCGGTCCCTGCTTGTGACCAGAGTTTCATTAAGGCGATACATGTGGTCTGAGGCTGGGGCCATATCAGTGCATGTGTGGCTAGGGGACAGGCAGCTTGATTTCGCTGTGTGATCAGAGCTCTCGTTTTCACCTAGAGCTGGGATCGGAGAGATTTCCTATCTACACTTGAGCATCTGCATATAGGGGAGCAGCAAGTTTTCCCAGCGTCTCTAGGGTGGGGAGAGAGAAAAGGTTCCGGTTGCCTTGTATGTGTTAGCAGGGAGATCCCTACCCGGCTGACTTGTCTACAGCAGCTCCCATTCACCTGTTCAGCCATTCTGAATGGCCTGGCCGAGGGGTCATTCTGGCTGCCGTTGTGTTATAACTGCCCATGTACCTGCCCATCTGGAAAGGACCCTGGGCAGCAGAAGCAGGGAGGTGCTTGTGTGTGCATGACTGTCTCCTGTTGGTGTTAATTGAAACCTGATTCAGATGAATGACACCAGAGACTTACCCCTTCCCACCCTTTTTTCCATGTGGTTATGTTATAAATCTTTGTTCTTGGGTTGCATTTTAGAGGCAGGAGTCTGAGAACAAGGGGTCTGGGAGAAAGGGGAGAAATCCCTGTCTACTTTATCACATGAGAAGTGACTGGCTCACCTCTGTCAGATGCTGGCAGGGCTAGTGGCCAGCAGAGCTGGAATCAGACATGTGACAGCGGTCTTGGCTCCGGGTCTGTCAGGATAAAAATTGGTGCTGTGCTAGAAGCCGTCTTTGCCTGCCATATGTGAGCATTAGAGCATTATTAATTACAGTGCTGCCAATCCCCAGCACTGTGTGTGTGTGTGTGTGGGGTGGTTACATGGACGATCGGGATTTGCCCAGCAGCATAATGTGCTTCTGTTGCATGGTCAGTAAGGTGAAATTAGGGGAGTCCTGTCCTACAGCCGTAGAGCTAACTGTGCCTGCTTTGCCCAGAGAGGCTGTAGCATTGCTAAGTGTCTGACGGCAGCGAGACAGGAGGCTCTTCACACACAGGTGTGCTCCATAGAAATGGCTTTCACTGTACATGTGAGTCTTGGGCAGAGCAGGGTTTAACTCTTGCAGCGCTGTGAGGGGAAACAGGCACTGAGGTCTTTCCCCGCAGAAGGTGCTGTGCTTCCCTTCCCTCATGTGCGCACACAGCCCTCTGGTCTCTGGATTTGGTTTCATTGGCAGCACTCCAGGCTGTTGCCTTTGGTTTGTTAAATATTTCTGTCAGCAACCATCGATCCCCTCTTACTGTGTTTTCCTGTGGAGCTGTGTTACGCTGAGACTCCTGGAGCCAAGCGGTGGGGGGAGAGGCTGTGCTGAGCTCAGTCGCACCTGCCGGCTGAGGTGTTGTCTGTCACAGGACCCTGCCCAGTAGGAAAGGGCATTTACAAAATGACTGCCACTTGGAGAGACCCCTCATGTTAGCAACACTTGGCAGAGCGGAGAGATTTCCTTGTGTCTAGATGGGGTCAGTAAACTAGTAGGTGGTTTCGCTTTACCCCTCCCCTAAACCCTGTCACCTCCAGTGTGATTAGTGGCTAACAAGCAGTGTGTTCATTAATACCAGGGCTGCTGTGGGATATGGGCCAAACTCTGTCCTGGCATTAGCGAACCCAACTCCCATTGGGGTCAGGAGGAGTTGGGCCCATTTCTGTCCTTGCTGAGCCTACCCCCACCTCCTCCTAATGACTTGTAGGCTGGGCTGCTCTGGCCCCAGGGGATGTCATAGAATGTCAGGGTTGGAAGGGACCTCAGGAGGTCATCTAGTCCAACCCCCTGCTCAAAGCAGGACCAATGCCCAACTAAATCACCCCAGCCAGGGCTTTGTCAAGCCTGACCTTAAAAACCTCTAAGGAAGGAGATTCCACCACCTCCCTAGGGAACCCATTCCAGTGCTTCACCACCCTTCTAGTGAAAAAGCTTTTCCTAATATCCAACCTAAACCTCCCCCACTGCAACTTGAGACCATTGAGCCACGTCCCTGGCTGCTCTATGAGACCTTTGTGAAGAACTAACTCCAGTAGCTCAGGTGTGCAGCTATCCTGGTGGTCACTTATATTAGCATAGTCCCTGAGGTCCCCACCCATTGTGCTTAGGGGTTG
Organism: Platysternon megacephalum; assembly: GCA_003942145.1. Lineage (NCBI taxonomy): Eukaryota > Metazoa > Chordata > Testudines > Platysternidae > Platysternon > Platysternon megacephalum. The sequence goes on along the minus strand of QXTE01000016.1, from coordinate 17,006,242 downwards.
TGTAGATGGGCTCTGCCCCATAAAGCTTATGCTTTACGTAGCCGTGACAGACAAAAGAAGGATTGTTCTCCCCACGCTACAGAACAGAGAGAGGCAGTGACTTGCTCACGCTGACACACGGAGTGTGTTGCAGAGCCAGGAATCAAACCTAGTGCTTTAACCTTAAACCCACCCTCATGGAGAAGGTGCCTAAACAGAACAGAGGAGAATGAGACTGTTTTACAGACATGTGCCCAGTAGAAGCTTCCACTGTAAAGGAGAAAATTGTAGGGTGATGAGTACGTGGGGAACTCTGACCAAAGAGCACATGAAATCAGTGCTTAGGGACTGGTGGCAGACACACCCACTGAAGTATCAAGGGATTGGGAAGGGCCAGAGACAGCACAAGGTGGCTGGGGAAATGTGTCCCATACTGGAAAGGTGTCTGAGTGGTAGTCATTAGAGAGCCACAAAACTCCATCACTGGAGGATGTGAGCGCTGGGCTTCCTTGGGGAACTGAAATGTTGTTGGGTGCTCCTAGGCAGCTGCCACGTTCCACCCCAGAGGTGGTTGCATTTCAGTAGTGGGTAAAGAGATTCCCTTCCTATCCCTTTGTCAGCTCTCTGGGATGTTTGTGTTATTTAACAAGTGTAAAAAATGCTGTATGATCCCCAGATGTACGGGCTCCTGGAAGGATAAAGGATTCTTATTATTGCTATGGTGGGAGGGGAGAAGGGGGCTTGGGGAGGGTGGGAGCAGTGGTGAGGAGTCGGCAAGTTTGCAAACTATGACCTTGCTAGAAGGAGACTGAGAGGGTTGAGGGTTGTGTCTCTAGTGGCATGGTGCTGGCACTGATATGGCATATGGGAGGTGGAATTGCCCATGAGCAGAAGCTTTTATCCCAGCTGGTAAGAGTGCTGGCCGAGGGTGGTGTGTGGGCTGAGAGCCAGGTTTGGAGTGGGGCACAAAGCCTTTCCTTGTCACATGCTAGCACCAGGGGTTGAGCTGCCTGCAGCTTGCAAGCAGGAGGAACGACCAAAGGGGGTCCCTGTGGGACGTGCGAGGATTCAGACAAGCACAGTGGGGCATTGCGCAAACCACTAGGGTGGAGCTGGGAACAGGTTTGGGCTTGCAATCGTGCGAACGTCAGGATGAGCAGTGACTTTGGTCTTACAGCAGTAAGGGCTTGAATGTGACTCTTGCTTTTGCAGCCCAACCTTGGACAGGGTGAGAACTAAGGGGCTTCCTGTCTGGAGAGCAGGTGTGTCAGAATCGGGAACCATCCCCAGCATTCCCTCCAATGCACCTCGCTGTCTGTATGTCACAGCCCCCTGCAGCCCACGGCTAAGAGGCCAGACAACTTCATAGCATGATGGGCTGGTGCTCTCTAAAGCATCCACTAGGGAGCACTTGTGCATGATGCAGCTTGCACTGCTGCTTCCGTTTCCCCACCCAGATACTGGAGAGCATCTCCTTATCTGCCCTTTGGGGCAGGGAGGGTCTCACCTACCTTCTGGAGAGGGCCACATACCCTCACAGCGCCGCGTGCACCTTATAGCAGCGTGTGGAGCCAGTGAGCAAAGATTCTGTTGTGTTGCTGCCAGCCCCGAGGGGAATCACTGATTTAATCAAGTGTTTGCATGAAAGGGGCTTCATCTGGAACATGGCCTCCTTGTGGGAGCATGTGCTCCCTGGGGAATGACACCCTGAGACAGGCATGCAATCTGGGAAAGAGTGACACCTGGCCAGATGAGGCTGCTGGACACCCCTCCCCCCCCACTGCCCCCCCGTTTGAGGTGGATGCTATAGCCACAGAGATGGGGGGGGGGGGGAATAACCCCGGCAAGGAGCCAGTGGAACTCACAATGCTGCAGCGAAGCTGGGAGCATGGTTGGAGCCAGGATGGGGTCTGGAGCCCCAGCACTTGCCTTGAGGGAGGAGAGAGGATCGTGCACTCGGAGAGCCGAAGTTCTGGGGCCTCTCCCAGCTCTGCTCCGAGGAGCATAGGGCAGGCCTGTGGACTCCAGCTCGGGACACTGCTGCTGCAGCTGGGGAAGGAGGCAGGAACAAAGGATCCATCAGGTGCTCAGCCATTTTTGGGCATTAGTGGGCAGTTTGTCTGGGCAGACCTGTCCACCCTGCTTGGCAAAGGGATCCCAGGCAGCTGGGTGCGTTCCATGACCCAGAGGATTTGGTAAAGGGATTGGGGGTGAGTGCAATTTGCCTCCTGGGCCCTGGCCAGAGGAGACCCGTCCCCGTGGATGGCAGGTAGTTCCCGCCCTGGCTCATGGCGAGTGGTGTTTCTGTGCCTCTTGCCCGGGCTGAGAGCAGGAGGGTTTGTCTGCAGTGTGGCACAGCTGCAGTAAGTAACGACTCATCTCCCGCAGCCTCCCGGTGACATTCAGACCGTGTCTGACACCTCCCACACAAGAACAGCTGGCGGCAAGCCGCCTGCCCAGTTCCCAGTGTTGCACAGTTAGCAGGAAGACCCCATAGTGAGCACGAATGCAGCAGAACACCCGACAGCAGCATTCCCCGGTGCACGTGGCCCTTGTGAATTTGGGAAGAGCAGGGTTTCCAATACCCCCGAGCCAGGAGCCCTGGGAGGGTACATGGCGCTCTCCCTGTCTGTATCAGGGCACTCTGGACCCACGTTCCCTGCCTGTGCTTGCTGTCGGGGGGCCTGTAGCAGCCCCTGTGTGCTTTGGATCGATGTGCTAAATACCCCTTTGGTCTCCTTGTCCTTCTCGTGGTGGTTGCTGAACCTCTTGGTCCTGTGCTCCCCCAGTGATCCCTGCGTGCACCCGAGGGGACCGCTTTCTCCTTTTCTCCAGCAGCTGAAGAAGCAAGGCTGCCATGGAGCTGTGCTAAGCCAGGCCACTGGGGTCAATGAGTCCTGCGTGTCCAGCAGCAGCCACAGCTGAACTGGGGGTCGGGGGTGTTGGTTTGTGATCCTGTGAAGTGCCAGTGTGCCAAGGGTTCAATGGAAGACCTGCTGTCTCCCATGCAGCACCCCCTGTAGTGTGGCAGGGAGCCTGGCCTGCCCGGTGCTCGGAGCTGGCACAGCGTTTCTCTCCGCCTTCTCCCTGAAATAAAGACGGTTTCTGCCCCTTTAATCTGCGGATGCGAGCGGGGGCTGGGAGGGAGCTGGTGAAAGGCCGAAGCACACACTCCACAGTGACAGCCTCTGTCTGTACCCTGTTTCCCAAGCCTCGCCCCGGACACTGTCCTGTTGGGTCCCTAACCCCAGCCTGCAGCACAGCTGCCCTCCTCCCCAGCAGAGCCAAGCCTGGCTCCCCGAGAATGCCCTTCCCTTGACACACAGCCCCCTCCACCGTGCTAATGGCGCTACGCTCCCCTGAATGCCCCCTCTCCTGGCACCAGTGCTGGCGGCGGGCGCACCTGAGTAGTGGGCAGACAAGCGTGCAGTAATGAGCTGCTCACTGCTTATTACAGAGGCTGCTCTTCCCCCTCCTGCCCCAAGCCTGGGAGAGGCATCCTGGCTCTAAAGCATTTCATTACTGACAGCAGTGTTGGACGGGGGTCTCGGATAACAGGGCTTTGCCTTTAATTAGCTCCCTGTGCATTGCCCTGAACGAGGGCGAGGCTGCTGAGAAAGGGGTAACTCTGGCCTCATTTCCTGGGTGACTTGCCCCAGGCTACACAGTGCTAGAACTGGGAGTTNCGACACACAGCCCCCTCCACAGTGCTAATGGCGCTACGCTCCCCTGAATGCCCCCTCTCCTGGCACCCAGTGCTGGCGGCGGGCGCACCTGAGTAGTGGGCAGACAAGCGTGCAGTAATGAGCTGCTNCCGGTGCTCGGAGCTGGCACAGCGTTTCTCTCCGCCTTCTCCCTGAAATAAAGACGGTTTCTGCCCCTTTAATCTGCGGATGCGAGCGGGGGCTGGGAGGGAGCTGGTGAAAGTCCGAAGCACACACTCCACAGTGACAGCCTCTGTCTGTACCCTGTTTCCCAAGCCTCGCCCCGGCCACTGTCCTGTGGGGTCCCTAACCCCAGCCTGCAGCACAGCTGCCCTCCTCCCCAGCAGAGCCAAGCCTGGCTCCCCGAGAATGCCCTTCCCTCGACACACAGCCCCCTCCACAGTGCTAATGGCGCTACGCTCCCCTGAATGCCCCCTCTCCTGGCACCCAGTGCTGGCGGCGGGCGCACCTGAGTAGTGGGCAGACAAGCGTGCAGTAATGAGCTGCTCACTGCTTATTACAGAGGCTGCTCTTCCCCCTCCTGCCCCAAGCCTGGGAGAGGCATCCTGGCTCTAAAGCATTTCATTACTGACAGCAGTGTTGGATGGGGGTCTCGGATAACAGGGCTTTGCCTTTAATTAGCTCCCTGTGCATTGCCCTGAACGAGGGCGAGGCTGCTGAGAAAGGGGTAACTCTGGCCTCATTTCCTGGGTGACTTGCCCCAGGCTACACAGTGCTAGAACTGGGAGTTAAATTCTGACTCCTGACCTCCTCTGCCCACTGGACACCCCCCCCCCCCCCCCCCCCCCCCCCCCCCCCCCCCCCCCCCNCTCTAACCACTAGACTGGGCTTCCTTTCAGAGCCAAAAACCGAACCAGGAGCTCCAGCTTTAACCCCTTTTGAAGCTGGGAACAGAGCCCAACAATCCTGACTCCTACCCTGCTCTAACCACTAGACATGCAGCATTTCTCCTCCCCACAACCACACAGAGCCGTGCCTGGTGCTCGGCAGAGCTATTGTTCGGAATGGGGCTCTCCTGGATTTGGATACGTCTTTCAGGGCCAACCTGCTGCGTATGGCGACTAAAGGGAAGGTGGGTGTCTTTGGGAATCTCTCCTGCACGCACACTGCTCCTTGGTCGACCTTCGGGCATTCTTTAGCGTTCACTGCCGTTTCCTCCTGCCCCAGACCTGGGCCTGACACACACCTGTGCACAGCCTTCCCCTGCGCAGGATGATCGTTTCAGTGTCCTTGAGGGAGGCCTGAGTGGGCTTTGCCTCTGCAGTGAGAGAGTGCAAGCCCAGTGCACAGGGATCTGAGTTCGGCTGGTCTGTCTGGGAGCCTGCAGGGGAGATGACAGACTGCTCAGAAGCTGTGTTCTGCCCCTACCTGAGCCTAAGGGTGGGAAGAGCTGCTGGAGCAGCCAAATAATGAGAGCACATTTCCTCTCCCCTCCTGGAGCCCCCTTCATCCAGTCGTCTCACAGCACTTTGCAATCATTAACATCCCCTCCAATGGAGTGGGTGGCAGTAGCCCTGCCTTACATTTGGGGAAACTGAGGCACAGTGTTTAAATGACTTGTTCACAGTCAAAGTTTGGAATGGGACAGAGGAGTCTTGGCTCCTGGTCTCCATTGTATTCAGCCCTCTAGGCTGTGCTGGTTCCAGTGGTTAAAGGGGAGCTCTGCTCTGGAGTCCCGCTCAGGGGCACATCCTGGGGCCCCCCAGTATGCGATGTGAGTGGCAGCACACCCCCTGTGCCGTTATGCCAGGCACGTGCGCCGGAAACTGCTGCTTTTTCCCAGTGCGGGGCAGCCAGTGCCTGTGACTGACAGTTCTGCTTAATTAGGGAGTTGTTATTTTATCAATTCCAAAGCGCTTGAAGTTTTCTGCTCCAGCTCACGCTTTCCACTTGTTAATGGGAAACCAACACCCTCCGTCAAAAGGCAGCAGCTCTGATTCTAAGTTTGACGTCCAAAATATAACACTCAAGCGATCAGCTGGTGGATGGCTGCTTGATGTAGCTCTGACAATGCCGAATGCCTTCCTTTCTGAGCCCTCCCTGTCCCATGGGGCACTTTGCCCTCAGCCGAACAGCACTGCAGCCATAGGCAAGTGGGTGGCTCAGGCCAGGGAAGGCTTGCATAGGGGCAGGGTGGAAGACCCATTGCTTGGGGCATTTCAGCTTGGGCTGAGTAACGTGTGGCCCCTCCTACCCCGCTGCAGAGCAAGAGCAAGGTGAGTAATGCAGTGGGCATTATAATGTGATGGAGTCATTTCTAGAACACAGCGCCCCCTCCCAGGAGGGTGGAGGAATGACAGGTAGCAGCCCGCTGCTGCCCATTCCCTGCTCCTCCCAGCACAAAGCACCAAGAGCTGGCACTGCGTGGAGAGGAGCCCTCCGCGTCTCTGCTTGCTTTGAAATTCTCCATGCACCCGCACCTGCCACAAGGGTGTTTTTGGGGCTTGGTCCGCATGCCATTATCCCGGGTTAATGAGAGGTGTGATTTTTAAACCCGTTTAGTTAAATGGCTGTAACCTCCCATGCAGCTGCTTTTATGTGGGTATAACTTAGATCTGTCAGGAACTGATTAAGCCCTTGGAGGTCTGCATGGGGGTTTGCACTGGGTTAGCAAACGGGGCTGAAAATTGCACATTGAGAGCAGCTATCTCCTGTAGGCAGGGTCTGCACCGCGGAGAGGTTGGAATGAGGGTGGAATGGCTGAAGTGAAAGGTGGGGCAGGGAGTGAGGGGGTTAATGGGGAGCTGGAGAGCTGCTGAGCCTGGGGTGCCTGTCCCTGGGCAGCCCTCATGAGCCCAGATACTCTCTTCCTCTGGCCTCCTCCCTGGGGGAAACACCCTCGCCTCTCTTGGGCTGGCAACTTGGGCCCATGCTGCACCACCTGGGCCACCCACCAGGCTCCAGGTTGTTTCAACTTCCCATTAGCCCCTGTGCAGCTGAGAGCAAAGTTACTTTTGCTCCTGGGCAGCTGGTTCAGCAGCAGCGGCTGGCCGCTGTGGAGTCCCCGTGCCTCCTTTGCTCCACTCGCCTTCCTCTCCATATGTGGAGCTCATTCCCCAGTGCTGCAGGACGTTCGCGAGCTACCTTTTCATGGGTGCCAGGTTTGTATCATTTTTGGTGGTGCTCAGAACATCCATAGGACAGACTGGGGCAAGCGCCCTGGACCCTGTGCTTTGGGGGCCCCGTGCTTCAGGGGGATGCAGGGTCCAGGGTGGCCTGGGGGTTAGCAGGGGACGTGGCGCCGGCAGCAGTGAGCGACCCGGCCCCCCCTGCCAGCTCCCAGTGTCGCTCAGGGGAGGGGGCAGAAGCTGGAAAGAGGCAGGGTGGAGGCTTGGGGAAGAGGTGGAATGGGAGTGGGGAGGGAGTGGGACGGGGCAGGCTGGGGACGGGTCGTTTGCTGCTGCCGGCACCAGGCCCCCCACTAACCCCCCAGGCTGCCCTGGACCCTGCGTCCCCATGAAGCGCGGTTGCCCCACTCTGTCCTATGGATGTTCTGAGCACCCTAGTCGCGTCCCTTGGCCATCCCTCAGAGCTGTGTTTGGTGACGATGCCTCTCGAAGTGCGGGGAGGGATGGAACCAGCTCTTCCAAAACCCCGGGGGTCTAGCTGTGTGTGTGGGAGGCCGTTAGCCGTGGCAGGGGCAGGACAGCTGGGGTATGAGCACAAGGAATCCTCGCGGGCAGGGCTCCCCTCCTCCCCACAGCATTTCTCTGGGCTCTCAGGGAGGTTTTCATCCCTTTTTCCCCTCTGAGTTGCTTCTCATGCAGCGCTAACTGCTGAAGTAACACAAACCTGCTAAATGGTCCAGCTTTATGATAACATAAAAATGATACTACAGCAGTGAGTGGGGCTTTATTAACCCCCAGGGAGAGGCTCCAAATGAACAGCTTGCTCTGCTCTGAGCTCTTTTTCCTTTATTTTTAATAACCACTGGAATATAAACTACACTTCAGCTGCTGGGGACTAGAAGGAGCACTTCCAGGAGGTCGCTCTCCAGCAGTCTGCTGCTGCCTCTCCCCCGCTCTGTCTCTCTTCCTCGCTTGCTGCAGCCTGACACTGGGAGGCAAGTGCCAGATTCCTGGGCTGGGAAATGGATTTCCTGGCATTTGGAATTTTACTTAAAAGGCCTTGTCAATATTTTGGATGGACTCTGATCAGTTCAGGCTCAGCACGGTGGCTGCTCTGAGCTCCTGGACGCAGAAGGGCCCAGGTCATTAAAGGTGCTGAGGTACCAGGAATGGGCCCCAGGATCTGCTCTGTGCTGCTGCCCTTTGGAGAGTGATTTCCCAGTGACGCTACCTGCTGGGAATGGTGTCTGTGCACCTGCCTACTGCTCTAGGGCCACATTCTCAGCTGGTGTAAATCACCATCAGTCCATTGAAGCTCATGGGGCTACATCATTTTACTCCAGCCAAGGAACTGGCCTCTAGTTTTAGATATCCTCAGTGGGGGCAGGGAGGGGAGCAAGGGGGAAACCAGGAAAAAGCAGGGTCCCCCATCCTCCCTCCACACACGATGAGGCTGGTGTGCTTAGACCACTGGACTGCACTCTGTCTCAGCGCTGGCCTTGTGCCTCATCTGCCCCAGCAAAGAGCCTGGAGAGCAGCCTCCCAGACAGACAGTGTCCCACCCCCCGAGTGATTCGCAGCACGTTCGCACCGAGCGGTATGTTCCATCTCCTGGCAGGCCAGCCGTGATGGCAGCAAGGCAAGGAGTGTGGACTCCTTCGGAATATGTGGGGCACATACCTTAGGACGCAACAGATCCTCCCCTACTGCCTATGGAAGGGTGGGCTGCTCTGTTCTCCCAGTGCCCATCAAAGGTCAGGTTTTAGGAGCCACCCCCGTTTACCTCTTGCATCACTCCCACCTCACCCCCAGTTCTGGTGTTCTTTTATTCTAAGTGGAGCTGGTACTGCCACCTTTCATTGTTTGCCCTTTCCATTATAAGACCCTGTTTTCAGTTGCTTATAACTTTGCCAAGCATTAGCCGTTTGGCTGAAGCTTTCCACTCTGGGTGTCTGCCTTAGGCTGAATGTTTTGGAAAGTTTCAGCGAAAACGGTTCAGCTGTTTTCATGAATGAAATGAGGGAAAATGTGTTGTTTTGCTGATGTTAAAAAAAATCTTCTGTTTCTATAGAAGTGCTAGTGCCTCATGCTTTATACCCGGGCCTTGGAGTTTATCAGGGGGCGGAGCCTAGTGGCAGGGATGTGTCGTTCACTGTTCTCACGGAAAAACACCCACATTTGGCTAAGTTATAAACTGCTGAACAATCACCGTTTGCACATGCTCAGTAGAGACTCGTTAGAACTGGGCAGCTAAATTCTCTGTAGATTCCTCCTGCACTCAGCATGCTGCAGACCAGGGCTGCAGTGGCTGAGCAGGACTTCCCCTGCAATTGCTTCTCCCAGCTGTTGGGGACTGATGCGACTCTGGGCACCAGAAATGAGGGTAGGGAGAGGTGTCCTCTGTGCTCTTAATGCTGTCCTGCTGTCTCTGGGGCAAGGTGGGGGAGGAGGCTAGGCTGTGTGATGACTGCAGAGGGAGGGAATATGAGCTGGGCTGGGGGCAGAGGGAGCAGTGGAGGGAGTCCGTTGGGAGAAGCAGCCTGGGTGGAGATTGGGACTGGGAGCCAGTGGGGAAAGACTAAGATCAGACAAGGACCTGGGTTGGAGGGAGACTAGGACTGGGTAGGGGAAAAGCCTGGGACTAGGGTGAGGAGACAGGACATTGGCCAGGGTGGAAGGGGTCAGATATGGAGACACCAGCAGCAGAAGGGTCTGTGACCAGTAGAGCAGAGGTCTGCACAGTGGATTTTCTGCTGACCCATGATGTCAGTATGATGCCATGTGATGGAGTTGGGGGGTGCTGCCTTTCCAACCCTGCTGCTGTGCCCCCCATGGCAGCACCCTGTCAGGAAGTAGGTTGTTGCCCACACAGCTGTGTTTATTTCCCCCTCTCTGTCGGCAGTGGGCTGTCCTGTCCCTGCTCACATTACTTTTAATTAGCGCTTCCTGTCCGCTCCTCTCTCCTGCTGAAGGTGCCTGGCTAGTGCGAGGTGAAAGGCACTTTGGGTTACAGAAGGACACTTGGAACAGGTTACCCGCTTGCTGCTGAAGCTCATTTTGGACGGCATCTGTTCATTATTATGTGTTGGCTTGGCCGCTTGCCAGCAAGGCAAGCCGAAAGCCCGACACAGACGTTGCTTTCACCCGGCAGAGGAGAGAGGCTGCTCTCCCTGTCTCTGCCTCACCCCAGGAAGGGGGAACACAGGCGCTCACTGTAGAACCAGTCGGGATCAGGGCTCCATGGTGCTGGCGCTGTGCAGTCACAGAGGAAGGCATGGGCAGCCTCCTCTTGCAAACAGGGAGAGCCCAGCTTCCCAGAGCAGGGAACAGCAGCAGCTAATGCTCCCCCACAAGCCCCTTGCTGAGGTAGGGGAAGCTGAGGCACAGAGCAGCAAAGCCCACATTTAGCTGAGGGGGGAATAGACCCCAGGAGTGTTGGCTCCTTGCTCTAACTCCCCATGTGGGTTAATGTCCGGCAGGGAGAACTGAGCTCTTGCAGTCATCCCTCTGTCTCACACACTCCATTGCCTGAGCACCCACCACGCCAGCCTGTCTTCCTGTTCTCTTCCCAGCATCAGCATCTGCCTCTCTCTGGTTCTGGAGAGCTGCATCCCGTGCCGCTGGCTGGAAACCTCATCATATGCCTCAGTGCCTGCGCTCCTCCCGGCTGTGTCCTGGGGGCTGGGAACAAGGAGAGCTTTCCTAGCGTGGATCCTGACAAGGCTGAGGAGTTGAGGGAATGGACCAGCTCTGCTCCCGGGTTGAGTAGCTGGCTCTGCGTCTGCTGCTCACTGCCTCCAGTGCGTTGTTATAGCAGGACAGCCTGGAGACGTGGCTCATCTCGCTGCTCCCCCAGACCCTGCATGTCCCCCGCAGCCCTGCCCGGGGAGCCTCCGGGAGCCAGCACAGTAGTGGTTGTTGTGCAGGGGATGATGGCAGGGTCCCTGTTCCCCTTTGGNCCTGGCTCTGCGTCTGCTGCTCACTGCCTCCAGTGTGTTGTTATAGCAGGACAGCCTGGAGATGTGGCTCATCTCGCTGCTCCCCCAGACCCTGCATGTCCCCCGCAGCCCTGCCCGGGGAGCCTCCGGGAGCCAGCACAGTAGTGGTTGTTGTGCAGGGGATGATGGCAGGGTCCCTGTTCCCCTTTGGTGTGGGGATAAGGGCAGGGGAGTCACTGCCCATTGGCCCTAGGTGGCACTGGGCTGGGAATGCCAAGTTCTGGGTCTGTCCCGCTGCCCATGTGGATCTGAGAGCAGGGGAGGCCAGAACACGTGAGCTCAGCAATGAGGGAGCTGCTCGGTGTCAGGGCAAAGCAAAGCAAGCAATGGCGAGAGGCCTGGGCCGGGCCAAACCCGCCCCCGGGCAAGTGAGCGAGAGCACTCACCCCCACCCCCAGTGACACACGCACCCACTCACAGGAGAGGGGCAATGTCACTTCTCCTATCACAACTAGGTGCTTTTTCCAGGACCCATCACCACGGTCTCTGGGCATTCAGCACAGATCTGGTTACAACACATCAGTGTGACAAAGTAAATACACCCCACATGATTGTGCCTCCCTCACGCTCACTAGTGCAGCCTCCTGTGCACACACATTGTCATACCTGCACACACGAATGTGCACACACTCACCCACGTGCACTTTGCTCACACACACTTGGACATACACTCTAGCAGTCCCATGTGCACACACAACACTAACACCCTCATTAGTACACACAAGTACACACATTACACACTGAAATGCCCATGCGTAAACAAGCACATATTACACATTCCCCACATGTTCACATGAGCACCCCCAACACACAACATACGCCCCACCATCTGTGCACACACACATACACCCAGCATATTCACCCTGCGTGCTCACGACTGCCATATATACATGCTCACCCCTGCCTCCTTGTGCATTTACACACCCACCCACTGTCTATCTGTAGAATTGCTTAGTGGGTGTGCACAGAAGATACTGGTAAATATTGTGACAGTCAAACTGGGTGAATAACTCAGCCGTCTGGCCCTTAACCAAACCTCCGCCTGGGCTGACCCCACCCTCCTCTGTCCCTCACCCTTTCTTTGGGGGACTGGGGGGCAGAGTTCCCCATCTCTTCAGGGGTCTGAGAAAGGAAGAAGGAGCCTTTTTGTAGAGCTGTGGGTATCAAAGGGGCTGGAGCTCAGGGGTGCTTTTGAAGAACATGCTGTGTCTCGGGGAGCTCGGGGGAGGCCGAGACAGAGAAGCCGAGCAGACACCTTTGATTTGCTCAGAAAAAAAGGGTTCTTAGAAGCCGCCTGCCACCTGGCGCGATGCCAGCGATTGAGACGCGCCGAAGCAGACATGCCAAGCTGTAATTGCAGACAGACTCGTTCAAAGAGACGAGACGTTTATTTTTAACTTGTGTTAAGGTAATGCGCTGATCTCCAGACTGCAGGTTCAAAAGTTCAGTGCCCCCAGTCCCCCCACCCCACCCCCAGCATTCCCTGGATTTGGTCTTGCAGTGAACGCGCAGTGTTCCTTTGCCCCAGTGCCCTCGCGTGCGGGGCGGCTCATCTGGCATTTCTCTAGACACCCCGTTCCTCTTCTGAGCAGCCTTTGTTGTCTCCCAGGGAGTCTGGCTCCTTTCATGTGGGGCGGGAGGAGCAGGCCCTCCGGGAACTGAACTCCAGGGAGGAGCCTGGGACCCCCGGGGTTGGGAGGAGATGGGAGCGTGTGAGGCTTTGCCAGTTCGGATTTCTGCCCCGCCGAGTGGGGCCTGCAGGCTCTGGTCAGCGCTGCTCCCGGCCGGACAGTCCCGGCATGGAGGGTGCGAAGGAGCCAGTAGAGCTCAGCGTTCTCGTGGTTTATTAGCAGAGGGAAGGGGTGGGGGTCGTTGGGAGCTGGGCTTGAGCAAGTCGGGGGGATGTGGGCCGGTGTGCAGGGAGTGTGACCGGGAGCCAGGAACTTGACACTGACCCCAGGGTGACTTTAGGCAATTCCCTTGCCCTTTCTCCCCCTGAGGGGGACAATGCTCGTTACCCAGCCCCGCACAGGCCCCGTTCGTTAGTATGTGTCGAACGCTGGGGACAGGCCTGCACCTCTGGGCGGATTGTCTCTCTCTAGCTAGGCCCCCACCTGGGCTCATTCGTTCCCTCACGTCTGACACTGGCTTTTATCCAAGGGCAGCTGGCCGTTCAGCCTCCTGCTCTCACCTGACTTCAGGGGCCCAACTCGAGTTGCCTTCAGTGTGGCCCACAGCTTTCCCTGCCTAGGCCTGCACGCCAAACCCATCTCTGGGAAAGCGTCTTGTCTTTCACGCTGACAGTCCTGGGCTGCCGGCCATTCTCTCACCCCACCATTAGACAATAACCCGGCTGGGGCGGCTGAGAATGAGGAATAGCTGAGTTAGGGGAGCTTTCCCCTCCGCCCGCCGGCAGGACTATATGGTTGAAGCCGCAGAGCCCCGTAACATGTCCATCTTAGAATGGCTGCGTACCAGGGTGCCCCAGAGAACCAGACCCTCAGCCTCCAGGAGATTCCCACTGTTCAGGGTGCTCTCCCCACCCTTTTGTCCCCTGTCTGGTGGGGAGAAAGAACTTTGATCCCAGAAAATCTCAGCTTCTTAGTGCAGAGAGTGACGCCTGTTCATCATCATCATGTCTGAATAGCCTTGGTCATCCTGAAAGATCCCAGTGCACTTTCTGGCTGTGCCCCCTTCAGTGTGCTGCAGCAGGGAGCTACAATCTCCATTGAGGGCCTGCTCGGGCAGCACTTGTGCAATATGGAAATGCAGTCACCTCTGGGGGGCAGGGCAGCAGGCAGCAGGTTTCACAACAGTGGGAGGGCGACAGGGAGTTTGGGGAACCCAGCTCCTATAAAAAGTGCTCTCGTACCTTAAAGGGCACAATGGCTCACCCCCAAAGACCCCACATGGTCAAGTGCACGGAGCTCGGTTTATTAATATCCAAGTGATGAGGGCTGAGCTAACCTTGCTAGGAGTTGAACCAGTGGCTCTAGGCATTACAAGCCTGACACTTATTTAGACCCTGCTACACTTGGGTTGTTCAGCCAGTTTGATGACTTGATGTGCTGAGCACTCAAGCGCCTCTTGGGATACTATGGAGCTGTTGGCTCATGCAGTGGATCAACGACCATATTGTCCCATTATAAAGATTTAGGCCCAGTACAAATTGTGTGCACACACAAATGCAACCACAGTGTACATGAATGCAGTGCGATTGCAGAATCTGCATGTGCGGAGATGGCCAGTTAGACATCAGCTGTGTGTTCTCTTACCCAGTCATGTGTGCAACTGGACTAGTGGCTTGTGCGCATTCTGTGTGTGCTGAGGCAATTCTGAAAACCTAGCTCAGAATATTTTCACTTTTTATTTTAAGTTAAAATACATAAAGCTCATCACTGTCTGGACATGAGTGTGGCTCATTTCTAGGCCGATTTCTTTGGTCTCCCTCAAATTAACCACCGCTATGGAGACAGAGATGTAATCAAAGGCATTATTAAGTGGCTAAATGTTGACCAATCAGTGCCAAGAACAGGAATGTGATAATGAGGCTCTGTCAGGTCTGCCTCCTGCCCCAAGCACATCTGATAAAGTATTCTGAAAGAAAGCTGAAGCAGAAATGCTTTATGAGGCACTGGCTTTAAACCTGCAATAATCATAGAATCATAGAATATCAGGGTTGGAAGGGACCTCAGGAGGTCATCTAGTCCAACCCCCTGCTCAAAGCAGGACCAAACCCAACTAAATCAGCCCAGCCAGGGCTTTGTCAAGCCTGACCTTAAAAACCTCTAAGGAGGGAGATTCCACCACCTCCCTAGGTAACTCATTCCAGTGCTTCACCACCCTCCTAGTGAAAAAGTTTTTCCTAATATCCAATCTAAACCTCCCCCACTGCAACTTGAGACCATTACTCCTTGTTCTGTCATCTGGTACCACTGAGAACAGTCTAGATCCATCCTCTTTGGAACCCCCTTTCAGGTAGTTGAAAGCAGCTATCAAATCCCCCCTCATTCTTCTCTTCTGCAGACTAAACAATCCCAGTTTACAATAATTAGTAAACTATAATCCTTCCCTCTTTGTTAGCCTCCTATCCAAGGATCTTGAAACATTTGACAAACATGAGTTAATTACACCTCACGACAATCCTGAGATGTAGGGGGAGTGTCTGTCTGTCCATCTATCCTCTACTCCTTGGTTGGTCATTGTCAGCAGTATCTTGGATGTTCTCCAGACTCAGGAAGCAGGGTTCTCCTTGGTTTTGTTGAGGTGTCTTTTCTTCAGGTGGTCCTGGTCCTCAGGGTGAGTATGATGGTGCAGACAACATGGCTGGTTTGCCTGGTGTGGGTGGTGTAGTTATTCCCTTTGAAATGTGCCAGTCACTTCCTGTCTGGATTCTACTTCTCTCCCCCTTGAAGGGGAGGGAGCCATTTGGCACTCCTGCCAGGGCATTCCTTCCGTTGCCATTTCCTGGTGCGTTGCACTCGTGTAACTACTTTGGGGTTAATTGCCTTCAACTCAAGAAGCTTGTTAGACATTAGCACTAAGGGCTGTGATCCTCTGCTTCCAAGTTGCTGCATCTGGTGACCCTAATGGAGCCTTGTGAGATGTGCTGCCATGTTCTCGTCATGCTGAACATGTCCTTGAATCTGCCCAATTTTTTTATCAAGGTCTTTGCTTTTTGCATCAACTTTCCTGCTGACCTACTTGAGAGTGTGCACAGTAGGCCATGGTGTGGTGTGCTTGACCTGATAAAGCAAAGGGAAGTGCCAGGATGATTCACGGGTGAATTGTGGACCATTATCTGTTATTAGCTCATCTAGGATCCCATGGTGAGCAAATCATGATTTACAGTAGGGTGTTATTGTGATTAGGGCGATGATTTGTTTATGGTAGCGCCCACAATGTGCTAGGCGCTTCCACACTGGCAAGAAGGCCTGGTCCCTGCCCTGGGGAGCTCACAACCTGTGATTAAAACTGTACAAGTGTTCGTATATTGTTACTTGATGTGTTGTGCAACAGTGCAATGTAAATTGAGAAAATGTCATACGAATCCACTAATAAGAAGTCACATTCCCCATTTAATTCAAAGAGACCTGCACCAGCCTGGGAACATCAGGAAACATGGCTCTACAATGAACCACACAGCAAGGTGTGAAAGTGGCCACGAAGAGCCTTCTTCTCAAAAGTGCTGAGCACCCATAACTCTAGCTGGAAGTCAATGGGAGCTGGTGCTGCTCAACTGATTAGGCCTTTTATCATCCCTTGAGTGATACATGTACAATGTACAGAATAGCTGCTCATTCAGTGGCTTCTCTCCTGTGCCGTAAAATTACACTGCATGAGGTCTGAAATGCTGAGCACGGTCCAGGTGCTTACCTGTGCACTGAGAACAGAACCCGAGAGATGCTATTCTAGCCAGGTACCAGTGCTGCCATCCAAGATAAGGCAGCCAAAGAAATCAACAATTGATACAGGAAGGAGAAAGCAAAAGAACCACTGAAACCACATGAAACTGACTTTGTATTTAAGACCTACCTGTACTAAGCATCCAGTTTTTGCTGGGCCCTTGGATGGCTGCCTAATGCAGGCTCCTTTGCGTGTGTGTGCGCATGCGTGTGCGTGCGTGTGTGTGTGTGTGTATTTTAACAGTAATCCCTACAGTTCTGTATTTTGAAAAAGAGAATCCACCTGCATGCTTCCGTGCATAAACCAAACGCCAAAGGGGGGAGGGGCCCCCCCCCCCCCCCCCCCACTCCCGATAGTGCTGCTCAATGCTAGGTGGCTTATAATAGGGGAGTTTTGCCCTCTCATTAAGGTATCATTGGACATCAGCTGTTGGAAGTGGGTTGGTTGCATGGTCTGATGTTGTACAGCAAGTCCTATGTTCCTAAACACTAAGCAAATACAGCTGCATGTGGCAGCTTAACAAATAGGACCCGTGCCATCAACCCCTTGGTTGGGTTGGGGTCTCCAGGTGAGAGGAGCATCTTAGTTGCTCTGCCTCTTTAGCCCCTCCATACTCTGTACCAGGGCTGCGGGGTACATGGAGAGCTGCAGAGAGGCGATGGACAAGCTTGTTCTGGAGTGACAGGCTGATAAGCCCCCCAACCTCTCCCCCTTTTTTTTAGACTGTCAAACCTACTTCTGTCCCAGGGCTGTGAGACAGCGTTTTATTGCTGCATGCTTGATGGCTGCTCCCGGTTCCTCTGCTGCTGTGATTTATCTCTGCACTTTGCACTGATTGGATTAGAAGTTTAAATGCTAAGAGTGCATAACAATATATTTTTCTTATTAATATTAAAAAATCATTATTGGATTTTTTATAGTTCTGTTTTGAATTGAATCCCCATGTTTGATTTATTCTCTCTCCTAGAGTAGAATTTAATGCTAATAGGAACAATCATTGCTTTGTTTTGAGGCTTTGACTGTTTGGAAAACTTTCACTGCAAAGGGAAATTACAGCATTATTAAGAGTCCATTAAAAAGGGTTTGTCCATTGCCGGCTGATACCTGCAAGCTGGAGAGAAAACAAAAAAGTAAAGACAAAGAGCCTGTTTTGCAAGGCTCTCTCCCTGCGCCCTTCCCGGGGTGTCACATAATTATCATGGCAATTATTATAATCAACTCTATTATGTTACAGGTATTAATTGCAGGTCCCACTGGTGAAATTTCCTATGGGACGCCAGGCTAATAATGTGTGTAAATCACGGTGGAGCATGATTTTATGTTAATCTGTAAAAGGAGAGATTGTGTGTCTTTGTGGTTTGTTTTTATGAAGTGAAGCCTTGTCCTCACTGATAAAAAAGGTAGTTTCTTGTCTCGGGTGAACTAGTGCTCATGAGCTATCCTGAGCGAAAAGCCCAGCGAAAGCCAGGTGCTTTGGTTTTACCAGGAAGTAAACAAGGCAAACTCAGCCCTGATGCTAACCTGGCCTGGCCTGGCCTAGCTACCGTGCCCCAAAACGGATGTGTCTGGTCTGCGCTGTGTTTTTACCTCGGGACAGCTCACGTGCATTGCAGTGAGGTGAAAACTGCACCTTTTCAGCGGTGTAGGCAAAGCTGAGACCCACTGAAAGGGGCCTCAGGTGCAAATCATATGTCTGCTGTTAAAATGCTATTCCCCATGCTGCCAACGTCGGCCCCGATGCTGCAGCTGGATCTACTCTGGCAGACCCTTGTGTGGGGCTGCCCACATCGATCCAATTGCAGGATTGAAACCAGCCCAGGGAGTATTACAGAGGGAGAGATTTATTTCTTTGCTTTCTATCGCATCGGCTCGTGGGCTCCTTCCTGCATCGCACTGCATTTGGACAGTGCGAGCAGGCCGGCTGGGGCTGTAGGCTGCCTGGCTGTCCTACTGCTGAGGCTGAATTCACAGCACGGCAGAGGGGAAGGCTCAGCCAAGCAGAACTCTGCTGTCAGGGATTTTTTTTAAAGCCGTTTCTCTTTAGATTGCAGTGGGTGTGAACTTTTTTTAAAACAAATTCTAAAATTGAAGTCTAGACCCCTTGCTCCGTGTGTGTTATCTGTATTACAGGAGCCCCTGTAGGCTCCTCTTTGTGGTCTGTGTTTGTACAGTGCCTAGCACAGTGGGTCCTTGTCTATGACTGGGGCTTCCAGGCAATAAATAATAACAGGCCCCAGCCGAGATCGGAGCTCCATTTCACTGGGCACTGCACAGCTCCATGGGAACAGACTGAGGAGCTTAGAGGCAAAAGAGACCAGACCGAGGTTGGGAGGTGGAGATGAGGCTCAGAGAAGTGACTTACCCAGGGTCCCACAGCAAATTGGTAGCAGAGCCAGGAACAGATCCAAGGACTCTGAACCACGGTGCCTCTCCAGTGAAGCCAGCTTTGGTGGAGCTGGTGTGGCCCTTTCGGATAAGAAGCCAGGCTATCCGCGACTGGCGAAAGCGATAGGGTTGCCAACTTTCTATTTGCAGAAACCGAACAACCTTGCCCTTCTCTGAGGCCCCACTCCCCGATCACGCCATCCTCCCTCCCTCTTGCTCACTTGCTCATTTTCACTGGGCTGCGGGGGGCGGGGGGGGGCCCATCTGGGGCTGTGGGCTCTGGGGTGGGACCGGGGATGAGGGTTTGGGGTGCAGGAAGGGGCTCCAGGGTGGGGCACGGTGTTGGGGTGTGGGACAGGGTATGGGCTCTGGGCTGGGGGGGCGGGCTCCGGAGTGGGGCCAGAAATTAGGGATTCAGGGTGCAGGAGGGGGCTCCGGGCTGGGGCAGGGGGTTGGGGTATGGGAAGGGGTGCGGGCTCCAGCTGGGGGTGCGGACTTTGGGGTGGGGCTGGGGATGAGGGGTTTGGGGTGCAGGAGGGGGCTTCAGGCTGGGGAATGGGACTGAGGGGACCTCTGTGGAGAAAGAAGTGGTTCGGGACTATTTAGAAAAACTGGACGAGCACAAGTCCATGGGGCCGGATGCGCTGCATCCGAGGTGCTAAAGGAGTTGGCGGATGTGATTGCAGAGCCATTGGCCATTATCTTTGAAAACTCATGGCGATCGGGGGAGGTCCTGGATGACTTGAAAAAGGCTAATGTAGTGCCCATCTTTAAAAAAGGGAAGAAGGAGGATCTGGGGAACTACAGGCCAGTCAGCCTCACCTCAGTCCCTAGAAAAATCATGGAGCAGGTCCTCAAGGAATCAATTCTGAAGCACTTAGAGAAGAGGAAAGTGATCAGGAACAGTCAGCATGGATTCACCAAGGGCAAGTCATGCCTGACTAACCTAATTGCCTTCTATGAGGAGATAACTGGGTCTGTGGATGAGGGGAAAGCAGTGGATGTGTTATTCCTTGACTTTAGCAAAGCTTTTGATACAGTCTCCCACAGTATTCTTGCCGGCAAGTTAAAGAAGTATGGGCTGGATGAATGGACTATAAGGTGGATAGAAAGCTGGCTAGATCGTCGGGCTCAACGGGTAGTGATCAACGGCTCCATGTCTAGTTGGCAGCCGGTTTCAAGCGGAGTGCCCCAAGGGTCGGTCCTGGGGCCGGTTTTGTTCAATATCTTCATTAATGATCTGGAGGATGGCGTGGACTGCACTCTCAGCAAATTTGCAGATGACACTAAACTGGGAGGAGTGGTAGATACGCTGGAGGGTAGGGATAGGATACAGAGGGACCTAGACAAATTAGAGGATTGGGCCAAAAGAAACCTGATGAGGTTCAACAAGGACAAGTGCAGAGTCCTGCACTTAGGACGGAAGAATCCCATGCACTGTTACAGACTAGGGACCGAGTGGCTAGGCAGCAGTTCTGCAGAAAAGGACCTAGGGGTTACGGTGGACGAGAAGCTGGATATGAGTCAACAGTGTGCCCTTGTTGCCAAGAAGGCTAACGGCATTTTGGGCTGTATAAGTAGGGGCATTGCCAGCAGATCGAGGGACGTGATCGTTCCCCTCTATTCGACATTGGTGAGGCCTCACCTGGAGTACTGTGTCCAGTTTTGGGCCCCACACTACAAGAAGGATGTGGAAAAATTGGAAAGAGTCCAGCGGAGGGCAACAAAAATGATTAGGGGGCTGGAGCACATGAGTTATGAGGAGAGGCTGAGGGAACTGGGATTGTTTAGTCTGCAGAAGAGAAGAATGAGGGGGGATTTGATAGCTGCTTTCAACTACCTGAAAGGGGGTTCCAAAGAGGATGGATCTAGACTGTTCTCAGTGGTAGCAGATGACAGAACAAGGAGTAATGGTCTCAAGTTGCAGTGGGGGAGGTTTAGATTGGATATTAGGAAAAACTTTTTCACTAGGAGGGTGGTGAAGCACTGGAATGGGTTACCTAGGGAGGTGGTGGAATCTCTTTCCTTAGAGGTTTTTAAGGTCAGGCTTGACAAAGCCCTGGCTGGGATGATTTAGTTGGGATTAGGTCCTGCTTTGAGCAGGGGGTTGGACTAGATGACCTCCTGAGGTCCCTTCCAACCCTGATATTCTATGATTCTATGAGGGGTTCGGAGTGTGGGAGGGGGCTCAGGTCAGGGGGCTGGGGAGCGGGAGGGCGTGTGTGGTGCGAGCTCCAGGAGGGAGTTTGGGTACGGGAGGGGGCTCAGGGCTGGGGCAGGAGATTGGGGTGCGGGAGGGGGTGAGCGATGCGGGGTCCTGGTGGCACTTACCTTAGGAGGCTCCTGGAAATGGCTGGCATGTCTCTCCGGCTCCTAGGCCCACAGCTCCCGCAGGTGCCGCCCCCACAGCTCCCATTGGCTGCAGTTCCCAGCCAATGGGCACTGCGGAGCTGGTGCTCGGGGCAGGGGCAGTGCGTGAAGCCCCCTAGGAACCCGAGAGACATGCCTGCTGCTTCCCGAAGCCGGGTGGAGCTGGGTAGGGAGCCTGCCTTAGCCCCGCTGTGCCGCTGACTGGACTTTTAACAGCCTGGTCAGCGGTGCTGACCGGAGCTGCCAGGGTCCCTTTTCGACCGGTCGAAAACCGGACGCCTGGCAACCCTAGAAAGGGAGCTGTGTTCTCTGTGCAGCCTGCCCCTCCCAGACGTGCTTCCAAGCCAGCTGATGCATGTCACCGTTCAGGGAGTGAAGGGCAGGCCTCAGGAAGGTCAGAGGTCACGTTTGGTTTGGAGAAGCATCCAAAAGTTTGGTCTGCATAGGGGCAGCTTTATTTGAATGATCCCTCCTGGCTGTGCCAAGGGCTGGAGACAAGAGGGGTAGATTACTCCACAGCTTCTCCTGCCATCTCCTGGCCTGTTGGCCTGCTCCAGCCCGCCCAGTGGAACATGCTGGTTTGGGACCGGGCTGAGCCAGAGTTCAGCTCGAAGTGTGGGCGTGACTGAGCCCAGGCCGAGTCTGAGTCTTTCCAAACTGGCGCCTGCAGCCATCGACCCACGAACTCTTGTATCAAAATATTATTCCTTAGCAGTTCGGGTGGCCAGATCTGTCCCCGCTAATCCCAGCATGCGGGCGGGGGGCTGCATCTCCTCTGAGAGCCGAGTGGGGTGACTCCTGCGTGGCTGCCCGTGGCTTTATGCCCCACTACCACCGCAGTAAGGGGGGAGGGGACATCAGTGCAGGGAGCAGTGCTGGGTCTCCAAGGCGGAGGTTTGGCACAGGCTGTGGTGTGATGGAGTGGGTGGCCTTTGGGGAGCTAGGACCCTTCCAGGGGCAAGTGGAATGAGCCTGTGTCTCCTGCTGAGCTCCAGGCTGCCTTCCAGCTCCCCAAGGCACCGTCTGATTGTTTCCTCACGCTGCTTCCAAAGGACGTGGGGCAAGAAGCTTCCCTCTAGCTCTCCCGGGCTCCTAACAAGCTGTAGCATTCATGTGACTGAAATATGGCTGGGGCATCTTGTGAACTCAGCTAATTCATTCTCTGACTCCTCGATCTGGGAGACCTGACGGGAGCTGGGCTCTCCCTGAAACAAGAGGGAAGGGATAGAACCGAAGGGAGTTCCACTGTGGGGAGAGGGACGCTGCTCTTTTTCCAGCGCCGCTGCGCAGCAGTTACTTTGTGATCATAGAATCGAGTCATAGAATCTCAGGGTGGGAAGGGACCTCAGGAGGTATCTAGTCCCACCCCCCTGCTCAAAGCAGGGCCAATCCCCAGACAGACGGATGATCCTTTTTCTCTCCCTTGAGTGATGATTCCTCCGGTCCCCTGCCCTGCCCACGACCTCATTCCTGTGCTGCCAGCAGCCAGCATTCCTTCGCACGCAAGGCTGCCCCAGATAGCGGGCTGGGGCTGGGGCTGGGGCTGGGGCTGGGCCGCCTGCTCTCCATTGCAGCCACGCTGCCTGGGCTGCTCCTTGGCAGCTCAGCTTCCGGCCTGCCTTGAGTGAGTCGCTCCCAGTGCTCTGTACCGGGCCTAGCAGCATCCCGCGTGTACAGCAGGGAACGGTGCCACTTCTGGGGTGGGAATGGAACCGGGACGTGTGCAGGGCAAGCCCATGGAATCGGCATGTGGCATAGAGCAGCCTGCAGCACCGGTTCCCGTGCAGCTGAGGCTCATACAGGGCCCGTGCGCGGAGCTGAGACATGGGTGGCACACGCATACACGGTACAATAGTGAGTGTGGCCTGCACAGACCCAGCCAGCCCCGCCTCAGGGAAATGCCAAGATGCAGCGGGGGTAATGGTGAGCTGCTGCAGGGAATCACAAGAGAGGGTCAGAAATCTCAGCAGCAGCAGCCAACCACAACCACCCAGCACCCCCTCCCCCAACTCCCCTCCCCAGTACCCCTCCCCGGAACCTCCTCCCCCAGCCCCCTCCCCCAGTACCCCTTCCCTGGAGCCTGCTCACCCAGCCCCCCCCTCCCCAGTACCCCTCCCCGGAACCTCCTCCCCCAGCCCCCTCCCCCAGTACCCCTTCCCCGGAGCCTGCTCACCCAGCGCCCCCTCCCCCAGTCCCCCTCCCCAGTCCCCCTTCCCCGGAACCTGCTCACCCAGCCCCCCCTCCCCCAGTACCCCTTCCCCAGAACCTGCTCACCCAGCCCCCCTCACCAAGAACCTGCTCACCCAGCCTCCCCTCCCCCAGCCCCTTCCCCCAGTACCCCTTCCCCGGAGCCTGCTCACCCAGCCCCCCTCACCCATCACCCCTTCCCCGGAACCTGCTCACCCAGCCCCCCCTCCCCCAGCCCCTTCCCCCAGTACCCCTTCCCCGGAACCTGCTGTCATGGAGTGTGGGGGAGTCAGGGCCCGGCACCCCTGGATTCCTGCGATTCACCATGACTCTCAGCCAGCCAGTAAAACAGAAGGTTTATTGAGACGACAGGAACACAGTCCAAAACAGGTCTTGCCGGTACAGACAACAGGGCCCCCTTTAGTTAGGTCCATCTGGGGGCCTCAGGGAGGCCCTCAGCCACGCTGGGAAGCCTAAGCCCTGTCAGGGCTCCCCTCTCTATTTCCAGTCCGCTCCAAAACAAAACTGAAAAACCTTCCAGGCTTCGCCGTCCGGCCCTTCCCCCCGGCTCCTCCCCCAGCCGTTGTCCTTTGTCCAGATTCCAGGTCAGAGGTGTTACCTGGTCTTCATCCCCCCTCCTGGGTTCTCATGTTACATGCTCAGGTATCTCCCTTCCCCCATGCAGGCAGTCCCAGCCCAGCTCCCCTGCAGCCTTCCCCTGTCAATACTCCCCCCTCAGTATTCAGAGAACACATCAAAACATTCCCACTTCGTCACACCTGCTCACCCAGCCCCCCTCACCAAGAACCTGCTCACCCAGCCCCCCCTCCCCAGTACCCCTTCCCCGGAGCCTGCTCACCCAGCCCCCCTCACCCAGCCCCCCTTCCCCGGAACCTGCTCACCCAGCCCCCCTCACCCAGAATCTGCTTAACTAGGCCCCCTCACTCGGAGCCTACTCACCCAGCACCCTTCAACCAGAACCTCCTCACCAATCCCCCCTCACCCAGAACCTGCTCACTCAGCCCCTTCACCCAGAACCTGCTCACCTACCTTCCTCATCCAGCACCCTTCATCTAGAACCTGCTCACCCAGCACCCCTCACCCGGAACCTCCTCCCCCAACCCTCCTCCCCCAGTACCCCTTCCCTGGAACCTGTTCATGCAGTGCCCCTCACCCAGAACCTCTTCACCCAGCCCCCATCACCCGGAACCTCCTCACCCAGCCATCACCCGAAAGCTCACCTGGAACCTGCTCATCCAGCACCCCTCACCCTGAACCTGCTCACCTAGCCCCCCCTCACCAGGAACCTGCTCACCCAGAACCTAGGATGCTAGGGGACAGGCTGCTGATGTTGAGGGAACCCTAAATGGCCTGCTCATTGGTGCTGCGTGGAAGGAAAGCAGCTTAGGCCTCAGGGACTGACAGTGGCTTTGGGCTGTCTCAGCCATCTCTCTCCATTGTCGCGGTCTCTGCCAAGCTGCTGCCTTCCAAGAATCCAGCGTGATTTTGTCTCATGGAGTTTCAAGTGCCAGTGCTTGGAGACCCTGTTAATCTGACTCAGCTCCTTGTTGGAGCGTTTCCATTCCAGCTCCCCTCCCCAAGCACAGGCAGAGAGGGGGATGGGGCACACAGTGCCCCACAGAGAGCTAGGCCTGGGGGGGTGCAGGCCCAAGGGCCTGCTTGGCAGTAACCCGACGGGGAGGGTGCATTTCCCACACTCTGCACAGCGGTCCAGCTGCAGCACTGCCCTTGACGTTCAGGGCCGAGGTCTCCATTGTGCCGTCCCCATGCCAGGTGGGGGAGGGACAAAGGTGGCTTTAAGCCCTTTTCTGCTCACCATATTCTTGGGTTTCGCTCTTAGCTGTAGCAGCCCCCCAGGGGCCACCTGCCAGCCCCTCGTGTGCCCAGGCCATATTGCCTCGCTGCTCTGCCTCCCCACCCCCCGCAACACCGTAGGGATTCCCTGGCAGTGGTTTCCAAGCCTTGCTGCCACTGGAGCAGTGTAAAGGGGCCCGGTGCAGCGGAAAATCAGCCCCCTGTTAATGTGTTGCATGAGCTAAGGGAAGCACCAGCCCCTCTTTCTCCCGCAGCCCCAGGCAGTCAGGCCCTGGGGCAGGCATAGGGTTGCCAACCCTCCAGGATTAGCCTGGAGTCTCCTGGAATTGGCATCAATCTCCCAGTGACTATTGAAAGCAATCTGGGAGATTTTAATAGGATATTTTAAGAAAATGACATTACGTCATATTGAGGGGGGAAAATCTCCCGGAATAGCTTCAGTCAGAGTTGGCAACCCTAGGCAGGCATCACCTTAGCCAGCCTGAGAGCAGGCTGTGAGTCGCGCGTTAGGGCTACAGTTATTCATTATGGGATTGTCAAAACCATGCAGCATTTGGAGAGAGAAGCTCACTCTTCCCTGTGCACTGCGCAAGGAGAGGGCCGTTCCACTGGGCGTGAATTGCTCTTCCCTGGCTCCCGCCTCCCTTGCCTGCTGCCCTGGGCTGGGTATGTGGGTAAATGCACCTGACAGCCCAGGGCTGGCTGGGTTACACACCTTCAGTGTAATACGGCATTACGTGTCGAATAGCCTAGGGAAATTGGCTGTCCTTTCTGCCCCTACCCCATGTGGGAGTGGGCAATTGGGGATACGCCAACCGTGAAATCTCCCAGCCTCCCCTGGGCTCCCTGGCAGAAACATAATGAGGATCGTTCTCCCCAGCAGAGGATTTGCAGCCATTGTCATTTCCCTGCTGCCTGGGGATTGTGATCTCTGGGTACAGGGGACTCACCACCCACCCTGTTACTCGCACCACGGCCCTGGAGGGGCCAGGGAAACACAGGCAAACCAGCTTGGGCTGCTATGTATGCGTCACCTGGGTGTCTGGTGCTGCGGGTGGCCGGGTCTCTTCACATGGTGTAGGGGATGAGGGTGGTTTTCAGTTAGGTGCAATGTGAGGGTTTTTAGATCCTTGTGGCAGGGATCCTGTCTTTATTTGTGGCTTGTACCGCTCTGAGCCCCTGTCAGCATGGGGCACATAAATCACAGTGATGAATTACGGCTCGAGGCTGCCACTCACTCAGCTACTGGACAGAGTAGCTCTCGCCTGCCATTCATTCCAGGGCGAAGGGGTCTTCAAGCCCACTTCAGCCCTTGCAAGGTGGACTATGCCACAGCACACGTGTGCATATGCCAGTGCCCCCTAGTGGCTAAACTGGGGAAGGCTGCCTCACAGCAACACGCCCCGGTTTTGCTGCAAAAGTTTGCGGGTTCCATTCCGTGACGCCGCACAGATGCACTTGGCTGAGCCCCGCAGTTCCTGCGTGTGGCTGTAGGTTGCTGAGTGCCAGAGTCCCTCCTCATGCTGCTTTCCCACACTGTGCTGCCATTTCTGCAAATAGTTTTTCCACCACTGAAAGCGTTGTGGCAAATGCACACAGCAAAACAGAAGCCCTCAGTATAATGAGAAAATGCCAGACGGGTGCATCACTGCCTGGGCTGGGATACACTGACGTATGGCGTTCTCTTTATCCCATGGAAGGAAATGATGGATGCGGTCTCCGTTCTCACCCAGGATTTATGGTATCAGCCCCTCCCTGCCTGGGTCAGGAGAGTGACACTCCAGATTTGAAGCTCAGAAGTGGTCTCTGGACTCCCAGCCCTGCCAGCTAACTTCTGCTGAGCTTGCCATAACGGGCACCTTTTCCGCAAGCCTGCTTAATCACGGATCTGTGTGCGTGCCCAGGACCCTGTAAGTTGCACACTCACAAAACCTCCATGCAAATATGGGTGAATGGGCAGCACACAAGCCTTGCACATGCAGAGGAGCAGGGCCACTGAAAAGCTGCCCTCAAGGCTTCCGCTGAGAGCTGGATAAAGGCTTGATGAAACCTCTGCTGGCCGGCAGCGTGTCCTCAGGAGCCCGCCCATCAGCAGTGACCATACGGCAGAGGTTTCCCAGCACCCAGTTCACAGCCAGCTAGGCAGCTCTGGAATCCCAGCAATAGGATCCACTCAAACCTCCCTGTGTATTTCTTGGCTGACCTGCTCTCTTTTTTCCTGCATCCTGTAGTCTGAGCATGCGAGCCAAGGAGCGGCTGTATGGGGAGGCTGCATGCCAAGCTCTTAGCCAGCTGTTAGACTGGAGGATTTATGGCAGGATGAGGCTGCACTTGGTTAATGATGGTGGCTTCAGGTTAATTTTTGAACACCAGCCCCTTGTTTGGACTAAGTGTGCAGATTTGTCTTCCTGACCCTGAGAATTCCCAACGGGATCCAGACATTCCACTCCCAGTTTCATAACAATGATACGATTCCACTGCCCTTCCCTAGCACCAGCCATCCTCGTTGCTCAAAGCACATCACAAGTGTTCATGGATTCAGCCTTGCAACCCCGCATCTCCAAGTTGGGGAAATTGAGGCACAGAAAATGTAAGGATCTGGGTTTTAAACTAGTTAGCTCTGCAATTGCATGTGCTGCATGTGTGCACAGCTGCCCCCCTGATTTGTGCATACAACTAACATGACAGTGTGCTGATCAGGTACAGTAACGTTATTGTGATCACTTGCACTCTCAGATATCCAATGAGCATGCCAAGCACAGTGGTCCCACACAAGGGGGTCCCACTTTTCCATGCAGAATTGAGCATCTAACTTGAGGGACTTGTTTGACATCACACCGGAAACGTCAGCAGGACCTGGGATCCGACCACCTGCCCATAGATTCATAGATTCAGATTCCAAGGCCAGAAGGGACCATTGTAATCATCTCTGACCTCCTGCACAGCACAGGCCAGAGACCTGCCTCACAATAATTCCTAGAGCAGAGCTTTTAGAAAACACCAATCTTGATTAAAAAATTGTCGGTGATGGAGAATCCACCACAACCCTTGGTAAAGTGTTCCAAGGTTAATTACCCTCACTGTCAAAAATTTACACCTTATTTCCAGTCCGAATTTGTTTCACTTCAATTTCCAGGCATTGGACCATGTCAACCTTTCTCTGGTAGATTGAAGAGCCTGTTATTAAATATTTGCTCCCCATGTAGATACTTAGAGACTGTGATCAAGTCACCCCTTAACTTTCTCTTTGTTAAGCTAAATAGATTGAACTCTTGGAGTCTATCACTATAAGGCAGGTTTTCTAATCCTTTAATAATTCTTGTGGCTCTCTGCTGAACCCTCTCCAATTTATCAACATCCTTCTTGAACTGTGGCCATGGGAGCCGGATACAGTATGCCAGCAGTGGTCACGCCAGTGCCAAATATAGTCGTAAAATAAGCTCCCTCCTCCTACTCGATATTCCCTTGTTTATGCATCCCAGGATCACGTTAGCTCTTTTGGTCACAGCATCGCCCTGGGAGCTCCAAATCCTTCTCAGAGTCCCTGCTTCCCAGGATAGAGTCCCCCATCCTGTAAGTATTTTTTATTCCCAGATGTATACATTTACATTTAGCCATATTAAAGCACATACTGTTTGTTTGCATGCAGTTTACCAAGCAATGCAGATCACTTCATACCAGGGACCTGTCCTCTTCATCATTTACCACTCCCCCAATTTCTGTGTCATCTGCACACTTTGTCAGTGATGGAGCCAGTGGTGACCAGCCATCATTCCTGTGAGATCCTCGGTGCCGTCTCTCTCCAGCTACCTCAGCCTAGTGTCTTTCATAGGTTGGAAGCTCGCTGAAGGGGCCTTGGCTGAGTTTTTTCCATGCAGCCTAGAGGATTTAGGCACATACCTGCATTCACTTTGATGGAAGACACTTCTGAATCTCCTAGACAGCCTCGAAAATCTCATTCCTTGTCTTTGATCTGCCTCAAGTGCCCTGCCTGGCATAAGCGACGATCATAGATGGTCCCTAAGGCAGCAGCATAGTCTAGTAGCCTGAGCTAGGCCTAGGAAACAGGACTCCTGAGTTCTCCCTCTAGCTTTGTCGCTGACTCAGTGTGTCCCCCTCCTGCTGCTCTTGCTGCACCCACACACCCCTACCCCACTGAGATGGGAGTGTTAGGTGACAGCTCCCAGTCCGTGGGCACCCCTCTGACTCCTTGCCATCCAAATCCTGTCCAAGGAGCAGAACCAATTCAGATCCTGCCTGCAGAGGGAGGGCAGCCAGTAGTGGCTCCTATAATTGCTGTTATGCCCTGAATAATTCATAGCATCATGACTCCAGCGAAGTCGCCTTCCCCTGCTGAGCTCATGGGAGCCTCTGCCTGGGAAGCATTGGCTGATGCTCGGGGCTGCATCAAGCACAGACTAGAGGGCTGAAGGGCCTAATGCAGGCTGGGCTGCACCTAGTGGCCGGGGCAGAAGGGGTGAGATGGGAGGCCTTAGGGCAAAATGCGATACACCAAAGGCAGCTTTCCTTCCATCCAGCAGGGACTGGTGCCCTCTGCCGCCGGCGGGGGGCGGAGGGGGAAGGGGGAGAGCGACGGTGATGGGCTGTGGGGAAGCACAGGAACGGATCAGGCACAGAACAGGGCGGGCAGTGGCCACTCTGGACAGCACCTGCTGCTTCCATCACCGGCCACTGAAGGCAGCTGAGTAGGTGCTGCAAGGCGCTGGGAAGCGGGACTCCGGGGTTCTGGTCCTCACGCTGCGACTGGCTTTGGACAAGTCACATCCCTGTTCTGTGCTTCCCCTGTGCAGGGGGAATAATGCTACTGGCTGGGGGCCTGAATTTGTTACTGTGGCCAAATAATTCAAGTCTGGGGGACTTCAATAGGAGCTGCTCAGCCCCTCTGAAAACTAGGCCAGTTATTTAGGCACCTAAATGTGCAACAAGGGGCCTGGGTTTTGGCCCCCAGGTTTGGCTATGGAATCTCCACCAAAGCGCTCCGAGCTGTGGGGCTGGATGTATGGAATTACCCCAGGGCTGACTTGCCTCATGATGCTCTCCGAGAGGTTTATCCTCCGACAGGGAGAAGTGGGCAGGGTTTTGGGAGGGGGTAGCGGGAGCCCATGCTGGAAGGAGGGCCCCTGGTGCAAAGCGTCTGCACGCTGATCCTTGCCCAGCATCCCGGAGGCTGTGAGCTGTGAGGGGTTAACAGGAATAAAGCCCGTGTGAAACTTTCGGCTTTGGAGCTGCAGTCAGAAAGTGCATTTGTAGCCTCAAGTGGCTGCCTTGAAGACAATCCAGACCTGTCTGGGAGCCGTCTGCTGCTAAAACCCTTTGATCCACTTACTGTCCTCTGGGGAGCTCCCTGCAGTAATGGTGCTAATGCCCCCATGGCGACAGGGGCTTAGCTGCCAGACAGAGGCAGGCGTGGCCCCCTCCCTCTGCCAAGCCAGAAAGCAGCAGCAGAAGCAGCAGAGAGAGCGCGATGGGGGCTTCTTTCGTGACAGACTGAGGACGCCACATGGGCTTAACCCCAGCGGTGCTGGAAGCCTGGATAAATGTGTCTGGAGCTGGAGACACCTGGCAGTTTCATCTGGGAGGGGTAGCTTGGAGAGGGGGATTCATTAAACAGAAATGAATTATCTCTAGATGATATTTTCAGGTAGTTTTAGATATGAAAGAACAGTAATTAGAGGAGTTTTACTGCTGGAAGAACCTCTGCTGGGCGGTCCTGGCAGGGGGCTCCATTGGGCAGTCATGGCAGGGAGCTCTGTTGGCAGTCACAGTGGAGCTCCATTGGGTGGTCACAATGTGAGCTTCCTTGGTCAGGCATGGTGGGGAGCACTGTTGGGTGGTATTGCGGGAGCACCATTGGGTCATCATGGCAGAGAAATCCATAGGGCGGTCATGATGGGGAGTTCTGTTGGGTGGTTGCAGTGGGGAGCTCTTTGGGGCGGGTTGTAGTTGGCAGCTACATTAGGTGGTCGTAGCTGAGCGGTCACAGTGGGAACCTCAATTAAGTGGTCATGGTGGTGAGCTTAGCCATGATGGGGAGCTCCATTGGGCAGTCCCAGATGGACCTTCATTGCGTGATTGCATTGGGGAGCTCCATTGGTTGGTCACAGTGGGGAATCCCATTCGGTGATCATAGCAGGTTGAGGGGTTCTTTTGGGGACTCATGGTGAGAATCTTCATTGGGTATTCACAATGGGTAGCTCTGGTGGACAGTAGGCAGGATGCAGGGCTCCATTGGGCGGTCATTGCAGGGGAGAGGCAATGTAGATGGTCATGATGGAACATCTTTTGGGGTCTAGCTTATACATTGGCATTGTGGTGGGATCTCTTATTGCTCATCTGGTCCCTTCCCCTGCCTCAGGGCCTACGGTGGGGGTTTCAGATAGTTTTGCACAGGAGGTGGGGTGAGTAGAGCTTGATGGAGTAGGATGACATAAGAACTACTACGTCCCCATTGGAGAGGCCTTGAAAAGACTCTATCGGTTGTTGTCTAGGCTTCATTTCTGAGCTCCCATCGGTTGCATTTTGCTGTAGGATGTGGATGGAGGAATTAGGATATATATGATCTCCCTGAGACCAAGGACATGGATTGCTAGTGGGATGGGATCAGGGAAGATGGAAACGCCCATTTGTTGTAGGGAGTAGGGATCTTTCTCCAGGAGGGGAGCACAAGGTCAGAAGGAGAGCTGTCTCCATTTCCAGGAGGTGTAAAATATTTCCGCAGAGAAGGGTTTATTGAAGCTGGAGGGAAGACACTGATCCCAAGCCATGGTAGACTGAAGTCTCCAGGAATGCAGACTTGGGATTCTCTTTGGGAACATTCCTGAGACAGCTGGATCTCTGCTTCTGCATGGGGATGAAATGCTGAGTTGAGCCCATCAGCAGATGAAACTACTGCACCCCTCCTACCTCCCAAATCCCCTTCTCCTACCCCTCCTCTGCCTGACCCCTCACAGAGTGCGTGGAAGATCTGGCATGGCCTGCATTAACACAAGGGACATCATGCTGGGAAACAATAAACCTGAACTGGGTTGCAGGTGTGTTTCTATGTGAAATGGGCCCAGAATGGCCATGTTCAGATGAACCTGTATTTCTGCTTCCTTCAGGCACCCAGAGCCTTGGGAGAGGCAGGTTCTCAGAGGTACATGAGCATTGCAATAGCAGAGGGGGCTTGCAGTAATTCCTGTGGGTATGGAGGAAGGTGAATGTGCTTGGCTTGTGTGTGAAGAGTGATGCTGCCCTTTGATGAACCCCACAGAGAGGAGAAGGGACCTGCTAATGCTGTTGCTTATGGGAGTTCTGCTTTCGCTCAAGTGGCAGAGGCCTGTGTTTTCTGAGCTGAAGACCTAGCATTTGAGTTCTGGCTCCCTGCGGAGTGTGTTGTGATTTTTCTGGTTGCTGTCTGTTGTCGAGGGCCCTGTGCCTGTGATTCTGCCCCACGTTCGAAGAGCTGGGATGGTAGTTACTTATTGATTTGCTCCCGTGTATTCAAAGCTAAAAAGATTTTAAAAGTGTGGAACAGTGTGAAGTGGGCCCCAGGATTAAAGGTCCCAGACTCCATACACCTGGACAGGGGTTCCATTATCTGCCCTTCCCCCTTGTGGGCCCAGGGTGGCCTGTCCCTTCCTTTCCCCTACACAGGCCCCGTGGCCTGCCCCTTGTGCCTGGCTTCGCAGCTGTCCCTCCCGTCCCCTGGCACAGCCCCCATGAGCTACCCCTCCCCTTGTCCAATGCAGGCTTGGTGGGTTAGCCTTTCCCCTGTGATTCCTGTGGCCTGTCCCTCCCCTCCCCTGGCACAGGCTCCGTGGCTTACCCCTCCCCCTGTGTGGGCTCTGTGGCCGGTCCCTCCCTCTGTGCAGGCCCTGTGGCCTGTCCTTACCCTTCCCTAGCATGGCCTGGCCCTCCCCCTTTTGGGTGAATGCTGGCAGAGGATGCTGAGGTTAGAGGTTGGGGGCTGAGAACCAGGATCTCTCTTCAATGGCCCCATTTTGCTTTTGGGGGCATACAGCTGGTGTCCACGTGGTGCCCTGGAGTGGGGGGTAAAGGAGGTCCCCATGTGGAGTGGGGCATAGCTGGGGGCATTGTCTGGCTGCTCTGATGGAGCCGAGGTGCCAGCCCTGGGAACAGATCTCTGGCACGACAGCTGTGGGCTGCGGTTACTTACACCGCATTACAGTGCGTGGCCAGGCTCCTGTGGGGAACGTGTCACTGCCTGTTACCCCATCACCAGTCCTTGCTACAGCTGCGCCCTGCATCCTTGTGCACGAGTCTGGGCCGGACAGGTTGGGAGACGGCTTCCTAGAAGGTAACAGGTGTTTCCTGTGGCACCGGTCCCTTGCCGCCAAGAGGCTGGGCACTGCACCAGCTCATCATGCCAGGCACTACGGCTGCCATCACAGCTGGTGGGGACAGGCTCAGGCATGGGGCGAGGGCCCGGAGGGGGGTGATGAGGCACAAAGGAGAAGGTCCTGGCAGGTAAGAAAGGAGAGGCCAGGGGCGGGGAGATGGGACTGCTAGGAGATGTGGCCCCCAGCAGACAGCATGATGGGAGTGTGGGAAGGGGAGAGGGGGCTGATGGGGCAGAGGTGTGATGGTGAAGCTAACAAAGGCGCTATTGAGTGACTGCTTTGTGCAAGCCGGAGGCTGGCCAGGAAAAACAGGCCTGGAGCAGGGAGCACACTGTGTCCCTGGCTGGAGCTACGCAGCCCTCGGTACATTCTGTTGTGCAGGAAGTTGGCGCGAGAAGGAGGCTCTGCACATCTGACCCTGGCTCGGCTTGCCATGCCTAATCGTCTGCATAATGAGCTCCATTCAGGGCAGCAGGACCCCCTGCAGCTGGGGGGCGGAGGGGTGGCTAAAGCCGGTCAGTTCTAGGTCAGCGCTGGGGGGTCAGACTGCAGACAGATTGGGCGCCTTTCCCAGGAATTTGAGGATGGTTTGCAGGCTGCTCTGCCTAGGCAGCAGCATCTAATTCAATTAAAACTCAGTGTCCCAAAGCTGGAGAGCCCAAAAGGAGCACAGCACAGGGGAGCCGATGGGACCCTCCTGGGCAGGTGGCACCTGCAGGGGATTTCCAGCTCTGGGGGGAAGCCACAAGTTACCTTCCTGGTGCTGCTCCCGACACCCCCCGCCCTGCGGTCCGGGGATAGCCTGTCTTCTGGCATCTCTGCATGGCAGCTTCATGGCTGAAAGCTGCAGAACCGCCTGGTTGGACTCGCTGTTCCTGGCAGACACCGAAGGGCTGGTGGTTTTGGCTCTGAAGGTGAAATTGCCCATTGGAGGATCCCCTGTGCCAAGCTGCAGTGGGAGAAGGGCACGCAGCAGGGTGAGGTGGGGATAGCCCAGGGACTGTGTGAGCCCTGCAGAGTGACGGGTTCACTGCAGATAGGTCAGCAAAGCTGGTCCATGCTAAAGCCACCCTTTGTTCTACCCACCTGAGCCGGCTTCAATCCTTGTTACACAGAGCCCGCGTCCCCCGGCTTCAATCCTTGTTACACAGAGCCCGCGTCCCCCAGGTAGGCAGAGCCTCGGGGGACCCAGCTAGCCGGTGCAGCAAGGGGAACAGCTCAGTCCTCTGCCACAGGTGCCCAGCAGCCTCCCAACTACGCAGCTGAGACAATGCCCAGTGAGGAGCACTAAGCGATCCTCCCCACTTCCACCCCGGGCTGGGCCTGGCCATAGGGGGTGGTGGGAGCAGGTCTCAGGAAGATAATGGCATTGAGCAGAAACCCAGAATCACTCCACACACATGCCTCTCTCCCCCACACACCCCGACCTGCCTCTCCCCCTCCCCCTGCCCCCAAACCCTGACACACTCACCCCAGCCGCTCACACAGTGAGCCCCGCCCCTCTCCCTGCCCCCAAACCCTGACACACTCACCCCAGCCGCTCAGAGTGAGCCCCGCCCCTCCCCCTGCCCCCAAACCCTGACACACTCACCCCAGCCCCTCACACACCCATCTCTGCTACTCCTCCTGCCCCCCACACCCTGCCCCCCCAACTGTCTCATTGTTTATATACATGCCTTCATCCTTCCTATCACTACTTCCCTCCCATCTCTACACCCCCACCCTTCAACCCTCCCCCACCGCCGCAGCCTCTCCTGCATTGCCCGTGCCATGGCCAGGTGCCTGCTTCCGGCCCCTGCTGTTCCAGGGAAGGCTGCTTGTCCCTCAGACACTGTTCCGGGCCTTGCAGCTGGGCCAGGATTCAGCTGCTCCCCAACCCCCAGCGAAGCAGCTCCCAGGCCTCTGGGTGTGCCAGGCCCACTGGGGCCAACAGCGTATTGTCTTCCCATCTCCCATTGTCCCACATCTGGCTCTGGCCATGGGGTTCAGGCCACACACCCTGGCTAAGCACCAGGCCATGCCAATGCCCTTTGTGCAGGGCTTGAGCTCCTCTGATGCAAAGAGGCAGAGTTCCCCTGATGTGCCAATGGAAATGCCCCTGGCACAAGAGGGGCTTGGAAATGTGTGGGTCCCATGCAGCCAGGCCAGGATGATGCCCTGTGGCTCTTGCTGCAGGCTCAGGCGTGGGGCACCAGGCTGCAGTGGCACTCGGCACCTCCTACCAGTCATAGTGCTCTTGACATTGACTCAGTCTCCTAGCTGGGGCTTGGGGAGGCAGCCGTGACAGTAACGCCACAGAGGGTGAGAGGGGTCACTTGTGGGAAGTGGCAACGACATAGGGAAGGATGTCTGCACCAGCCTGTGCCGTGCACTCATGCTCCAGGCACTTCATACTTCAGAAGTATGGGCTGGATGAATGGACTATAAGGTGGATAGAAAGCTGGCTAGATCGTCGGGCTCAACGGGTAGTGATCAACGGCTCCATGTCTAGTTGGATATAAAGTGGAGTGCCCCAAGGGTCGGTCCTGGGGCCAGTTTTGTTCAATATCTTCATTAATGATCTGGAGGATGGCGTAGACTGCACTCTCAGCAAATTTGCAGATGACACTAAACTGGGAGGAGTGGTAGATACGCTGGGGGGTAGGGGTAGGATACAGAGGGACCTAAACAAATTAGAGGATTGGGCCAAAAGAAATCTGATCAGGTTCAACAAGGACAAGTGCAGAGTCCTGCACTTAGGACGGAAGAATCCCATTCACTGTTACAGACTAGGGACCGAGTGGCTAGGCAGCAGTTCTGCAGAAAAGGACCTAGTGGTACCAGATGACAGAAAAAGGAGTAATGGTCTCAAGTTGCAGTGGGGGAAGTTTAGGTTGGATATTAGGAAAAACTTTTTCACTAGGAGGGTGGTGAAGCACTGGAATGGGTTACCTAGGGAGGTGGTGGAATCTCCTTCCTTAGAGGTTTTTAAGGTCAGGCTTGACAAAGCCCTGGCTGGGATGATTTAGTTGGGGATTGGTCCTGCTTTGAGCAGGGGGTTGGACTAGATGACCTCCTGAGGTCCCTTCAGCCCTGATATTCCATGATTCTATGATTCATCCCCTGAGGTGTGCCATCTGAAACCGCTCAGGGACCTGGGGTGGGACAGACCCCGCTGTCTCTGGCTCACTGGTGCACATGCAGGTCAGGAGAGATTGAAGGCTTTTCCCATCCAGTGGCTTATGGGAAATGTGTGTGCTCTCCAGAGTGCCCATGTCACAGGTCCCCCAGCACCAGGGATTGCCCCCTGGCAGTTTGGACTCAGCAGAATGGCCAGGGACTGAACAGGTCTCGGAAACGAGACACCACTCGAGGTCCTGCCAGGTCAGAGGTGTGTTAGTGGGGGCAGTTTGTGTGGGAAGCTAACACCTGAACCATGGAGGGAGGCCTCCATCAGCCAGCCACACCTGGCTGCTTTGCTGGGGGAGAAGCTAGCATCTGGGAAATGTGTTTGGAGGCTCTGAGAGGTGTCTGTGGAGCTCTACAGCAGCTGTGGATCTGCATAGTGGTTGTAGATAAACAGGATTTCAGGTCTCGCTCACACTCTCCTTCCCAGGATGTCGCTGCCATATGCAAACTGTCTCCCTAGTGCAGGCTTAGCATGAGGTGTAAAAACACCCTCTATCAGAAGCACTCGACATCCCAGAGATGAGCCTACGTTGTGTGGAAGTTTAGGACAGTACTTTACAGTTGACACAGGCCTGAACCAAATCCCATTTCTACGCAACTAAAACCAAAAGGAATAAACACCTGCCCTCCAACAATAGCAAAACATGGAACTAGCAGTACTTTATCCATCGTCCATGTGCTTGTGTGTTATTCCCTTTGTCTGTTCATGTGTCTTTTATACTGTGAGCTGTATTTGTGTATTGCCTACCATGGTCTCTATCTCAGAGTTTTATACTGTTTCCCATCACTGTAGCCACCTTCTGTGTGAAATCAATAGCACTAGCGCCATCTCTGGATCTTCTCCCTTTTTGGGGTAAAAGCTTTGCCTGAGGTATGATCGATCCCAGTTGAAGACTTTGGGCGCTATTGAATGTACTGCTAACAGTAGGAAGAACAGCAGTCCTGGATCCAAACCCCAAACCTGGGAAGTGTGAGTTTGGAGCCACACTTTGTGCCTGACCCCTACCTTTGCAATGGGTCAAGCCAGATCCCTGGATCCAAACACTCCTGTACTGGGGTAAGTCTGAATCCAGACTTTGCGACACAGACTCATCCCTGATCTCGTACGTTCCACCCAGGGAGCAAACAGCGCTTTACAGACGTTTGTTCCTTAAGCCTCACTTTGAGGTTGGACTTGGTATCATCCCCCTCTTACAGGCAGGAGAGGAGGCACAGAGAAGCTAAATTCAAAGTTAATTATTACAACAATTCTGGCAGGGATATTAAACCCTGTGCTTCAGGCTTAAGCCAGTCTCTGACTGTGAGAGACCAGGTGGAGGACTGCTGTGTTAGATGGAGTTCAGGGCTGATCTGCTCTGGCAATTCCTGTGTTCCTAAAATCCTCAAAAATGTTCATTAATCCCGAGACAGCTTCAGCCTCTGAGTTTGGTACCTCAGTTCTGGGGGCCCTTCTTAGGACACCTTCAGATTTCTCTACCCAAACTAGTCACTTTTGATCATTCTTGCCGTGGTGATGTGTCTGATGCCAGACAGTGAGTCGGGCAGAGGTAGGACTAGGATGCTGACAGCCTGATGCTTAGCTGCCTCTATTAGAATAATGGGGGGGAAAGGGGGCTGGGATTTCAGTGTGTTTTCCTTCCTGTAGCTCCTAAATAACCCAATTCATGCTGGCTAACTGGTCCTAGCAATCCTGTTTCTACACCCACACTGGGGCATTTCCAGTCATATATTGGTTCACTTTGGAAGGAGTGAAATGATTTTCGTATTGGGACTGGATGTATCATTTAGAGGCCGACATCTGGATCTCCAGGGCTCCTAGCACTGAAGGGACATCATTACGTGCAGGGCGTCTGTGCAGCTGTACACAGAGCGAATGACTCTGCTTCTCTTTAGAACAGCATCTCAGTGCCACTGTGCTGCACAAGGAACCAGCTGCTAAGAGAGGTTCAAGATGATGTAATTTTTGCCATTACAGGTAAAGCTTCAGGTCCCCTGTGTGGCCAACTGTTGAGATCCTCTGAGACGCTGACAGGTGTGTAGGTTGTTGTGTTCCTGTTCCTCTGCTACATCCTAACTGGAATAGCTGCTGCATCCCTAGGTGTGTCTGTTTCCCCTCGTAGAACCTTCTTGGGATGTATCAAGACTCTGCTGCTAATCCAGACCCTCGAGGCATTTGAGCAGCTGCTATGGGAAGCCAGAGGCTGCTCCACTGTCAGGTGTTTGAAACTGAGCTACTTTTACCCCAGGATTCATTTGTCTAAAGTTCCTCAGCTGGAATGGGAACTGCCCACCTCATTTTGCTTCCCAAGCGACACTTGCATGGCTCCATTCGTAGCTTCGCCAACTTGCTGCCCCCAGACACAGAATTAGTCGTCCTTGTCTTGGTACCTCTTTTGGAAATATCCCCCAAATTGAACCCTATATGTGGCTGCAGGCTGGACATTGTGCATGCAGAATCCCGCATCTCCCTGCACAAAGGCAGTCTGCTGGACTCACCTGCTACTGCGGCTTGGGGGTGGGGTTGGGTAAGCAGTGGGCTAAGGCTGGCTGGGTGAAAGACATTTCTGTACAGTGGTGACACCCTGCCAGGATGAATGGCCACAAGTCCCACATGCCTTCCTCCCCGGGGACGATGGCATGCTGGGAGGCCTGCAGTCCCCTGAGTTTGGGATGTCTGTGGAAATGAATGACTCCGTTTTCCTGATCTGGGGAGTGGATCGTCCCCTGGCACCTCCGCAGAGTGAGCAGTCATTGGTAATGCACTCTGAGCCGCTTCGAGGGAAGGGCAGAGGCTGCCGTTGATACGATGATCACTCCAGGGCACTTCTTGCGTGTGGGGTAGTAGCCCAGCACGAGGCCTGAGGCTGGGGGGATTAGAGCCAAGAGGTGCTGAGGCTGCAGGGTAAGGAGCTGTATTGAGTATCGGGGTAGCGACCTGCGCAGTGACGGGCGAGGCTGAGTGACAAGGCAGGGAAAGAGGAGAAGACACCAAGGCAGGCAGTGAACACATGGAGTGGAGAGCTGTTTGGAGAGGGAACCTCTGGCCCTGCGTCTCCCCTCCCTCCCTGCAGGTCAGCCCAGGAGAGCAACCCCAGTGTCCCCTCATATGTGGGGATGATGCCCAGCAGGCTGAGAGCTCCACACTTCCCACCCACTGCACTGCCCTGAACAGCCAGGAGCATGCCCGAGGGGTGAGACAATGACTTGAATCCCTTCCTTCCCCCAGCACAGCACCCCCCAGTGGTGCTGTGAAACCCCATGAACGGCCAGTTCCTTTAAGGATTAACTAACATAAAAATAATAAATAACATTGAAAATCAGCTCCGCCTTCACTTACCTGCCGGGATCTTAACTCAGAGCTCTGTGTTTCCTGGCAACAGTGGATGGCATCCCTAACACCTAAAGCAGAGAATTTCCTTGCCTGGCTTTAAGGTGCTTGCAATGTCATCAGCCGTTTCCCAGGTAACAGAGAATCCGGAAGCCAGGTCCTGGCAGGCAGGTAGAGGAGGAGCTGAGTTTCACATCCCTTTCTTTGCAGCTGTATTTGCTTCTTTAAAGTTGACACATCAGTTCTGCGACCTGTTCACTGATGAATGGGGAGTGGTTGTGCAGTTGCCCCTCTCTGCTCTGCCACCCTCCCTTCATGCAGGGTCTGGTCAGGGCTGCAGCGGGGGGCATGTCTGAGTGTCCAGAGGAGGAGAGGTTGCTATTTCTACACTCAGTGGGAGAATGTAAAGCTGGATAAGGAAAATAAGAATTGGACTTGTGCCCTTTCTTGCACCTTTCTGATGGATAAAGGAAATTTGAAAGTTCAAGAAAACAAAGTGTGTGTGTGCAGGGGTGGGGTGGTTCTGTTTGTTAGAAAGCCAGGCCTGCTGTATCCTGCTTTCCCTGGAAGACTCGATAGATGACCGGAGAACTGGTAGATCTCAGGCCTGGTCTATGCTTAAACCTTTTGCCAGCATAGCTATGTTGGTTAGAAGTATAAAAATAACACCCCACTAACCCACAGAGCTATGCCAGCAAAAGCCCTAGTGCAAACCACCATACTGGCAAAAATGTCCTTTTGCCGGCTGAACGTGTCCCATGCAGGGAATTGGTGTAAGCTCTAGCAGCAAAAGAACTCTTTTGCCAGGATAAGCTGCATCTCCATGAGGCGGGTTTGCCAGTGTAGCTATAGCTGCATTCCTGTACCAGCAAACTGCTTTGATTGTAGCAATGAAAACTGATGAATGGTCTAGGAAAGTGATTTTCATCCCACTGTTAGGAGTTGTCTTTGACAGCACCTCTAACCTCCAGTAACAGCAGGAGGAGAATCTCCTTTGGTTCCAGATTCAGCTGCCCCATCCTTTCAGGTGAGGGAATCCAAAGCTCTGGGTCCTCCAGCAAGGCCCAGCCTTGATGATCCCAATATTTCAAAGTTAAGAACAAGCAGAAATTAAATGAGGCTTTTGTCCAGGAGAAGTGAAATAAGGCACCAGCCTGATTTGTAGTGTCCTTTTGTGGTGGCCTTTAAGGCAAAGTGTCAGCCTTGCCACTGAATCCATGGGCTCTGGAGGCTTTAAGGGTGGCCCATCGAGGTGGGGTGGGGGAATATCCCCATGCCAGTATGTTGCTCTGTTGTTCACACCTGGGATGCATATCTCCAGTTGAGGAGCTAGCCCATGAGCGATGGCCTTTCCCCGGCTGACTCCCCTTTCCTGGTCCCATTCAGCTCCCCAAGGAAATGCCGGTAACAGAAAGTGGCCTGCGGGCAGCAGCCATTTTGTGCCTGTTGTTATGTAAGTGGATTTCTTGGTCATTTCCAGGTCAGAGTCGCCAATCCCACCTCTCCTAATCCAGGTAGATCTGTCTCTGAGAAGCTAGAAGAAATCCTGCTTAACCAGGGCACTCTGGGGTTAAACACTCCTGTCCCTGGGCTCGAGGGAGAGCCAGAGGCAAGCCCCAGGTGCACATTCACACAGACCCACCCAGACATCAGGGCACCTGGGGATGCTGCCAGCTCATCAGGGCTCTGGGAAAGTCCCTTATGTGGGCAGCATTTGACAGCCCTGCCTTGCTGCCTGGCCCCCAGCAGCGATGGTGGGGCTGGGCAGGTTATATTGGGATGAAACCAGAGCTGCATGGTGCAGCCACTGGGAATTCCCTGATGGATCCTGTGCTCCCTGCACTGTACTGGGCTCCAGGGGATTTCCCAAGCCTGGGAGACAAGACCAGCCGGTGACGTCCCTCTTTTCCAGAGGCAATCCCTCACCTTTCACTGAGTCCAAGCCTGCCACGTGGCACCTTCCCAGGAGGAGTGGTCCTAGGGCACAGGAAGCCGAGGTCACCCTGTAGCGTCGCTCCTCGGTCAGAGGCTGGCTGGGTCATATGTTCATATCCACATCTGTGTGGGGCCAGTGTGCATGGGAAGAGCTGCGCGTACACAGAGTGTATATACAGAGCACACCCAATGCAGAGAGCCAGCAACTCGCTCTACGTTCCCTTTTCTAAGCACACCTTTGTATGTGTGCACACACGTAAGAGTGTGTAAGTCTCATGAGGGTGTGTGTTTGTGTGTGCAGGTGTCGCAGGTGGATGTGCTGGGCTGCCCTGCCTGGTGTCACGCCTTGTCGGGCGAGGTCTCACAGGAGGCGATGGCATAGGCGTGGGCACTACGGGGACTCCCCGCTTGCACTGCAGGCTCCCTGTGTGCACTCCTTGGTGTGCTCCTTGTCCCTGGGGGCCAGTGGACGGCCATCTGGCCCTGTCTGAGCACAGGAATCTGCGGTGGGGAGGGGCAGGGCAAGATGGAGGCTGGGCTCTGGGGAGATCACCCAGCTCTAATGCTGAGCCTCGCTCTTCCCCTGCATGTGCCTTCTGGCCCCCTTTGATTAGCCTCAGCCCCTGCTTTTAACCCCTCGCAGGCAGCTCAGAGCGGTTAGTGTGTAACGCACAACTCAGCCCAGTGCCCGATATGGGAACCCAGGGAACAGGGCGAATGAGACACTGGGGAGGAGGAATGGGGGCCTTCCCAGTGGTGTGGTGGGGCTGAGTGACAGGTACCACCACTGCCTGTAACCTTCCAGCACCCGGCCTGCTGGGCACCCGTGAGGATCTCTCAGAGCTGGGGAGCAGTCGTGGTCCTTGGGGCTGGTCTCATTCCCTCCTGGTGGGGGCAGAGCTGGGGCTAGGTCTGCAGAGCAGCAGTCCTGAAGCTTCTGTGCTGCCTGGCGTTTCCTTGCTGGAGC
Organism: Platysternon megacephalum; assembly: GCA_003942145.1. Classification (NCBI taxonomy): domain Eukaryota; kingdom Metazoa; phylum Chordata; order Testudines; family Platysternidae; genus Platysternon; species Platysternon megacephalum. The sequence continues at coordinate 16,963,527 of QXTE01000016.1, read as the reverse complement.
CTGGAGGGTTAATCTTCTGCAGCTATAAATGGCACAAGCCCCCTGCCCCGCCCTCAGGGCACCTGGGCCTGACTGCGCAGCAGCTGATGTGCGTGTGGGAGGATCCCCCCTTCCCCGCTCTATGAATTATGAGTAAGCCCTGGCTGGTGAGACCCTGGTGAGAGAGGCTGAGGGGGTGGAGGGGGGAGGTAATTAACAGGTGCAAAGCAAGCTGCTGCCCGTCAGGTCAGCTGAGTCACTGCAGGGATGTGTGTGCGTCTGCACATGTGGCCAGTGTATGTGGGCTCGGGGTGGCCGTGAGTGGGTGTGAGAACATGTGTGTATGTGAGGGGAGTGTGTGTCTGTGTGGGGGGTCGTGCACTGTGTGAATGCATGGAGTATACGGGAGGGCCGTGGGAGCATATCAGTGCCTGCACGCACAACTGCTGATGCCAGAGGTCTGACAGAAGGGGATAAAAGATTGCCTGCTGGCGTGGGCCCCAGGAGAGGCCCTGCAGAGCTGGCTCTGGCTTCTCAGGGTGAGCTGGCCATTGCAGGTCCGTGCTCTTGATCCTTGGAAGATGGGAGCTTCAGCCTCCTCTCCTCAAGGAGTGCAGTTGCTTTTTGGCTTGTCTTCAGCACCAAATGGAAAATCCTCCCCGCCCGCAGGGCTCTCCTGGGCTTGACTTGGAGCCTGCCAGGAGCATGCTGGCACCCAGAGCAGCGCGGCTGGGATCCTGCCCAGGGAGCTGAGCAGGGAAGCCTGACTGCTGCTGGCTTTACCGGCCAGAGGAGTGAAAGAGCCTCCCAGCATACCGGAGACCTCTCCAAATTCCCTTCCCTGCCAGCACGCGGGGGAGGGGAGGGGAAGCTCACATGCACAAGCACGCTAACACTGTCAAACTCATTACACTCGCCATTTGCTTCTTGTGGAGGGGCAGAGCTGTTTCCATGGTGTATTGTGCCGGCCAAGCTGCTGGGGAGAAGGCCTGACATCTCATTCAGGGAGGCTCTCGCACGCTGGAGAAAGGAGATGCACGTGTATGTGGGTGTGCGCAGGGCCAGCGCAACCCATTAGGCGACCTAGGCGGTCGCCTAGGGCGCTGCTATTTTGGGGGCGCCGGCGCCGCGGCTGCCCGTAGAATTTGGGGGGCGGGACCTTCCGCCGCCTAGGGCGCCGACAAAGCTGGCGCCGCTACTGGGTGTGCGCGTGCACTGGTGTGCAGGCAGAGCGTGGGGATTTAACGGAATGGCAATATAGCAAATCTCTCTGCCTAAGCGGTGACTGAGAGTCAGCGCTCCGTGGACCAACAGGCCAGGCTGCGGCAGCAGGAGAGCGGGGTTCTGTTCCCAGCCTCCCACTGACTCACTCTGATCTGGTCATGGCCCCACTCTGTGCCTCAGTTTCCCCACAACCCTGACCCTCCTCCCCAGTTACTCCATTAGTGTGTGTGGTGCTTGAACACATGAGTGCTGGCCCTCCGCTCCCCATGACATTGCCTCCTCTGGGCTCTGCAGCAGCTGCCTGCACCAGGGCTTTGGGATCCTGCAGCCCAACAATGACCTTGTTTTGCTTGCGTGACTTTGGTCTGTGGCGCGTGTGCTCGGGGTGTCATGGTCTCAAGATGGCATAATCACATCCTGCGCGGTTCATCACTGCTGGATGTCTGGGGGGAACCGGGACTTCTCTCCGACCCTCCGACCCTCTCTGAGGAGGGCCTAGTTGTGGCTGTGGATGGCACTGGCCCCAGGCAGAGACTAGGACCTGTCAGCTGAGGAGCTGCTTAAAGGGATAGCAGCAGGCTCTGCTCTGCTCAGCACGAGCAGCTGGCATTTGCCACACTGCCACTGCTCACCCTGCTCTGTGCGCAGGTGCATGCCTGGGGCTGAAATATGTCATGTGTGCGTAAGTGTGTGTGTGCACATTTGTATGTGTGCGTAAGTGTGTGTGTATGTGTGTGTGCGTGTGTGCACGTGTGTGTAAGTGTGTGCGCGCACATTTGTGCGTGCACGTGTGTGTAAGTGTGTGCGCGCACATTTTGCGTGCACGTGTGTGTAATTGTGTGTGCACACATTTGTGCGTGCACGTGTGTGTGTGATTGTGTACACATTTGTGTGTGTACGTGTGTGTGCATGTGCACATTTGTGTCTGTACGTGTGTGTGTGTGTGTGCATGTGTGCACATTTGTGTGTGTGTGTGTGTGACGAAGTGGGAATGTTTTGTGGTGTTCTGTGAATACTGAGGGGGAGGATTGCAGGGAAGCTGTGCTGGGACTGTCTGCATGGGGGAAGGGAGATACCTGAGCATGTAACATGAGAACCCAGGAGGGGAGTTGGAGACCAGGTAACACCTTTGACTGGGAATTCGGACAAAGGAAAGGGCTGGGGGGAGGAGCCGTGGGGGAAGGGAGAAAGGAGACGCCTGGAAGAGGTTTTTTCAGTTCTTGGAAGTTGGATGGGAATGAAGAGGGAGCCAGATGGGGCTTAGGCTTCCCAGCGAGGCCGGGGCCTCCCTGGGCCCCCCAGATGGACCTAACTAAAGGGAATCCTGTTGTCTGTACTGGCAAGACCTGGTTTGGACTGTGTTCCTGTCGTCTCAATAAACCTTCTGTTTTACTGGCTGGCTGAGAGTTATGATGAATCGCAGGAACCCCAGGGGTGCAGGGCCCGGACTTCCCCACACTCCGTGACAGTGTGTATGTGTGTGCACGCACTGTGGAGGAAGCTGAGCTCTCTCTCCCTGTGTGGGACGAACAATCGTGCTTTGCCTGGTGCTGTCACTGGCGCTAAGTCCTGTCACCCTGTCAGTGGGGACCAGGGCTGGCTCCCAGGTGCTGGTGCTGCCCCAATACCCGAGCTGTCCTTACTCCCCCCTCCCTGATGGTGCTCGCTGCCAGGAGAGGATATTAGCCTTCTGTGTTGGGGTGGCGGGGGAAGCGGGCTGTTCCCGTTCCCCTCTCTCCCCTATGCAGTGCCAAGGGATTGCATGGCCTCTTCCCCACCAGCTGGCACCCCCGGGTATTGTCAGGGTGTGGGGAATTGACAGCCACTTCCTAGCCTTCGAGCAGTTTTGGGAGGAGCCGTTTTCTGCCACTGAACTATGAACTAGCCATCTCGTCCCACCTTGGCCCCAGCAGGATCGCCTGGCCCTGGAATGTGACAGCACAACAACCCTTTGCCCCAAGTCCATGGCTGGGGTCTCAGAAGTGCAGTAGCCCCCCCATGGCCCATCCCCGGCACTATCCACTCTCTGGCTGACCCATCTTTGCCCCACTGCCTTGGCCATGGGGCTTGCTGCGAGGCAGCGTCCCTGGAGCCTGCGGAGCCAGCACTGGGGACCCAGCCCTTTGGCCTGTGCTCTGGGCAGCAGGACGCCAGGTAGCGGTGCAGCATTCTCTGGGTGCATGCGACGGTCAGGAAGGGGCTGGCTGAGTGAGCCCGAGCTGGCGAGGCTGAGTGGAGCTGGCAGGCGGCTCGCACAAGCAGCTCCCTGTTCCTGTCCAGGCAGGACACCAGCTCAGGGCTCTGCTCACTAATGGCTTCACCCTCTGCCAGACAGGGCAAGGCCTGTGACTGGGCCTGTGGGAAGGGCTAGCAGGCCTCAGGCTGCCAGGGGTGGAGGAGCAGAGTCCCAGATGTAGGGCTCCCCTTTCCCCAACTGGCCCTTGCCGCCCCTCCTACACCAGCGCCCCAGCTGTGTGTCCAGCCTTCCGGGATCCCCATGGCTGCAGGGTGACCTGCGATGATCAGCCTTGCCCCTGCCATCCACTGAGGTCCTACAAGGATCCTCCTGACTCTGGGGAATGGCCCCAGGGAGGCAGTCTCCTGCCAGCGCCCCGGCGGCCTGTGTTGTGGTTGGAGCCATGCCCTGGGCTGCGGGGCGGCCTGCGGCTCTGCTGGGAGCAGGCAGCTGCCTCGGCCCCTGCCAGGCTATTCCTGCTTTGCAGCGTCTGATCCCGGTGTGAGTGACACCCGAGCCGAGGCTGCTGCAAGGAACCCACCAGGGCAGGGCTGTCCGTCTCCCCAGGGCACATGCCGTGGGGGGCAGAGGGTAAAACCTGCCACTTCTAGATGGGAGGGTGTCACCCTCAGGCCTCACTGGAGCAACACGCAGCCCCATTTCCAGCAGTGAGAGGAGTGTTGGGAGTGCCAGGGCTGAGAGGGCTGCGTGCATGGGAGGTGGAGTGGGGGGTCTGGCTGGGGGCATATCAGAGGGTGTACATGGCGCTGTCAGGGTCTGGGGGTTGACAAGGAAGGGCCCATCTGGTATTGATGGGGAGGGGAGTCTGTGAGGAGGTGATGGGGGAGGGGTGGATGTGGGGCATGAGTCTGTATGAGGGAGGGAAGTCTGCGCATCCTGGAACACTGCTGGCTCCTATGCCCAACGCTCACAGGCACAGTAGGGCTGTGGGGTGCGATGGGTAAGTGTCAGGCCATTCAGCCCCAGAGGCCTGGAGCCTGTTCCGACCGTAGAGTGCAGGCAAAAGGTAATTCTGAGTCTTGCTGTGTGGGCTGTCTGCTCGAGAGAACACAGCCAGGTGCGTTGGGCTGTGATCCAGACGGACCGGCAGAGTCCGACTGGGGTCGCTGGGGGGCTGCTGGCCAGGAATGAGGGGCGCTGGCTGGGAGCCTAGCATGGGCATAGAAAGGATGTGGCTATATTTTTAATTCAGGATTGAGGGGCTTTGGCAGAGCTGTAATAAATCACACTCATCATACATACTCGGACATGGAGAGAGCATCTTTCATCCAAAGCAATCTAAAGCATAACAAACTGAAACACAAACTCGCCAGGCACGACTTTATCCAGCGCTGAAGCGCTGGTGCTTCTCTAGGGTGGAGCATGGCTGCTGCTTAACCGTGCACAGCAACGCTGCGGAGCAGTTTAGGTCAGGCCGTGAAGAACAGCAGCAGATCCAAATGAAACTGCAGGTGTGATTTAGACTGAAAGGGTGCAACAGAAACTGAAATGTATCCAGGAACTGGGGCTTAGGGACAGGCCCCAGTGGGGTTTGAGAAACCTCTAGCCCTTAATTTCAATAGACTATTCAGATTCACAAAATGTGGTTTAGTTCAACCCGCAATTTCCTCCCTAAATTGAAACCATTGCTTTGACAGGGAGTTACGTTACGTCAGGTATTTGTAACTAACCGGAAGCCTGTGCTGGTCTCGCATATATTGTTTGGAGGTGATTATTTGGAGGAGCAGCAAGGGAATCGAATCACGGAAGAGACAGTAGCCTAGGCTGTGCCGTTGCTAGAGCCAAACAGAACTGGAAACTGAGCTGGTTGGAAGATGTCAATTCTTTTCCCAGGCAATTTTTTTTAAAATATTTTTTGCAAAATTTCTCATGAAAAGCTTTTGCTTTTTTAAAATCAAAACAGGGGACACATCATTTTTTCAAAAACTGAAGAAAAAAAAAAGTTTTTTTGAAAACCCCATTTTTTTCTGAAAGCTGAAAATTCCCCCCCCCCCCCCCCCCAAAAGAAAAATCTGTTTCCATTTTTTGGTGAAAAACTGGAAAATTTTGACCAACATGAAAATGTTCTGCAACATTTTCTTTTCCATTTTTGGCAAAAAAAACCCAAAACATTTTGCCAGTAATTGTGCTGGAAACTCCTTCAACTGCAATTCGTCTCCCCAGCTAAGGTCCCTGTTTCTGAGTAAGCTCCCCATAAGGCGACCAGAATCCCACATCCTTGGGTGCTCTTGGGAGGTGCTTGCCCGGCTGACACCCGTGCTGGGCCGAGCTGTAGCTGGGATGACTCACTTCTTGAGGCTGGTGCCGCTCGCGGGAGGGAACGGATGTTGCGCCAGCCAGCAGGAGGTAGCAAGGCCCCTGCCCTTCTGCGGGGGCAGAGGCATCCTGATTCCAGAGGGGCTGAGTGCCCACAGCTGCCATTGGGCTGCATTTGTAACTACAGGTGGGAGACGTTGCTGTGCGGGAGCCGAAATCAGCGGTGTTGTCCCGTTGCTGAGCGGGGGAAGGCTCTTCTCCCCGGTCGCGCTGAGCCAGCTTTCCGTGTGGAGGCGTCTTGCTCTACAGCAGCCAAACCAGCCAGTTCCCTGGCTGGGGACGGTCACTGCCAAAACCAGCACTGGTGGTTTTCAAGGCAGCTGTGTGTTCCAGGCAGCAGGTGGCACTGGCTGGAGCCCTCCTGGCCACGGAGAGGAAGAGGGAAGAAGAGGCCAACCCTGGCCTTTGGAAACCATCTGTGCACCTTGTAGTGTGGAGCGGAGTGGGGTGATGCGGGGCGAGGAAGTGGGGAAGGGAACGAGTCTCTTTCAAGGGCTGTTGGCAAACGCTCAGCAAGGTTTGGCTCCTGTCGCCAGCTGGCAGCAGGCAGGTGTATAGGGCACCGAGCAGCTGACCACACTCCTAGCAGTCACAACCCTCTATCACCATGGGATTGGCCAGCCTGGCGGCATCGGTGCTGCCAGCCTGCACAGGGAGAGCTGGGCGTGGGGCTGGGCAGGGAGCCGTGTGGGTTAATAAGGAGGGGCGAGAGAGGGACTGGCCATCTGCCTGTGTGTTTATGCCGTGCTCCTCTCCATGGTATCCATGCGCCTTACAATGTAAGAAGAAAAGGGCACTAGCCGAGCAGCACATGCTCAAGGGGTTTTGTGACCACCTGCATGGCCCAGTGCCCAGCGTTCTGTGGATTCTTGGAAACGGTCCAGTTCAAATGTAGATCACAGCCTGGAAACTAGCACTGGGCCAGCCTACAAAGAACTGGCTCATATCAGCGTCCAAGAGACGGGATGCTTTTCCAAGCCACTCCAGGCTGGAAATTCCACAAGAGCCGGCTGCCTTGGGCGGTGTCTTCTCCCTCCTCCCCATGAGGCTGGGGAGAGACCAGGAAAAGAGCACTGGTCCCTGTAGTACTATTTCTGCTCCTGCTCTGGCCAGTTCAGAGCAGCAAGTACATCAACTGTAAGCTCAGTCGTTTGCAGACTCAGGGGCTGGTCCCAGGTCAGTGCGAGGGTGCAGGCTGGGTCTGACCCAACTCAAGGGAAACCCAGGCTAAGGGAACTTCACAGGGCCCCACCAACCAGGGGAACACTCCTCAGTATTTACTCTGTAAGTGTTGTATATCCGCCAAGGGCAAATCGTCTGATCAACCTTTTGGTGCCACCGTCCAATCAGAACTGATGTTAACACATTTCTGAGCCCTGCCATTGGTTGAGGTGGAGCCATAGAAACGAGGGCTAGAAAAGCCCTCTCACTTCAGATCTAGTCCATCTCCCTTGGGACCCTACGGTCCATGGTCCAGGGCTTTGTCCAGCCTTGCTGGACACGTCCTGAGCAATGGGGCTTCCATCCTTTCCCTGGAGAGACGGAAAAGCCCAGCAGCTCTCACTCTCACATGGCCAGACTGCATTTCTTGTCACATTTTAACACCAGTGAATTCAACTTGCCCCAGGGAAGTCCCAAGAATCTGACTGGTGGCTCAGTTGCTTCTCATTTTCATGGTCTAACCCTCTCCTGGCTGAAATGAGGCTGTATTAGTGTGAGACCCTATGACTAGCGGTCAAGGAGGAGAGAGCCCAGCTTAGGGGTTCTGCTCCCCATACTGAATAAGCGAGATGCTCTCGAGGAGCCAGTGCAGGATGTGCACATTCACCACACTTCCCTTGTGCACAGCGACTTTCTAAGGTGCCACCCTGGGGACCTCTGAGCTGCCGTGCTGGGGCCCTTCAATTCCTTGGGTTTGGCTCTCCCTCTCTGGAGCCTCAGCCTTTGGGCTGCACAGATTTGGCATCGGGGGCGGGGGCGTTTCTGCAGCCTGGGCAGCAGGGGGCATGTTCTCAGAGCGTGTGGCTGTCAGTGCTGCCAGCCCCCAGGTGCCCAAGCGCTTGGCTCTGCCCCGAGCTGGCACAGCTGTTTGCCATCCGGCGGCTCCACTTGCCAGCTCAGGTCAAACAACAAAGAAGCAGCTGGAGCTCCAGGGGCTTTTCAAGTCAGGCAAGGCTCTGGGACAGGCCATGGGAGCTCAGAGCAGGTGACCAAGTCCTCTGCAGACGGCTGCAGCCTGGGAGCAGTGCTGAGAAGGCGAGGAGGCGGGTCTGGCTCCAGAGCTGAGAGCACCTGCAGCTGCCGTTGGCTTTGCTCGGGGCTGTGGGCGCCAGCACCTCTGGAGATCAGGCCCAGGACCTTTGGAGCTCTGGTCAGTTTCCTAAGAGGAGCTGGTTGCAGGCTCCCCTCCCCCACTGGCCTTTGGAGTCCTTTAACCCCCTCCCCGCACCTTGAAGCTCCCCTGCTGCATCTTTTCAAGCCCGCCCCTCCCTGTAACAGCAAACAAACCAGCTGCAAGCTCCAGTTTTGGGGTGCAGGCTCCCCTACCCCCCACTCCCGCTTCTCTTTCTGTGGCTGGGGTTCCGGAGCCCCCACCCCCCCCACGTGTACTCTTCCCCGGCCCGTTGGCCCTGGAGCTGCCGTGCCCAGGCACGGGGGAGGGTGCCAGTGGGGCATTAGACAAGTACCTAAGGAAAAGGGAGCGCTGCCGCTTTAATTATTTGGCTGCGGTAAGAACTTGGTGTGGAGGAAATTGAACCCAGGGGAAAAAATACTGTAATTTCATGCAAAAATTACATGGCAGCTGTGTGTGATTTACTGCAGCTATTTTGGTGGCCAGCTCTGGGGTGTAATTAGAGTATTCCTGGGGCAGTAGCGAGTGGAGAGGGGTCTTTCCGTACCGGGGGAGGGGCCAGGCTGGACTCTGCCTTGGTCATTGGGGGCAACGTGTCACCCCGGGGGTTCCAGCTCATACACCTCGCATGGGCTCTGGCTGTGCAGCCCTCCTGGCCCCAGGTGATATACAAGCGCAGCCGTGCGGCAGCCAACAGCAGGGGATTGATGCAATACGCTTGGGTGGGCCGTTGTGGGGCTCTGCGCCCCTCCGAGCACACCTGGGGGGCTGGCTGGAAGCGGAGGGTCTGGAGCAGTGAGCACAGAGCTTGGGGTCAGGATGCCTGGGTTCTCTCCCAGACTCTGGGTACATCTACACTGCCAAAAAAGACCCCACAGCCGCCAGTCTCACTGAGCCCAGGTCAGCTGACTCAGGCTCACGGGGCTTGCGCTCTGGGGCTAAAACCAGCAGTGTAGCCGTTCCTACTCCGGGCTGAGCATGGCTTGGAGACCCCCCACCTGCCAGCTTTCCGAGCCGAGGCTCCAGCCCGAGCAGGAACGGCTACGCTGCTCATTGGAACCCGAGTCGGGAGCCCTGCAAGCCTGAGGGTGTTGGCGCAGGCTCTGAGACTCACTGCAGGCGTCCCGAAGTCACTGTAAAAAGCGACAGAGAGTCCTGTGGCACCTTATAGACTAACAGACGTATTGGAGCATAAGCCTTCGTGGGTGAATCCCCACTTGGTCAGACGCATCACACACCTACACTGTGTAAGTGGGGCAGATCCCTGCCGCTCTCTGAGCCTCGCTTTCCCCATCTGTAACATGGGGGGGACCTGCCGCTGCCCCAGCCTGGGGATCTCTGGATGGGAGTGTTACCGGCTATGGCCCTGTTCTGGGGCTCACGCTCTGCTGTTAACCTGCTCAGCGCCAGGCTCTTGCAATTTTCGCTTTGTCATGGTGAGTGCACGGCTGGGATTTCCCAGAATGCCCAGGAGCCGGCTGCTCAGGGAGCTGGGGGGAGCAGTTAGAGAACATGTTTTCCAATTAAAAATGCAAAGGCTCTGTGCTGTGCCTGCTGAGCCTCTGTGCACCTCCCAGCTGCCGAGGGAGCGGAGAGGGCAGCGGATGGGTGGCAGCATGCGGGTGCTCCTGCCCCAGGCAGCACTCTGCTTCCCCAGCCAGGGGAGCAGCTAGAGCAAAACCCTCTTGTTCTTGTGCTTTAGGAAGGAAAATGCTCCCGGGGACGGCCCAGCTCCAGGAGCACACCAGGGTGGGGCCCTGGGGCTGGGGAGCGGCACTAGGCTGGCATCACCTTGGGCAGCTTTGCTTTTAATCCTGGGGTTCCCCCCTTGCCAGAGCCCCCTGGAGCCCGCCCGTGGCAGGCCGGCCCTGGTACTGAGGGGGAGCACCAGGCGGCACCGTGCCCACGGAGCCCAGGACCTTCCAGGGGATGGCTCTGGGCCCAGCCTGTTTCCTACAGCCCGGCTGTCACTGTGGAGTCTCTGCCCGGATCCCAGAAATGCCACCAGGCAGAGTCCTCGGCGCACAGATGGGCTGTCGGATGGTGAGCCATGCGTGGCACTCACAGCCTGGCCAGGGCCCCTTCCCCATGGTCTTGGCTCGGTGGGTCCGGACCAGTCCATAGGTGTGGTTGGCATGGGGGAGGGGAGGCTCTGAGCTGATCCTTGGCAGAGCTCACAAGAGCAGCCCCATCGGCTTCTGCCCCATGGGAATGTGGCTTTCAGGCTGTTCCCTCCAGGGCTGGTGAGGGCCCCCAGGAGACAGGAGCCTGAGGAGCTCCCCAGAGCCAGCTGCAAGCTGCTCCCATTGCAGTGCTCCCAGGACTCTGCCCTCGCCCGCCCTTTGCTGGAGCCACATCTCCCACTCACGGCAGCGTGGGCTGGCCCGTCTCCCACCGTCGTGGCTCAGGGGGAGGCAGGGGAGTCTTGCAGGACGCTCGAAGGATGGCAAAGCCGGGGCCACCACGATTCCTGCTGGAAGGAATTGCATGGCCAGTCCCCGCTGAGCTGTGCCAGGCACAGAGCTCCCTGCTGGTGGACAGAGGCTGGTGGCGAGCCAGTGGAGAGTGCCGAGTGCTGAGATGTGCCGAGGCCTCTGTGTGTTTGACCCGGGGTCCCAGGAGACTCCAGCAGCCTGGCTCACCACTGAGAGGAGCAATGCGATTGCCTGGCCAGCTCATCTGTGCCATGCTTGGGAGGGGTGTGCCAGGAGCAGGGGTGAGCTGCAAGGCTGGGTGCTATTTGGACAGTGGGGCCCAGGTGGCCCCAGCAGATGGCAAGTGTGTCCAGCCAGCTCTCCCCGTAGTGTCACCTCGGGGTTCCCTGGGCTAAGCCAGGTGCGTTGCCTGTGTGCCCTAATGTCTCTCCGGCACGGCACGGCACTGGCTAAGCCTGCTGAGGAGGAGATGTACCTGTGAGCGCACAGATCGTCTGGAGCTGCACACAGCTGTGGAGCAGGAGGGCAGAGACACCAGGGCCTGGCAGCTCCCGAGGGAGGGGAGGAGCTGTTGGCCATCAGGATTCTCCAGGAGGAATGAAAGCAGCTTCCCGCTGCCCTGTCTGCTCCAGCTCTCCCATGGGATTCAGTGCAGCTGCGGCAGGTGAGAGCTCTGGGATCAGAGCTGTGACCATAAGGAGATCAACTGGCAGTGCAGCTCGAGCCGTCTCCTTTTGGATCCTCCCTGGAGGCGTTAGCCATAGGCGCCCCCCGGTAACTGAACCCCACAAGCCCCACCCCACAGCCAACAGGAACTCTGGGAGCCTGGCATGGGTGGATAATGGAGACAACCACCCCCGGCTCCGCTTCCCAGCGCCTTTGGCTTGACCTCAGAGTGGAGAGGGCTCCCCGCCGACTAACCTCCGTCCATACCATGGGACAAAGGGCAGCAGGGCCCCCTGGAATGCTGGGTGATTGGGGGCTTTGAGATACAGGTTGACCGCGGGCCGATCCCTTCCGCCCTGGGCTCGCCAGACCCCCTGCTGCAGCCCGCGGAGAGACCCTGTCAGCGGGCCCAGCGCTCCACAGCCATCGCAGAGCAGCCAAGTCCGGGTGTCAGCCAGGAGAGCCCTGCCACTAGCCGAGTTAAAAATAGCTGCGAGGAGCGGTGCTCACGCGGCTAATCAGCCGCCAGTCAATCGCCTGTCTGAAGAGCTGCTCATCAGCCGCAGCAGCTAATCAGCGGTTAACCCGCAGTCTCGCTGCTCCCAGGGCTCAGTGTCTGTCTGGGGACAGGGCGTCCCCGGGCAACGAGCCGAGGCCTGAGGCTGCTGGGCTGGGGGCAGCCCCCCGCTCACACTGGGTGAGAAGCCTAATCCCCCTAGGACACAGCAGGCAAGAGGGGCCTGGGGGCCAGGCTGTAGCGCTCACCTCCGAGCAAAGGCCAGGAGATTGGCGCTGGCTCAGCATGGCCTTGGCTCCTTCTCCTGCAGGGACATGAGCCAGAGCCAGGTTCAAACCCTCCTTGGCTCACCCACAGCTAGCAGGGCATTACACACGCCCCATCCCTCCACAAAGACCCCCATCCACACACAACCCCACCCCTGTCCTTCCACAAACACCCCCATCCACACACAACCCATCCCTATACACCCCCATCCTCTCACAGACACCCACCCCCATCACCCCCACCCCCATCCCTACACAAACACCCCCTTCCTCACTCACCCCCACCCCCATCCTCACCCCCCCATCCTTATACACCCCCACCCCCATCCTTCCACAAACACCTCCATCCACACACACTCCATCCCTATACACCCCCCCACCCCCGTCCCTACACACACACCCCATCCTCTCACAGACACCCCCATCCTCACCCCCCCATCCTCAACCTCCCACCCCCATCCCTACACAAACACCCCCATCCTCACTCACCCCCCACCCCCATCCTTTTACAACCCCACCGCCGTCCTTCCACAAACACCCCCATCCATACACAACCCATCCCTATACACCCCCATCCTCTCACAGACACTCACCCCCATCCTTATACAACGCATACTCACTCACAGACCCACACTCCATCCTTATACATTGTCACATGCCCCCATCCTCACACACACTCAGCCAGGCCCGTGTTTCGGCTGCCCCTGCCCTTCCAGAGCCCCCCCAGGAGCTGCCATCAGGGCCTGCCTGGAGCAGCTGAGAAGTCTGGTTACAATCGGCAGAGACCTGGGTGAAGTTACGTGGTGCCGGGACTCTGGGCAGGGCTGGGAAGCGGAGAGCAGAGCCCAGAGCCGACCGGGGAGGCAGGGACTGGGGATGGGGGGGGATCTTAAGACAGAGCGTAACAGAGACCGGCCGCCACCTGCTGAGCTTCCCAGCAGCTGCCTCTCCTGGGGTCTCCAGGCTTAGACAGCTCCGACCGCGGCGCCCCACCCCAGCAACATGCACCCCCACCCCACCCGAGTCCCCAAGAGGCAGCGCTTGGATTCATTATCTAAATTGTGCATCTTTCGCTCTAATGAGCCCTTTGGAGAGAGCATGGGGCGGGACAGACGGTGCTGGGGGCAATCCAGGAGACAGAGCTTGGACTGGCGAAGCAAAGGGATTACACTGTTACACACGCCACAGCCCTACCTGCCCCCCCACACATAACGCACATACACCCAGACACACCTGCACCACATAGCATCCCCTGACATGCACACACAGAACACACCAGCACCACACAACATCCCCTGACGCACACACAGAACACACCAGCACCACACAACATCCCCTGACACACACACACAGACACACCAGCACCACACAGCATCCCCTGACACGTACATACAGACACACCAACACCACACAACATCCCCTGACACGCACATACAGACACACCTGCACCACACAGCATCCCCTGACATGCACGTACAGACACCTGCACCACACAGCATCCCCTGACACGCACACACAGACACACCTGCACCACACAGCATCCCCTGACACGCACACACAGACACACCAGCACCACACAGCATCCCCTGACACGTGCATACAGACACACCAACACCACACAACATCCCCTGACACGCACATACAGACACACCTGCACCACACAGCATCCCCTGACACACACATACAGACACACCTGCACCACACAACATCCCCTGACACGCGCACACAGACACACCAACACCACACAACATTCCCTGACACACACACACAGACACACCTGCACCACACAACATCCCCTGACACACACATACAGACACACCAGCACCACACAACATCCCCTGACACCCACACACAGACACCCCACCACCACACACCATCCCCTGACACGCACACACAGACACACCAGCCCCACACAACATCCCCTGACACACACATACAGACACACCTGCGCCACACAACATCCCCTGACACGCGCACACAGACACTCCGACACCACACAACATCCCCTGACATGCACACACCGACACACCAGCACAACACAACATCCCCTGACATGCGCACACAGAGACACCAGCACCACACAACATCCCCTGACATGCGCACACAGACACACCAGCACCACACAACATCCCCTGCCGCACACACAGACACACCAGCACCACACACCATCCCCTGACACGTGCATACAGACACACCAACACCACTCAACATCCCCTGACACGCACATACAGACAGACCGGCACCACACAGCATCCCCTGACACGCACACACAGACAAACCAGCACCGCACAGCATCCCCTGACACGCACACACAGACGCACCAGCACCACACAGCATCCCCTGACACGAGCACACAGACACACCAACACCACACAACATCCCCTGACACACACACACAGACACCCCACCACCACACAACATCCCCTGACACGCGCACACAGACCCACCAGCACAACACAACATCCCCTGACATGCCCACACAGACACACCAGCACCACACAACATCCCCCGACACGAGCAAACAGACACACCTCCTCCACACAACATCCCCCGACACGCACATACAGACACACCTGCACCACACAGCCCCCCCTGACATGCACGTACAGACACCTGCACCACACAGCATCCCCTGACACACGCATACAGACACACCTGCACCACACAACATCCCCTGACAGGCACACACAGACACACCAGCACCACACAACACCCCCTGACACACACACAGAACACACCAGCACCACACAACATCCCCTGCCGCACACACAGACACACCAGCACCACACAACACCCCCTGACACACACACAGAACACACCAGCACCACACAACATCCCCTGATATACACACACAGACACACCAGCACCACACAACACCCCCTGATACGCACACACAGACACACCTGCACCACACACCAACCCCTGACAAGCACGTACAGACACCCACCCCCCACACCACCCCCTGACACGCACACACACACACACCTGCACCACACAGCATCCCCTGACATGCACGTACAGACACCTGCACCACACAGCATCCCCTGACACCCACATACAGACACACCAGCACCACACAACATCCACTGACACGCGCACACAGACACACCTGCACCACACAACATCCCCTGACACACACATACAGACACACCAGCACCACACAACATCCACTGACACGCGCACACAGACACACCTGCACAACGCAGCATCCCCTGACGCACACACAGAACGCACCAGGACCCATACAGCACCCCCTGACATGCACACACAGACACACCAGCACCCCACAGCATCCCCTGACACGCACACACAGACGCACCAGCACCACACAGCATCCCCTGACACACACACACAGACACACCTGCACAACGCAGCATCCCCTGACGCACACACAGAACGCACCAGCACCCATACAGCATCCCCTGACATGCACACACAAACACACCTATGCACACACAGACACACCTGCAGCACGCAGCATCCCCTGACATGCCCATGTGTACCAGTCACATACGCAGTGCCCTTTGACACATACAAACACACACAAATGATCTGCTGCCATGCTCTCACACACCGAGCTACACACCCGTCGTCCTAAAACTATCCTTCATAAAGGGTCGAACCACGGCGTCCTTCTGCCTGTCCCGTGCCTGCCCCCGGGTGGGTCCCTGTCACCCCTGAGCTAGGATTGGGCAGGAGCTGGCACTGCCCAGGGAAAGCCCTGTCCTTGTGGTTTGGAGATGCTCACCTGGCTTGGGCACCTGAGATCAGACCCACGCAGTCCCTGAGGCAGACACTCCAGTCAGGCTCCATGTAGGATGGGAGCTCATGGGGCCTTCGACAAGAGCCTGTTGGCTGCAATGCCAGGGACTCTGAGCACCAGATCTCAGTGCTGACTCTGTACTGACCCTCAAGGGCTAAGCTATGGACCCCCTGGGCTGGGCTGCTTGCTGGGGGGCGACCCCATGGACCACCTGGAGGGTTTCCTTTCCCAGCCTTTTCTGTCCTCACTCAGCCTTGTAAGTGCAAATGAAAATGCAGCAGCAAAGCCCCCAGTAACCTGCAGCCAGTCCAGGGGACCATGCTGGCCATGGCAAGGGCAGGCCACGCCGCAGGGCTCCATGTGCCCATCCCGGCCCAGACAGAGGCAGGGGCCGAGCGACTGCGAAATGTGTGCAGATGGGGCTCCGCTAGGCTGCTGTGGTGCTGAGCCAGTCCCTGCTGGGTGGCGTCTCTTCCTCACGCAGCTGGTGGGAACTGGGTGGAGCGGCCTCCTGGCTGGGATTGGGGCCAGCTCCACACCCCCTGACTGTGGCTCTTTTGGAAAGAGCGAGCTTGCTCCCTTCCCCGCCATCCTGTGCCCGTAGCAGCAGCTGGTTCGCTGCCCGAGACTGGTAACGCTCCCCCCCATGTCAGGGCCATGTGCTGGCTGTGCAGCTTGCCAGTCGAGAATGCCCTGTGCAGCGCTGCGGGCGGCCAGGGAGAGACGTTCCCCCCTCTGTGTCCCCAGGTGATGGGCCTGGCAGTGTGACACTCCTCCCCTGTGGCACATCATCAGCGAGGC
Source organism: Platysternon megacephalum (assembly GCA_003942145.1). Lineage (NCBI taxonomy): Eukaryota > Metazoa > Chordata > Testudines > Platysternidae > Platysternon > Platysternon megacephalum. Next base: position 16,946,950 of record QXTE01000016.1, on the reverse strand, counting down.
CGTGCCCCTAACACCGGTCACCTGGCACCAATTGCAAACCTCCCCGGCTGTGACTCATGCCTGCGGCTGGAAAGAGCCATCACCTGACCAGAGAGCCGGGTCACCAGGACCTGGTCACGCAGCCCGAGTGGGTGAATCCAGCTGCAGCTGGGAGCGGGAAGGAGCCTTCCGTTACAAAGCTGCCCTGTGTTCCTCCTCCCTGGCAGGCTCAGGGGAAAGGCTGGCTCACATAAAGACGCCTTGTGCTGGGGTGGCCAGCTGGGGGGATGCTCCTGGGACAGCAGGTGAAGGCAGTGTCTGGAGAGCGACGGGGCGCAGGGCTGCAGCTGCAGGGACACAGCCGGCTGGGCGGGGCCCGGATCCCCTGCAGGGGGCATGAGGGCTTTGCCCCCCCGGCCCGGGATGGCCCATCTCCAGTGATCGGGGTGCTGCCCTGTCTGGTCTGTTTTCAAAGGGGCTATTGAGTGATCCTGGCTGGCTACAATAAATCCACTGCCATGGCAACAGATACACTCCCATTTCAGAACTTCTTAGCAACCAGTTGTTTGGCCACGCTGGTAACCAGGGTGGGTGGCGTGTCTCTGGCTATCCACGCCTGTCACCAACACTTATGTGAGCTGGGATCAGCTTCTGCCCAGGCTGGAGACCCACCTGCTCTAAATGATGGGGGTTAGCGAGGGACCTCTGCTGGGGCAGGTAACTCCAGCTCTGCCCCCTTCAGGAGTTTCCTGCCCCTCTCTCTGGCACAGAGGCAGAATCCTGGGCTGGACAGACCCTGCTCTGATCCCATGTGGCAGTTGCCAGGTTCCCACGCCTGCTCCCTCATGTAACATGCCTGGAGGGGCATGATATGGTCTCTGTTCCCTCTCTGCCCGCTGTGGGGGGCAGCGGTCACTCGGGTACAGTGATGGGAGAAGAGGGCCCCTCTGCTGAGTGAGGTGTCTGTTGGCAGGTCTCCCCCGCCCCGGCATGGTGTCACTCTGCCATGTGTGTCACTGCCTTGGGCTGAGGACGGGACGGGGCTGGTTGGACGGGCGGCTCTCTGGAGAGCTCTGGATCCTGTCTGACCTGCAGCCTGGAGATCGCTGTGACTGGAACACTGCGAATGCACAAGCAGACGAGCCAGAGTCTGCGGAGTCTCCTGCGGTGGTGCAGGTGCCAGGCTGTGCCCTGTAGCAAGGGCTGGAGGTGGGGTGGGCGGGTGCTGTGGTTTGATTGGCGTCAGCTGGTTATCCTATTGGTTTGGAAATAACTTGCAGAGCTTGTGGTCAGGAGCGGGAGGAGGGAGCAGTGACAAATTTGAATGTGGTGACAGGCGTGGCAGGTCGTGACACCTGCCCGAGGAGGGGCCGTGCCATTGGCAGGGAGACCTGCCCACAGACAACTCACTCAGCAGAGGGGCCCTTCTCTCCCGTATGGGAAACAAGCCTGCAGGTGCCAAGTCCACAGGCATGGGGATGGCGGCGCCTCTCCTGAGAGCCCTGCAGCTCGGCAGACTCGGGGTTTTACCCAATGGGCACTTAGGGCTGGTTGAGTCTGGGGGGACTCCTGACCCCGAGGAGCCAAGAGCTGATCTGGCGAGCGCCGGTCAGGGAGCCCAGCCCAGTGGGCAGCACGGTCTGTCCCAGCAGGAAGGATGCAGGTAGTGGACACCTCCCATTACCCAAGGGGGAGGGATGGCTCAGTGGTTTGAGCATTGGCCTGCTAAACCCAGGGTTGTGAGTTCAATCCTTGAGGGGGCCATTTAGGGAACTGGGGTAAAAATTTGTCAGGGTTGGACTAGATGACCTCCTGAGGTCCCTTCAACCCTGATATTCTATGATTCTATGACACCCAACTGGCTCTTGGGGACATCCAGCCACTCCATCTGCTGTCCTTGAGCCAAAGCCCACTAATCCATGGAAACACTCTTACTGATGGCAGTGGGCATTGGATCAGGCCTGTATCCATCTAAGCCCTGGGTTATGTGCTCTGTATGTTGCGTCCATCTTGAGTATTGCCCCCTTCCAGGTCACAGCCCCTCTCTGTCAAGCCCCCGAGGGACCTCAGCTGTGCTGAGTCCTCTCCTGCCAGGAGACGCTTTCCTCTGTGACCCCAGCATCAGGGCCGGCACCAGCTCAGCAAGCAGGTGCTTGGGGCGGCCAAGGGGAAGGGGCGGCACATCAGGCTTTTCGGCGGCAATTCGGCAGCGGGTCCCTCGGTCCCTCTCGGAGGGAAGGACCTGCGGCTTTTTTTTTTTTTCCCGCCGCTTGGGGCGGCAAAACCCCTGGAGCCAGCCCTGCCCAGCATGACACGGCACAAGTGCGATCAGAGGTGTAGAGTGGGATAAGGAGCCAGGGATGGGCTGGGGCAGGAGGGGACTGGGTGGCTTGGGGGGCACGTGCTACTGACCTGATCGCCAAAGAATCACCTTCCCCCTCTCTGGAGCCAGCACAGACCTGGCTGGAGCGAGCAGCAGGCCAAACCTGTGCAAGGCTAGCAGCCTGTGTGACTGAGTCCAGGCAGGTGCTCAGCCCAGCTTCTATAGGGCAAGTCCCACGTCACAGCTCAGTCCATCCTGGCTGGCCCTGGCCGCTGAGGGCAGCATGGGCCGCGGTGCTGGCACCTCTCTCTCCCCTAGCATGTGCCAGCCGACTGCAGCCTGGCTCAGCCAGGGTGGGGGCGCCCGCTCGCCTGCAGAGCAGCATGTGCCCATCGCTGCTGGGGGCAGGACTCCAGGCCAGAGGCAGCAGTGGGATAGTCTCATGCCGGGCCTGTCTAAGGGGCTCCAGTGACCATGGGGTGGCTCAGCAGCACCTCCTGCCCCAGGCTCTCTGCCCAGGAATGAGTTCAGCCTCCCGGCTCCACAGGAGGGCAGGTTGGACCCACAGGAGTGGGAAGCGAAACACAGAGAGGTGGGAGGGCTGGCCCAGCCCGTCAGCAGAGAACGGCAGCTCTGCTGACTCCCAGCCCTGGGGTGCAGTCTGCCCTTCCCTGCTGCGCGGCCGGATCCGGTGGGGGATGGAGCACTGGTCTGATCGGGGGTGGCTGGAGGAGCCAGCCCAGACTTGATGGCCCAATGGTCTGTGCAGCACAGCGAACCGTGGGTGTGTCCTATGTGTGTTGTGTCCCTGGGCATGGGTCACCCGTCACGTTGTGGCCCAGCCCTTTCCCTCCCCTCCTCTGTGTGTCTGTGCAGCACGGGCAGGACTGTTAGAGGTGTGAACGAGTCGCAAGCCAGGCTCCTGACTGACACGAGCGTGCACTGGTCCGTACTGCGTGACAAGCAGAGAAATGCTCTGGACAGGCCTCTGCTGACACACTGGGCTGGGATCCTCGTCTGTCCGCCACCTGTGCTGCAGGGCTCGGTGACTGACACAGGCCGGCATGCTGCTAATGGGCATTTGGTTCAATTATCAACGTGTCAGGCTGGCTTGGGATCAGGCAATGCACTGACCCGAACATGGTAGCCGCTGTTCCGCAGCGAGAGGCAGAAATCTGGCTGCGTGCAGACGCAGAGCACAGCCGTCCGTGGACAGCATCACGCCTCGCACCGCCCAGCCGCTGCCTGAGTGCTCCGGCTGGTGCCTTGTAAACCCTGCTCCCAAAGAGGGGCAGGAATCGAGGCACGCTGTGCTGGCTGTGTGGGGAAGCACTCCCAGCTTCCTCCAGTGGGAGGTGCTGCAGGGGAGGGTGCAGGAGCACCGCTTATGGGGAAGTGCCGTCCCAAGCCACACCTAGCAGGGGGCACTATAGCAGGTGGTGCAGGAATGCTGGCCGTGGGGAGCTTAGGGGGGGTGCTGCGGGGTGGGGCCGGGGCCTGGCCGTGGGGAGCTCAGCGGGGGACGCTGGAGGGTGGGGCGGGGGCCCGGCCGCGGGGTGCTGAGGGGGGGTGCTGCGGGGTGGGGCCGGGGCCCCGGGGAGCTGAGGGGGGGTGCTGCGGGGTGGGGCCGGAGTCCGGCTGTGGGGAGCTGAGGGGGGGTGCTGCGGGGTGGGGCTGGAGTCCGGTTGTGGGGAGCTGAGGGGGGGTGCTGCGGGGTGGGGCCGGGGCCCGGCCGTGGGGAGCTCCGCACAGGCCCCAGAGGAAGTGGCGCTGGAGCTCTCGCAGGCCCCTCTGTGCACTGGCAGGATTGTGCAGGAGCGCGGGGCCTGGGAGCTCAGCTCAGCGCAGAGGGAGCAGCGCTTCTGGGGGGCTGGAGTAAATTCAGGAGGCTGGAGCAGGGGGTTGGCTCAGGCCTGGCTGGAGACAGGGGAGCTCTTGCCTGTCTCCCCTCCTGTCTGCGTTCGCTCTGGCTGTGCCCGGCCCCAGGGACTGTGTGGGGCGAAGGGCCTGGCTCACCGGCCAGGAATCTCTCACCTTCCCCTGGAGCTGGGCAAAGCTCCCTCGGGGCTCCGGGGCTGCCCTGGTGCTTTAGGGGCTCGGCCTTGCTTGGGAGGCCTGTGGCAGCCTGCAGCTGGCCTGCGTTGGGGTGGAGAGCGGGTGGCAGTTGAAGGGCCTGGGGACGCAGCCGAGCAAGGCCCAGCAAGCCCTGCACTAGCTCCTGCTGCCCCATTCCCTGCTGCCCTGGGTGCCTGGAGAGGGTCAAACACCCGACTCGAGCCAGGCAGCGGGGAGGTCCCAGGTGTGCACCAAGCGGCTCAAAGCAGCACGTCCGTCCTGCACAGCAGTGTCACTGGGGCCTGACTGCCCGACGCGCTGTTCCAGAGACAAGGCTGCGTTGCCTCTTCAAGGGACAGGGCCGCACTCCCAGAGCTCCCGCCGCAGCTCAGGTGCACCCCCAAACCTCTGAGGTGGCCCTGGGGGAAGTACACACCAGGTACAGAGCATGGTGGGTGCGCTGGGGATGGCAGTGGCTGTTTGTAGAGCTAGCGGTTTTCAGGCAGAAAGGTCCGTTGTGATCAGCTAGTCTGACCTGCTGCATAGCCCAGGCCACAGCTCCCGCACTGAGTCCAAGTGGGGCCGTGGTGTCCACGGGCCCCTCAGGTCTCCCGCCGCAAAGGTCTAGGGCCAAGTCCTGGGCTCTGAGGCCACTGTAAATCCAGAGAAACCCCAGGAGCTTGTTGTGCTGGATTTATACCAGTGTCACCGAGATCCGGCATCATCCACATCATATCCACCATCAGTATGAAAGGGGAGGGGACCACCTGGCTGCATGGCCTTAAAAGCGCTGCCCCAGAGTTCACACACATGTGCAGGGGCCCGGTGGAGCTGTACAGGACCAGCAGGGTCAGTAGGTGCCAGTAAGTGACTGGTCTCAGCGTGTCAGGCCAAGGTGGGGGCAGGAGCTCATCTCCACAGGCATGAGTGGCAGTGGCCGTCGCAAAGCGCCCTGGGGAATGGCTGGCTGTGCCGTGGGGCAGGGCAGGAGGCAGACTGCTCAGACAGAGGGAGGCGCTAGCTAGCACACCCAGGGCCTCTTACACCCCTCCTCCATCCTTTGACAATACCGCCCCTGCCCCCCGATTCCTGCTCATGGGACCCAACCCCCCTGCTCCACTCTTCTCATTCCCCCTCATGCCCCAAGCTTGGCCCTGGAGGAGCCGGAGTATGGGGCAAAGGGTCAAAATGCACGGCTCAGCTCCCAACCCCCACCCACCTGCCTGATCAATGCAAACTGCCCATGCATATGCCCCCGCCCAGCCACAAACTCCCTCCCGGGTACCAACTCCTTCCCTTCTAGCTGATGAACTGACCCCTCCCCCACCCCGATGACCCTCCGTCCTCAGCTCCTAACCCCCTGCCATATGCTCTGCTGACCAGCATCTCTCTCCTGCCCAGCTGCCCAACCCATCTGCCTGGTGCCTCCTCTCTCCCTCCCTCCCTCCCTCCCCACGGCCCCAGTCCCAGCGTGGCCATGCTAGCCCTCAAACCCAGGGCTGTGATCCAGGAGCCTTTTGGTAGCACCTGTGAGAGTGGGAGGAGGCTGCATCTGGCTCTTGGGGGCCCTGCAAGCACCCCCTCCCCGACTGCCACAGGCGAGAAGGATGAGTGTGAGATGCTAACTGCACAGATCTCCCAGGGCCTCCGCAATCACTATCATTAATGGATGCCGGCCATGCACAGGAGGGGGCTCCCCTGGGGAGCAGGGACTCTGGAATGGATTTGGGGGTCATGGTGGAGAATCAGCTGAACATGAGCCCCCAGTGCGACACTGTGGCCCAAAGGGCCAATATGCACAACGGTTCCCAGAGAGTAGTTATCAGTGGTTCACAGACATGCTGGAAGGGCCTAACGAGTGGAGTCCCGCAGGGATCGGTTCTGGGTCCGGTTCTGTTCAGTATCTTCATCAATGATTTAGATAATGGCACAGAGATACACTTATAAAGTTTGCGGCAATACTGCAAGTGCTTTGGGGGATAGGATTAAAATTCAAAATGATCTGGACAAACGGGAGAAATGGTCTGAAATAAATAGGATGAAATTCAAGAAGAACAAATGCAAAATACTCCACTTAGGAAGGAACAATCAGTTGCACACATACAAAATGGGAAATGACTGCCTAGGAAGGAGTACTGCGGAAAGGGATCTGGGGGTCATAGTGGACCATAAACTAAATATGAGTCAACAGTGTAACGCTGTTGCAAAAAAAGTGAACATCATTCTGGGCTGTATTAGCAGGAGTGTTGTAAGCAAGACAAGAGAAGTGATTCTTCTGCTCTACTCTGTGCTGTTTAGGCCTCAGCTGGAGTATTGTGTCCAGTTCTGGGCGCCACATTTCAGGAAAGATGTGGACAGATCAGAGAAAGTCCAGAGAAGAGCAACAAAAATGGTCAAAGGTCTAGAAAACATGACCTATGACGGAAGATTGAAAAAACTGGGTTTGTTTATGTCACGGAGTGTGGAGGAGTCCGGGCCCTGTACCCCCAGCTTCCTGCGATTCACCATGACTCTCAGCCAGCCAGTATAACAGAAGGTTTATTGAGACGACAGGAACACAGTCCAAAACAGGTCTTGCCAGTACAGACAACAGGATCCCTTTTAGTTAGCTCTATCTGGGGGCCCCAGGGAGGCCATGCTCCCCACTGGGAAGCCCAAGCCCCGTCATGCTCCCCTCTTCATTCCCAGCCAGCTTCCAAAACTCAAAAAACTCCTCCCAGTCCTCCTGTCTCCCTTCCCCCCACCCCCCCCACCCCCGGCTCCTCCCTCAGCCTTTGTCCTTTGTTCAGATTCCCAGTCAAAGGTGTTACCTGGCCCAACCCCCTCCTGGGTTCTCATGTTACATGCTCAGGTATCCTTCCTTCCCCAATGCAGACAGTCCCAGCCCAGCTCCCCTGCAACCTTCCCCCTCAGTATTCAAAGAACACCACAAAACATTCTCACTTCGTCACAGTTTAGTCTGGAGAAGAGAAGACTGAGGGGGGGTGGGGACATGATAACAGTTTTCAAGTACATAAAAGGTTGTTAGGAGGAGGAGGGAGAAGAATTGTTCTCCTTAACCTCTGAGGATAGGACAAGACGCAATGGGCTTAAATTGCTTAAAAAACTTCCTAACTGTCAGGGTGGTTAAGCACCGGAATAAATTGCCTAGGGACGTTGTGGAATCTCTGTCATTGGAGATTTTTAAGAGCAGGTTAGACAGTCACCTGTCAGGGATGGTCTAGGTCAGTGGTTCTCAACCAGGAGACCAGATCCCACTGGGGGGCCGCGAGCAGGTTTCAGGGGGGCTGCCAAGCAGGGCCAGCATTAGACTCACTGGGGCTCAGGGCAGAAAGCTTAAGTCCCACCGCATGGGGTTGAAATCCGGGGCCCCAAGCCCAGTCACCTGGGGCTGAAGCCAAAGCCCGAGCAACTTAGCTTGGTGAGACCCCCTGTGGCATGGGGCCCCAGGCAATTGCCCGGCTTGCTACCCCCTAACACCAGCCCTGGCTTTTATATGCAGAAAACCAATTATTGTGGCACAGGTGGGCTGCGGAGTTTTTATGGCATGTTGGGGGGGCCTCAGAAAGAAAAAGGTTGAGAACCTCTGGTCTAGATAATACTTAGTCCTGCCATGAGTGCAGGGGACTGGACTAGATGACATCTCGAGGTCCCTTCCACTTCTACGATTCTATGATATATAAACCGGGGAATCTTGAGTAGGGTCGCGAGGTTATTTTACCTCTGTATTTGGCACAGGTGTGACTGCTGCTGAAATCCCGTGTCCAGTTCTGGAGTCCACAATTCAAGAAGGCCGTTGATAAATTGGAGAGGGATCAGAGAAGAGCCATGAGAATGATGGAAGGATTAGAAAATCTGCCTGACAGTGATAGGCTCAAGCTGCTCAATCTATTTAGCTTATCAAAGAGCTGGTTAAGGGGTGACTGAGCACAGGCTGTAAGTACCTGTGTGGGGTACCTGCATGGGGAGCAGAAAGGCTCTTCAGTCTGGCAGCACAGGGTATAACACGATCCAATGGCTGGAAGTTGAAGCCAGACAAATTCAGATTAGAAATAATGTGCACATTTTAACAGTGAGGGTGAATAACTATTGGAACAATGGACCAAGGGCAGCAGTGGATTCTCCATCACTGGCAATTTTTAAATCAAGACAGGATGTTTGTCTAAAAGTTCTGCTCTAATTCAAAGGGGAATTAATTCAGGGAAGTTCTCCGGCCTGTGTTGTGCAGGGGGCCAGACTAGTTGATCACAGTGGTCCCCTGTGGCCTTGGAATCTACGAATTATCCCCATTGTAGAGACAGAGAAACTGAGGCACAGAGTAGGGCAGGGACTGGGCAGAGCCAGAAATAGAACCCAGGAGCTCCTCGCCACCTGTGCGCTCCCCCTTGCCCTCACTCTTGTGGCACCAATTACTCCTTGTCCGAGAGCTCTGACTGGGGCTGCCATGGGCCGTGCGGTGCACGCCTGGGCCACTGGCATAGGATGCAATGGGGAGGTTGTGGTGACCCTGCTCTGGGAGGAGCCTGCCATGCCACGCAATGGGGCCCCACCCCACCTGACAGACCTGCTGTGGCATGGCCCAGCAGTGGGCTGGGGGCTGCCGAGGCTGCTGGGCTAGGAACCCCGCAGTGTGTGAGTGCTCTGCACGGGGTAGGGAATGGCTGACACCCCATCTGCAGTCACAGCGTCTGCTCCAGCAGCTCCTCTCCAGGTACCCTCCCCTCAGCCGGTGTCAGGGCTGAGCGCAGGGGCTCTCTGGACACTGAAGCTGGAGAGGAGCGGGGCTGGGGTAATTTGACTCTCCGAACCCGCCCGCCCCCCACTTGGGAGAGATGCTGGGCTCTGGGTCAGGCTCACCCCTGTGTCACGATGGGGCCCTCCAGATAATCATGGGCTCTTGTTCAGTGCCCATCCTGGGAGAAGACAACGGGTTATTTATAGTTTCTCTCCCTGTAGCGCCCAGGAGCCCTGGCCACAGGCCAGGGCCCCACTGCGCTAGGCGCTGCACAAACACAGAACCGAAAGCCAGTCTCTGCCCCAAGGGTGAGCCTGACCCAGAGCCCAGCATCTCTCCCAAGGAGCTTCTCTCTCATCCTCCTCCCCAGCTCCCTGCTGTGGCCAGGCTGGGACAGCTGCCCCCTTCTGGTTCCAGGGGGTGGCTAGAGGAGCTTGGGGATTTTAGGTTGCTCTGGGGCATGGCGTCGCTGCCTACTGGGCTCCGGTTGGCTGCCCTCGCAGGCCGCGCTAGGTATGCCGGCTGCCCGAGGCAGCGGTGAAGCCCCCTAGCCTGGTGGTCGGGGTGCAGGGCTGGGCCTTGGATGTCAAGTAATGGCAGGGCCTGCGCTGCTCGTGGGCCATGAAACGTGCCCTGGCCCTTCCTAGCAGGCTGGGCTGTTATTGGAGCTGGGTGCAGTGCCCAGGGCCATGGGCCGTCAGTACCAGGTCTGTGCAAGCCCCGAACTCAGAGTGGGAGTGAGGAGTGGATGGGCTGAGCTCCAGTGGCAACTCCATTTAGTGTAAACGGGGCTCTAGTGTGAACCCAGCATCCTGGCCAGACTCTGCCTGTCTCAAATGCCCCTCTAGTTACCACCGGGATGGGATTTGCCTTACTTCCTGTCCTAAACTGTTGCGCGAGGTTGCTGAGCACTGTTAATGCCATGCTCCACCCTAGAGACAGCTGCATTTCAGTAGCTGCCAAGGTGCCCTAGGTAGCCCTTGGGTATGGAACATTAAACTCTCTCCATGCAGCCCTAGATGCAAGTTCTGGGCACGTTTCCAAGGCTGCCAAGGGGTCTTTCACTATGGAACTAGGAGATATTAGTCTGGGTCGAGCCATATCTGTACAGCACCCAGCGCAGCGGGGCTTCTGGGCCTGACTCTAATACAGATAATAATGCTCAGGGCCTTCTGGGGCCCAGACTGGACTCCTGCTTCCCTTCCCCCACCACCTTGTGGACAGAATTGTACCTCATCCTGTGCTGTGAAGATGGCGCCCAGAGACCATGGTGATGGGTACCTCAGAGATGGATATCCATTGGATAATGCTGCCCTTATCCACCCCCACTGGAGGAGTTTCCAGNGGGGGGGGGGGGGGGGCTGTAACAGGCCTTGTCGGAGGATTGGAGAGGTGGGTCTCCCCACCGTCAGTGCCCTGCCATTGCACAGCTTGTCTGGGTGCAGTGTGCCCTGCCGTGGGAGCGTGGTCCCAGAGGGCAGCAAGGCAAGTCCTGGAGCCGTGGCACCGAGTCCCGGCCGTAACGCCTTTCCTCCAACACCTACCACTTTTGTGTGCAAAGCAATCAACCAGCCATTAGCCCCCTGTTATCCCGCCCTGCGTGGCCCGGCCAGGCTCAGAGGAGGAGTCTCGTTAGCGGCCTGTCACCACTTTCTCTCATTAAGCAGCACAAGCAGGTAAAAGGCTCATTAGCTGGCACGACCAGCAGCTGGGCCAGATGTGCAGACTTGGTGGGCCCCTGCCAGTGGCCAGGCTGCTTGGACAGCTGTCGTCTGGATTAGGAATCGGCCGGTAGGATCAGGCCTTTCTCTGAGCACATCCAGGGCTCCCATTGCCAAGACAAGCTCCTGGAGCTCCTCAGCCAGAGCGAAAGCCCATCCCTCCCCCGCTGCTGCGCGCTTGGCAGCTGGCGGGAGCTGTGGAGGCAGGAGCACGTCTCTGACCCTGGGGTCTAACAGGAGGCGCCCTCGACAAACGCTGCAGACGGGCTGAGATTCCCAAAGCTGTCAACGGAATAAGTAGCCGTGTCTCTGGTAGCACGCAGGGCATCCCGAGCCGAGTGCAGACGCTGCCAGCACTAGGTCGGGCCCGGAGGCTGCACGTCCCACAGCAATTCACCTCCTCCCCAGCAGCACTCAGCACCGCACGCAGGCCAGGCTGCAACGTGGACAGGAGCCACAGCTACGCTTGGGTAATGGCCGCTAGAGCCCAGACGCCGTCTCCATGGCAACTCATGCTTAGCAGGCTGCCCAGTTATATTATTACTGTAATGCCTAGCAGCCCCCGTCGTGGGCTGGGCATGGCACAACCACAGACCAAGATGGTTCCTGCCAATGGGCTTACAATGTAAGGGAGGGCGGTCCCCCACCTAGGGAATCCTGCCCACATTCGGAGCTCTCTGTAATGGGTCCCAGGGCTGTGTGGGATGGGGTCCCCTCTGCTGGCTGGGCCCATCGAAAGGATAACAGCCTGCTCTGCCAGGGAAAGGAGCTTCTCCTGTAGTTCAGGTGGTGGAGACCTATGCTGAAGAGCCTGTTCTGTTCTCACTCATGACTGGGGGGCGGGAGGGGGGGTAAAGGTCTATTTACTAACCTGGACGGGACTGTAAGAGGTGTGCCTGTTTCTTTGGGGAACCCTGGTGGGATGCAGAGGAATCTTTCAGCAGTACTCCAGGCTGTACCCTGGCACCACATGGGGACACGGACATACTGGTCCCACCTCTGGCTGCTCCTGGTCCCTTGGGAGATTTGGCCGGATGGTCCATATGGGTCCATACGGCTCCATTCTCCTGCCTGCTCCCCAGCAGCTCCTGGTGTCTGGGTTGTTTCTCTCTTTCCCCTTGTGGCAAGTGAATTTGGTGCAGGGGGGAGGTGTTAGCTGGATGCCACTGGCGGGCAAAGTCCCAGCATGGAGCAGCGCAGCAGGCCAGCTTGCCTCTACCCACCATGTGCTCCCGCTGAGCAGCAGGGGGTGGGGCTTGGGCTTGGCTGGGCCTGCCAGCAGTGGAGCTGGTAGTGCTGGAGATGTGGACACGCTGGGAGCTGGATTAACAGATTTTAAGGTCGTCAGGGACCATTGTGATCATCCAGTCTGACTTCCTGCATAGCGCAGGCCAGAGAACCTCAGCCTGTAGTTTCTGCATCAAGCCTGTAACTTCTGGCTGAGCTAGAGCAGATCTTTCAGACAGAGACATCCAGCCTGGAGTCAATGAGTTCTGGTGATGGAGAATCCACTACAGTCTCTAGCTAAGGGCTTGTCTTCACTGCAGTTGACTTGAGTTATAAGTCGAGTATTGCTCCTAACATGACTGCCATCTTCCCACAGTCCCTCTTCACTTGGGTGCAGTGGTGCATGGTACTCAAGTTGGCTGGCACAACTCGTCAGCTGGTAACACAATCAGTCTGTGCAAATCAAGTGTTTGTTTGCAGTGTAGCTTCTCTCCCCTGAGCTAGGTTGACTCAAGAGGAATTGTCGCGTGTAGATACCTTGAGTTAACTCCGCAGCGAAGACAAGGCCTAAGTTGCTCCAACGGTTAATTCATCTCACTGTTAAAAATGTGCACCTGGTTTCTAGCCTGAATCCATCTCGCTTCAGCTTTTGGTCCCTGGATCTCAATATGCCTTTAACTGCTGGATTAGAGAGGCGTCTGCTGTCTCAGATCTCCTCCCCTTGGAGATCCGTACAGACTGGGACCAAGTCACCTCTTAACCTTCTCATGGATGAACTAAATCAATTGAGCTTCTTTAGTGTCTCCCTGGCAGGCAGGTTTCCAGACCGTGGCTTGTTCTCACAGCCCTTTTCAGAACCCTTTCAAATTTTTCAACATAATTGTTGCCGTGGGGACACTAGACCTGGACATGAGATCCAGGCCACATGCCGAGGGAACAGCCCCTCCCTTCTCCATGTAATACTCCTCTGCTTATATGACTAAGGATTGTGTTGCCTCGTAGCTGCCGCGTTGCACTGGGAGCTCCTGGCCAGCTGGTTATCTCCTGGGACCCAGAGTCCCTGTCAGAGTCCTGCTGTCTCCAGAGTCTGGTGGCCCTTTTTGTAAGTGTGACCTGTGCTCTTTGTACCTTGCTTTGGGCTGGTAGAACCCGTTGTTCTGCTGAGCCCACCTTACCCACGGACCCAGGGCGCTATTTCCCATCGTTATTTACCGTGCCATCAGTGGTTGGGTCATCTGCAAACGTTCCCGGTCCTGCTGTGAGATGTCCTTCCAGAGCATTGACAAAGCGATTGAATAGTGCTGGGCCGAGATTGGGGCTGGCGCCCCAGCAGCTTGCAGACTGGCATCTGGATGGGGATGCATTTTGGTCACTGCTGACGTGAGCTGGATTTGAACCAGACCCCACGTGCTGCAAGCACCTGCCAGTGCCAGGGAAGTCTCACGCTTGGCACAGTGCTCAGCTTGGTCCCAAGAGCAAACACCTCCCTCCTCGTGGAGCTGACGGGCACTCTGCCCATCAGACACATGGGACCGCCCTCCATGCAGGCCCTGCCAGCTCCCTGCTGAGCCCGAGGCCTGTGGTGTGCAGGCGTTCCTGCTGTGCTACCCCTGAGCTCCACCTCCATGCGTCACCCGGCCCCCCGTGACTCCTAGCTCACACTCCACACACACGCCAGCTGCTGTAGCCCGCACTTCCCGGCTGAAGAGAAAACTCTCCCCCCCCTCCCCCAGGGCCTGGCCCGTCCCCATGCAGCGAGGGGAGGCAGGGCCCCACGTCTGTCTAGACCAGCAGCTGCCTCCCACCAGTTCATCTCAGGACACATGTGAGGACGAGCCAGGAGCCCGGCTGTGTGTGGTCATGGCCTCTCAGGGCGAAGCTGTTTGGTTAGGGTGACGTCTCCGGGCAGGGAACAGCGAAGGGGAGGGTGCGGGGGAGGGCTCCTCTTTGCCCCAAAGCGAAGTGCCAGTCTCTCCACCCCCTTGCTGGCTGCCGTGGGAACAGGGGCTCCCGGGTCCAGCTCTGCCAGCCGAGGCACAATCCACCCTGACCGCGGGTCCTGAAGCCTGCCTGTGGGGGAGCAGACAGTGCCCTAGGAGGTGGGCAGGGGCATGGCCAGGGGAGGGAGCACTGGGGCTGGCTGCGTCACCCTTTCATTGGCAGTTTCCTTGGCCTGGTACGTTGGGGACCATCCGCTCGGGCTGTCAGGACAAGCAGGCAAAAGGAGCTGCTCCTGGGAAGTGAGAGGCCGTTGGTCAGGGGCCAGGCGGCTCTGCGGGTAGTTCTGGTTGCTGGCTTTGTACCTGTCCCCAGCTCTCAATAGCTCGTCTGGCTTGGGCTAATCCTAGCCCTTGTGCTTGGCAAAGAGACGAGGCTGAAACCAGGAGCCTCCAAAGGGAATGTAAATTGAGGCACCTAACTAAGGCTTTGTCTACACTACACAGCTTTTAGCGACAAGGCCGTGTCTACACAGCCGTGTCGCTAAAAGTCGGGCAGTGTAGCCGCTGTTTGTCCGCACTTTTGCAGACAAAATACTTCTACCCCCAATGAGCAGCGTTTGCATTGTTGACAGGAGAGTGCTCCTGCCAACAACGCGCTGTTTACACTGACACTTGCAGCGGCAAAATTTTGTCTTGGGGGTGGAGGGGGCTTAGCACCTCTGAATGACAAAAGTTTTGTCACTGAATTGCCAGTGTAGACTTAGTCTAAGGGCTGGTCCACACTAGGGGCGGGATCGAACTAAGGTACTTCGACTTCAGCTACGCTATTCGCGTAGCTGAAGTCGAAGTACCTTAGTTCGAATTTGGCGCGCTTACCTCGCGTCCGCGCGGCGCCGCAATCGAAGTTCGCGGCTCCCACGTCGACTCCGGTAACTCCGCTCGCCCTGCAGGAGTACCGGAGTTCGAAGTAGCGCGTTCGGGGATCGATTTATCGCGTCCAGACAAGACGCGATAATTCGATCCCCGATACTTCGATGGCTACCCGCCGATTTCGGCGGGTAGTGTAGACGGGGCCTATATGACCAACTTTCCGGAGGTGCTAAGCCCCACAGCTCCTCCTGCCTTGCAAGGGGGCAGGGCTCAGCAGCATGGACAAGCAGCCCACTCCCGCAGGTGCCAAAGGGTGGACGGATGGGCGGGCAGGTGCCCAATGTTAGGCACCATATTTGCAGAGTCTGACCCCAGGCTCTGGCACCGTTCCTGGCCCTGCGGCTGGCTAGCCACCGCGTCCTGCCCAGGTCCCAGCAGCAGGGTGCTGGGCAGCACAGCCCCAGACAGTGTCTGTCTGGTCAGAAGGATGCTGAGAAAATGGACAGCTCCTTCCAGATGCAAATTGCTAGTCAAGCCACTCATCAGAACAATGGGTCCGGCTAATCCTTTCACAATGGGACTAATTGCTAATCAGACCAATTTCACACTGGCTGTTTCCCTTGACAATGAGGCTCCTTGGCGAACAGCTGGGGGGAGGGGGAGCATGGGGGCCATTTCCCTGGCACGCATGTCTCCCTGTGCTGGGGGGAGGCACCATTGGGATTAGCGCCTTCCCGCTCTCTGGAGTGTCTCCTCAGCCCCCTGGGGATGTGGGGCTGATGGAGCGGGCGTGAGGCGAGGCACATGGGATGGCAGCTGGGGACTCTGCTGTGCTGGGAAACCCACCAGCAGCCTTATGCAGGGGCCTGCCTGCCTGCGTGCCCCTCCAACCTCCAGCTCCTCGGGCAGCTGCCTCTCCCGCCTCCCTCTCTGCTCTCTACACTGCTGGCTGCAGGGACCCTCCTAGCCAGGCCCAGAGCCTCTCCTCAGGAGTTGGCTGCCCAGGGCTTAGGCCTGTGCACAGCGCTGTGCAGGCATCTGCTGCTGCAAGCGATAATACCCCTGCCCACTGCTGTCTGTGTCAGCTAACACAGCCTAGCCTGGCAGTTCTCCCAAGGGCTATTTCACCTGTCACTGGCAGGCAGCCACCTCTGAGGTGGAGCACAGCACCTGTATAACAGAGCACAGCAATGCCATTCAGCAGTTTAGGACAGAAAGTCGGTAAATACCCCAGGTGCAGGAGCTCCCTGAACATTTCACTTGGCCAGCGCCTCTAGCCCCACGCTGGGGTTTTCCTGGGTGCTGATGTGGGGAGCAGCGCCCGCTGCTGGGTCACCAGCCGCAGCTTGCTCCGCCCTGTCCGTTTCCGGCCGGGTGCGGAGCCACCTGCTGGCTCAGCTGCAGCCCCTGTCAAGGCTGAGGCTGCCCTTTGAGCTGTGGGCATTGCCATCTTGCTGTGGTTCTGGCTGCGAGCCGGACAGCTGGCCGCACAGGCCCCCCGGGGCTCTCCCAGCCGACTCGGAACGGTGCTGGGGGAATCCCATGCCAGCGACTCCCCGGGCAGGCCACGTTTCCCTCCCATGGCCTGTGGCTGTGCGGTGCTAGGGTGACCAGATGTCTCAATTTTATAGGGACAGTCCCGATCTTTGGGTCTTTTTCTTATATAGGCTCTTATTACCCCCCACCCCCCGTCCCGATTTTTCACACTTGCTGTCTGGCCACCCTATGCGGTGCCTTGCCTGGTAAGAGCTTTGTGTGCCTGGCCCTCAGGGCAACCAAGTGACTCCTTGGACGTGCTCACCGTGTGGGGGAGATGCCTGCACTTCTGGGATTTCCCAGGAGCCCCCGGGTCCTGCCAAAGGCCCAGGGCCCATTCACAGCCTAGCCAGCTAGGAGAGATTTCTGCCTCAGCAAGAGAGTCGGGGCAGGGGCAGCGTCTGAGGGGAGAGGGACTGGTGTCCAATGGGCTCAGGCTGACTGGAGATCCGTGAGGGGCTGCATCAGTGAGAGGGAGCGGGTGTGAGGGGGCAGGAGAGGGGCAGCAGACTGGGGCAGGTGGCAGCGACAGGGAAAGCCTAGGGCGTCATTGCTGTGTCTCCTCGTGCGGCTGTGGTTTGTGTTTGTGACTCATGACGAACCCACTGATTGAAGCTGTGAGAGACAGTGTGGACTAGTGGTGAGCGCACAGGCCTGGGAGCCAGGAGCTCCTTGGTCCTGCTGTGCCATGTGGCCTTGGGCGAGCCCTTCTCTGTGGCCAGACGTTGGATACCGCTGTTGGACGGTTAATTGGCTGGGGTCACTGCATGTGCAACGTGCTTGGTCAGTGCCGTGTGTCTCTAGCACTCAGCCGAGTTTGCTTGCAGGAGCAGTGCTGGCCCCAGCAGCCAGTGGCCCGGCCTCCCCCGCCCCCGCCCCCGCTGGCTCCCCCAAACAGCCTGCCCTCGCTCCCTGCTTTGGGGGCTGGCCGGAGCTGTTTGCCCGTGGCAGAGGCATTGCTAAGGGCCGGGCGTCTCATCCTGAGGACGCTGCTGTGGGCAGGAAGCAACTGGGCTTCTTCCAGTCCATTAATTAAGCTCCTTGTCCCTGTCCCCGCCCCCGCGTGCTCTCCCTGCAGAGCCCAGCTGCCCTGCCACGAGTGCCCACCCAGACGCAGCAAGCACAGTGCCTCAGGGCTCTAATGAAGCAGAGTCCTGGACGCGGTCGGCACTGAGTCCCCGGCTCGGCTCAGCTACAATTAATTGCTGTTTCCTTTTTGCTCTTAATGAACCTTCTCTGCGGAAGGAGGCAGCAGCCTCCCCGCTCCGATTGGCACTGAGCTGCTCCCCTTCCTGACCCCCCGGCTGGTCCCTCGGTCTCAGGCAGGGGAGGGGGCAGCACCCCGTCCCAGCCAGCGCAGCAGCCTCCCGGGCCTGCTGCCAAGTGCGGTTGGCTTTGGGTGCCAAGTTCAGGGAGGGAAGCGATCTCCAATTGTTGGAATTGCCTAAAAAAGGAGAAAGGCAGCGGCTGGAAGTGGAACGCCGAAGCCGGGGTTTCGGGAAGGTATTTGTGCGAAGGCCCCATCGTTAATACTGCAGGGGAAGCTACGGTTCCATCTGGCCTTGGCGTTACCTTTCAGCCACCCGGCTAAGCCCCTAACCCAGCCAGCAGCGACGGCTGGGGCCCCGGGGAAGGGCCGGGTGGCTGCGTGGGTCTGGCCCGGCGGGGGAAGGGCAAGTTGGGTGAGCCAGTGGGAATGAGCGTCCGCTCCAGCATGAAGGTGCCGGTCCCTGGAGCTGCCATTGCCTGTCCTGTCTCCCGCGGAGCGGGGCGAGCTGGGCATCCCGCTGTCAGAACAATGGGCAGCCCGCCCACATCCCTCCCCCAGCACCCCTCAGCCCGGAGGAGCGCCAGGCTCTTCCCAGGTGCCCCCTGCCCGAGGGGGTGCTGCGTCCTGCCCCTGCCCGAGGGGGCGCTGTGTCCTGCCCCTGCCTGAGGGGGTGCTGTGTCCTGCCCCTGCCCGAGGGGGCGCTGTATCCTGCCCCTGCCTGAGGGGGTGCTGCGTCCTGCCCCTGCCCGAGGGGGCGCTGCATCCTGCCCCTGCCCGAAGGGGTGCTGTGTCCTGCCCCTGCCCGAGGGGGCGCTGTATCCTGCCCCTGCCTGAGGGTCCGCTGCATCCTGCCCCTGCCCGAACGGGCGCTGTGTCCTGCCCCTGCCCGAGGGGGCGCTGTGTCCTGCCCCTGTCCGAGGGGGCGCTGTGTCCTGCCCCTGCCCGAAGGGGCGCTGCGTCCTGCCCCTGCCCGAGGGGGCGCTGCGTCCTGCCCCTGCCCGAGGGGCCGCTGCGTCCTGCCCCTGCCTGAGGGGGCGCTGTGTCCTGCCCCTGCCCGAGGGGGCGCTGTGTCCTGCCCCTGCCTGAGGGGGCGCTGTGTCCTGCCCCTGCCCGAGGGGGCGCTGCATCCTGCCCCTGCCTGAGGGGGCGCTGCATCCTGCCTCTGCCCAGGCTCTAGCAGTTCTGGGGATAAGACCCATAACTCAGGGTCAGACAACGAAGCCCCCACCCCTTGGCAGTTCCTGTCTGAAGCTCCAGGCCATCAATCCCTGGGCACCAATGCCCTGATGAGAGGGTGGCACGTGGTCTCTGGACTGGGAGCCTTGCCCACCCCAGGGCACTCTGGGGCTCTGCTGGTGGGAGCAGCGCGGGGAGCCCGGGCAGACGGTCATTGGCGTTACAGTCAGGGCGTGGGTTAGCCTCTCTCTGCCCAGCAGGACGCCCCACACTGCTGCCCCCCACTGCAGGGCTGGCTCGAATGGCAGCAGCGGGAGAAGTTTGCCCTGTGTCCCCCGTGGGGCCCAGGCTGCAGAGCACATGCTGCCCCCCAGGCGCGCCCTGCATCTCGCTCAGCGCTGGGCATCAGGGGCTGACCCTGCCCCCGGCCCGGACACCAGCGCCCCGGGAGCATCTCTGCTCCTGTCGGCCAGGATGGGCCGGGCTCGTAGCAGCAGCACAGAAACGTCGCCTGGTGGGACAGGGATTCCCCGCGGAACGGCTCTGACAGGCCTGGGAGCCCGAGGGGCAGGAGGGCATGGCTGGCCCAGGCACCAGGCACTGTGCCAGCAGGCAGAGGGGAGGCTGGAGTGGGGGCAGAAGGCAGAGAGAGGAATGGGGGGCAGAAGGCAGAGAGAGGAATGGGGGGCAGGAGGCAGTGGGCTGTGGAGCTGGAGGGAGGCACAGCGACTAGGTGCTCTGGGCTGGGTGGGGCATGTCTCCCGGGACTGGCTCGTGCCAGTCCTCTCCCTGCTGCCCGTGGCCGTGTGGCTCCTGGGAGCAGGCTGCGAGGGAGCGGAGGGCCAGGGCGCTCCTCGCCCATGTGCCCCACAGTGGCAGGTGTTCCTCGCCTGGGTGCCCTGGCCTGAGTCCGTCTGGGCTCCGAGGAGCCCATGGGCGGCAGCCTGGCCAGGTGGCACTGGGGCTGTTCCGTGCTGAGGGCAGGCTGGGAAGGGGTTAACGGCCAGCCCATACCTGCAGTTGCATTTTAAAGATGTGAAATTAAAGCCCGTAATTTATTCTCCCCACACACGAAGGAGCAATTAGTTCTAAACACGGCTTAATCAGTCAGCGCGAGATTGATTTCTGTAGACTTGGATTTGGTGGCTGCTGGCGAGGAGCCAGGCTGGGAGCAATCTCCAAATAAATGAAGTGCGGAGAAGGAAGCCATTACATAATATGATGGATGGGCCTGGAGCTCGCACGGCTCCTCATTAGTATGCCACTCGAGGCTGGCAACCGCACCAAACTTTCTCCCAGGCACCTCGGCAACTTCCTTCCCCCTCCCCTACCCCTTCCCCCAGCTGGACTGGGGCTAAACTCTCGCTGGGGCTCAGGGCCGGGACAGACACCTGGACCCAGGAGCCTGTTCAGCCCTAGGCAGCCCTTCTGCAAACTCCCTGATGTTTCCATCTCTGGTTTCCAGCTGGCGCAGCATGCCCCTTGCCTAGGCTGGTCTCTTCCACCCTCAGCTCTCTGCATTGTGCTGGGCACTGGGCCTCCTACAGAGGAACCACCTTTATCCCCATTTCACAGACAGGGAAACTGAGGCACGGCCAGGGCACATGCCTTTCTCCAAGGTCACGCAGTGAGTTGGTGGCACAGCAGCACGTAGAACCCAGGAGTCCTATCCTGGTCCTTCCCCTTCACCCCAGACTAATCTCTGAAAGGGGCACTCAAGGCAGCGAGGGGGCAGAGGGGCTCATTAGGGAGCAAAGTGCAGCCCCCAGCTGTCTGGTGGGGTCAGGTGCGAGGCAGCCTCGGGGAGCATTCATCATGCCACCCCCCAATGGCCTGGCTTTCTGCAGCGTCCCCACAAGTGACGCATGCTATTGGCAGCTGCAGGGTGCCCGCTGGGAATTCCATGGGCAAACTCTCCCGAACTCCGAGGAATAATCCCCGGGTCACAGAGTAACGGTCCCCACCTCCCACGTGCATCATGCTGGGACTTCCCTGCTGTAGCATCAAAGCGTGGGGGGTGAGCAGAAGGGCGTGGCCCTGCCTGGTGCTCCCCCTCAGAACGGAACCCCGCTTTCAATGGCGTCAGAAACGCACCCGTGGGTGAGGACAGTGCTGGCGTGGCACAGCTGGAGGAGCTGCGGGAGTCTCCCGCATGTCGGGCAAGCTCGCGTGTTCTCTGCCCAGGGTTTGGCTGCACCCTGGGGGAGTCTAATCACACCAGCCCTGGTGGGCTGTGAACGCAGAACCCAGGACGCTCCAGCGTCAGACGGGCTCCTGCTGCAAGCAGGCAGCACTGAGGTGGCTGCAGAAGCACCTGGCACCAGGATTCAAAGGTGCTGCTGAGGAAAAATCCGGGTGGGATACTACCACGCCCATGCCTGTGCACCGTGCTGTCCTCCTCAGGTACCTCAGGAGGCTGCAGGGGAAGGAGCCACTCAGGGGGAGTCAGGCCGGCAGCATCTCACCCTCAATAGCTAAACTCTGCATTTGTTGGCAGGAGACACGGGCCCCAGAACTCACATGCTCTGGGCTGGCGGGTCAGGACCACACCTCGTATTTAAGGGGAGGATTTGGGGGCGGGATTTGCAAGCAGCCGTCGTGCCAGGTGTGTGATGCAGGCTCCGATCCTTGGGCAGCATGTGGCTGTGAGCGGAGCCCAGCCGGCTGGCTGCTGGCCAACTCTTCACGCCGACTTGCTTTGAAGAGCCGCCATTCGTGCCGTGGAGTCGGTCCCCAGGGGACATGTTGTGTCTGCTCTGGTGC
Source organism: Platysternon megacephalum (assembly GCA_003942145.1). Taxonomy (NCBI): domain Eukaryota; kingdom Metazoa; phylum Chordata; order Testudines; family Platysternidae; genus Platysternon; species Platysternon megacephalum. The sequence continues at coordinate 16,925,355 of QXTE01000016.1, read as the reverse complement.
TGGGCTGACCCTTCCTGCATGTGGGGGTGGCTGATACAGATGATGGGCTGAGGGAATTGGAGGGAGCTGGGCCTGAGCTCCCTGGGCTGTAGCGTCCCCACTGCCCCGGCCTAGGGCTGGGCCAGGAGGGACCCACCCACCCTTAAAGGGCCATGCATATGTAACCACACACCTCCTGGGGGTGGGGCTCCGTCCCAGCTAGTGGCACTGAGACCACTTAAAGCGAGAGAGAAAATGAGTCTGCTCGACAGCCTTAGCTAGCAGCCAGGTGGCTTTTAGCTCATGCTGGAGAGGCTCATGCACTGAGGTCCTCGGTTCAATCCCGCCCACCGACACCCGGGGCCTGGCAGTGTTACCCATAGATTGAGCACAACTAGGCTCCTAGCTGCAAGGTCCATGAGCCTGCAGGTCTCTGCAGCCCGACATGCTGCTGGGGGCTGAACTCCCCCCAGAGCCAAGGCCCATCTCACTGCCCCCGGGCCAGGCCCATTTCTCAGACCTGCCCCTTCTGCCAGAAACACGGAGCCCCAGGGTACTTATCAAACCAGACCCTTCCCGCCACGGCACATGCTTCTCCCGCTGGGCTGACCCTTCCTGCACGTGGGGGTGGGGGTGGCTGTGTAGTCAGTGGGCTAACGCGGTGCTGGAGGGCGTCGGACACTCCGCTGTAAAACCTGTCTAGGACAGAGCGAGTCCAGCGGCTCACCTTTGCCCCGGGCTGCAGGAGCCAGCAGGGTGAGCGATGCAGGAGCCAGCAGGGTGAGCGATGCAGGAGCCAGCTTGCAGTAGCTTTAGAAATGTTTTCTTTCTTCCTTCCTGGTGTGAAGGAGGCGCAGCGTTCGCCAGGGCTGGGGAGAAGCGTTTGAAGCCAGCACAGGAACAGGGAGTCCGTGCCCACCGGGGGGCTGGGAGAAAGGGCCTGTCTGCCAGGCTGGTGAGGGACTGGGCATGTGCCTGGCGTCAGTGAGGCAAGCGGGATGGGCGGGATGGGTCTGAAGAGGACTATGCATGGGCTGTGCTGGGAAGGGGGCCCCGAAGGAGGGCTCCAGGAGTCTGTGCTGGGGGAGGGGGGTTGGGAGTGGGACCAGGGAGCCCCGGTTGCCAGAAACTCAGGGCCTGGTTCTGATCTCAGTCACACTCTGACATCAGTATTACTCCATCGGCTCCAGCGGAGCTGCTCCTGATTTACACCAGTGTGCGAGCAGAGTCGGGCCAGAGAGCTGTTCCTGTCCAGCAGCCTTTGTGCAATGAAGTCTCAGTGCCGCTCCTAGGGGGCAGCCCCCCCGTGGCACCAACAGGCCCCCTTGCTGCAGCCACAGCAGAGAGGCCAAGGACTGAAGGTGCCATGGAGAGTGAACTCCCAGTGGTCCCTCACCAGGCTGAGGCGTACTGGCGGGCTGGGGTGAAGGACGGAAGAATCCCATGCACTGCTACAGACTAGGGACCGAGTGGCTAGGAAGCAGTTCTGCAGAAAAGGACCTAGGGGTTACAGTGGACGAGAAGCTGGATATGAGTCGACAGTGTGCCCTTGTTGCCAAGAAGGCTAACGGCATTTTGGGCTGTATAAGTAGGGGCATTGCCAGCAGATTGAGGGACGTGATCGTTCCCCTCTATTCGACATTGGTGAGGCTTCACCTGGAGTACTGTGTCCAGTTTTGGGCCCCACAGTACAAGAAGGATGTGGAAAAATTGGAAAGAGTCCAGCGGAGGGCAACAAAAATGATTAGGGGGCTGGAGCACATGAGTTATGAGGAGAGGCTGAGGGAACTGGGATTATTTAGTCTGCAGAAGAGAAGAATGAGGGGGGATTTGATAGCTGCTTTCAACTACCTGAAAGGGGGTTCCAAAGAGGATGGATCTAGACTGTTCTCAGTGGTACCAGATGACAGAACAAGGAGTAATGGTCTCAAGTTGCAGTGGGGGAGATTTAGGTTGGATATTAGGAAAAAGTTTTTCACTAGAGGGTGGTGAAGCACTGGAATGGGTTCCCTAGGGAGGTGTTGGAATCTCCTTCCTTAGAGGTTTTTAAGGTCAGGCTTGACAAAGCCCTGGCTGTGATGATTTAGTTGGTGTTGGTCCTGCTTTGAGCAGGGGGTTGGACTAGATACCTCCTGAGGTCCCTTCCAACCCTGAGATTCTGTGATTCTATGATTCTTGCAGCACCGCCGCTGTTGTGGGGGGAGCGGCTCCTTTAACCCGGCTGTCAGAGCCCTTGATAAATCCCCGGCTGCCCAGGCTAGTGCATGTCAGAGCACATGTGCGCTGCTCCTGCAGTGCACCAAAGGGAGACGGAGAGAATCCCCCCCCCCCCAGCTCTTCCCAGCCATAGAGCTCAAAGCACTTGTACCAAGGAGTCAGTCTCATTATTCCCATTGTACCAATGGGGAAACCGAGGCACATAGTGGGGCAGTGACTTGCCCACGGTCACCCGGCAGGCCAGTGGCAGAGCAGGGAATAGAGCCCAGCTCTCAGGGGTCCTAGTGCAGTGCTTACTCCACACACACCATAGGGAAGCCCCCCCTGCCAGCCGCTAGTCCCGGGGGGCGCTGGGGACTCTCCCTGACAGAGGCTCTTTGTTTTGTTGTCTCCGCAGAACTCGATTCGGCACAACCTGTCCCTGCACACCCGCTTCATTCGCGTGCAGAACGAGGGCACCGGCAAGAGCTCCTGGTGGATGCTGAACCCCGAGGGCGGCAAGACTGGCAAGCCGCCGCGCCGGCGCTCAGTGTCCATGGACAACAACAGCAAGTTCCTGCGCATCAAAGGGAAAGCCAGCAAGAAGAAGCAGCTGCAGGCCACTCAGGAGCGTGGGGAGGAGAGCCCGTCCTCTCAGCAGGCCAAGTGGTCTGAGAGCCCTGCCTCCCACGCCAGCGATGAGTATGATGCCTGGGCCGACTTCCGGACACGGGCCAACTCCTCAGCCAGCACGCTGGGCGGGCGCCTCTCCCCAATCATGTCCAGCCACGAGCCGGACGAGCTGGAAGAGGACGACGGCACCCCATCCTCCCCGCTGATGTACCCCAGCCCCTCCAGCACCATGTCTCCCTCCCTAACCAGCAGGTGCTCCGTGGAGCTGCCCCGGCTGACCGACCTGACCGGCACCATCAGCCTGAACGAAGGGCTTGGCGAGAGCCTGCTGGACGATCTGCAGGACAACTACAACATGAGCCCTTCCCAGCCGCTGCCCTCGGGCGGCCTCAGGCAGAGGAGCTCCAGCTTCACCTTCAACTCCAAGTGCTCGACGCTCGGGGCAGCCACCAGCACGTACTGCGGGACCATCTACAGCCAGCCCGCCATGAGCCTGCTGCGGCGCCTGCCCATGCAGACCATCCAGGAGAACAAGCAAGCTACCTTCTCCCCCGCCGGCTCCTACCGGAACGCCTCGCTGCAGGACCTGCTCTCCTCCATCTCCTACGCGCACAAGGAGAGCATGGCTCAGGGCGAGCCGCCCATGGCCCAGGCCAGCCTCCTGGCACCGTCCCGCAGCCACAGACAGAGCGCCCTCATGTGCGGAGGCGGGGAGCTGGGCTTGTCCTCTTACCCCGCCCACTCGGCCTCCCTCATGAAGAGCAACACTTTGTACCACCCGTCACCAGCCAGCCACCACCCTGCTGTCAGCAACAGTGCCTTACCCGCTCCTATCAGCCTTATGAGCTTGCCTAGTGACTCCTGCAGCCTGGCAGCCATGCCCCACCACGGGCATCTCCATCCCTACATCAATACCCAAGGGGCACACATGAGCTTGCTGGATTCCCTCCAGGGCCCTTACCAAGGGGCGATCCACCCCCCTGTTTTGGGCCAGGACAGGTTCCCAGCAGACCTTGACCTGGACATGTTCAACGGCAGCTTGGAGTGCGACGTGGAGTCCATTATCCTCAATGACTTTATGGACAGCGACGAGATGGACTTCAACTTCGACTCGGCTCTGCCCCCGCAGAACGGCCTCAACATGGCCACGCTGCCCAGCGCCCCCCAGCCCCCCAACCAGAGCTGGGTGCCTGGCTGAGACGAAGCCGGACGCTTCCCACCAAGGAGTCACATGGGGAACAGTGAAACAGACTTTTTTTTTCTTTCTCTTCTGCCTTTATTTGTTCTGATGGGCTAGAGCCATCTGTTAAACCTGAGAGCCACCCTGGCCACAAGCCGCAGGGTGACAGATCCGTCCGGGCGCAGGACACAGCCCGCCAGCCAGTGCAGACGTATCACCCGCATTGATGTGTGCACCAGACTAGCTAGCTCAGGCTGTGCTGGGGAGCCCCAGGCCCACTCCAGTTCTCTCCCTAGCACTGTAAAACAAAAGAGAAAGCACATGGGGTGTGGGCGTAAAGGCAGTCTGGAGCCAGTCATGCCCTGTCCCTCCTCCACTCTTAGGGGGGTTCCCAGGCGAGGCAGTGCAGAGTCTGGACCCAAGGCATTCGCATTTGTCAGAGTAAGCTTTCCAAATTGTCCCCCTCTGACTGGCCCCACCCTTTGTGCTCCTTTGGTTTGGTTCTCCCAGCTACCTACAGTGGGGGCAGCCCTGGAGCAGAGGCACAGTGACTGCAAAGGCCCTTGTTTTCCAGGGCAGCTGCAGCCATCAGGAGCGGTTGGCTGGCTCAGAGGAGGCTCCCCCCCAGCAGTCAGCGTTAGCGTCAGCCTGCAGCCCCTTCCACCCACTCCCCCGACAGCAAAGCAGTGGATTTCCGTGTGCTGTTTAAGCCTGTTCTAGAACCTGATATAACCCCGGGGTAGCTGGAGAGCCAGGGAAAGCCTCTGAACTCTGGAGCTAGCAGCTGGGGCCGCCTGCTGGCAGCACCCACGCGCACGGGGCTCTCTCCAGAGTTTGCTTCTGGATTCTGAGCCAGTTTGATCTCAGCCAACTTTGGGGATGGCCACGTTTTCAATCATCAGTGCCTGCAAAAATCCCAACCCGCCGACGACTGGCAGCTGTCTGTATACAACATGCATGGTGCCATGCACAGTCGGTGCGTGCGTGGGCGGGGGCACAGGCGTGCATGCCCTGCACGTGCAAATGCCGTCTTTGCAGGTGCGTGTTTTGCAGGCCCAGGGGCCTGTGTGAGGCTCTGGGCCGCCTGTTGGGAGGGGCATGCTGCTAGCCTGGATCCCTGCTGGAGAGGTAGGCTGGGGGACGTTAGAGGGTGAGGGGGGGTGTTATTTATTTGATTTTACGCACTCTCTTGCCATTGAATAATCACCTTGTTAGAAGCGCAAACGGGAGAGCCGTGCTGGGAGCTGGGGAGGCAGTGTGCAGTTAAGATCAGGGATGTGCGGAGGGCTGGGAGATGATTGCAAAACCTGGATCTGGCTTGCGATGCGGAACATCCCCAGCGTTTGGGGTGCTCAGTGCCAGGGCACTGGACCTCCCAATGGGACTTGGGGTTCAAACACCTGCTTCCCTCTGCAGAGCTGACTGTGCCCCTGCGTTTTCACTACCAGCAAACCCTTCCCTCCCCTGCCCCAGGGGTCGGTATGCAGGCTCTGGGCAGGTGCCGGGGGCTGCCAGTCTGTCAGGCAAGGGAGAGGTGCTATTGCTGCCCACAGCAGGGAGCCACTGGGGCTGTCAGGGACCTCCAGGGAGGCAGCCTGCTTCCTGAGCACTGCCCACCTGAGCACGAGCGGGCACAGCAGGTGCTCAGCGTTTGGGGACGAGCCAATTGGAGGGAGGATCCTTCCCAGGAAGTGAGAAGGCAGCCAATCCCCTTGCCTCTGCGGTAGTGCCCAGAAGAGCCAGGAGTGGCTGGCAGCTGCAGTGCAGGCACATCTGGGCAGTGGGCTGTGCTGGCCCCCATGGGGGCAGGAATCCCCACACATCGGGCTTGTGTTCAGCAACCACCGGCCTGAGGCAGACCCAGAGCATCTCCAAACTGCCCAGGACCTTGTAGACAGTCCCTGGCTCTCTAACAAGTCGAGCCCAAACACCATCTGAGCTCTGGGGCTGGAGCCTTTCCTTGGGGGTCCAGCTCCTCCTTAACCAGGGCCCGGCTCCTGGCTCTGAAATGAAGAGACATGTTGTTTCCGCTGCGCTTTGCTCTGGGATCCCGGGTCCGTTGGACCCTGAGCCTCGAGCGACCAGGGTGCAAACCCCTGGGTGGGAACCGAGGTTTCTGTGAACTCTGACTGTAGGACACAGGCCTGGCGCTTCCCAGCAGGGGGGAGGGATATTTGCCCCCCAAATGATCTTCCAGGGGCCCCAAAGTATAGTCAGAGAAGCCGAACTACCTAGTGAGCGACCCAGCACTGAGCAGTGGAAGTGACAGTGACAAACTACTGACGCCAGAGCCAAATTTTACTTTCTTAAATTCCAAGATTCCCCAGGTCTAACCAGGCCTGGGCTCCTGGAAGGCTGGTTGTGTTTTAAACAGCAACCTCCAGGGACCTCAACACACACACCAAGAAAGGGACCTTAGAACTGGCCCTGGCATAATCCCACGTAGTCAGGAACTGGGGGCTCCCTGGCTCCATGGGGCGACCAGGGTTCGCCTGGAGCCCCCCACGTTGTCCCATGGAGCCTGTGGCTCTGTGGTCTGGGTTCAGGCTTGTCTCCCACAGGAGCAGCCAGCATAGGCACATCTGAAGGGCAGAGGAGATCCCAGCTGCTGAATGGGAGGAGATGGGTCCCCATCATTACGCAACGTGGAGCCCTGAAGGGCACTGCCCTCCTCAGGGGGGCTGTCCCATGCCCCTGCCCTGCAGCCCCCCTCTTTCTCTGTGAATGGCCCAGAAGCACCAAGCACGGTCAGGCACAGAGAAAGTCCCCATCTCTCTCTCTCACCCCTCCAGCAATTCTCCCAGCCCCCAGCATCACAGCCGATGCATCTTCCAAGGGCCAGGCAATATGTCCTGATGAAGGCCGTAGGAGACCTAGCAGCTGCTCCTTGCCTGGGGCAGAGTGGCACCCTGCGGTGGGCATACGCCATGTCCTCTCGCCTCACCCGACCAGGGTCCATCAGGTACCCGGCGTGTGTCTATGGTGGGTAATAACAAAGGAGCCCATTGATGTACCATTGATGATGTTTGCTCCAGGTACATAGAGGTCGTAGTCTATTTATAAAGACATTATTACCAATTAATTAATTATGTTTACATTGTTGGATCATGTACAGAATTTAATATATTCTATTCTAGATATTCTTTCTCAGAGACTTTTTTTAAAAATTATTATTATTTGGTCGATAGCATTCATTCATTCATTCATTCATTCAGTTTCGACACTCCCATTCTGTTTTCAGACGTGTTTAATTCGTTGCAGAAAGAAATCGTCAATGACAGATGGCTATGAAATACCCAGCCCCCTCGCCCTGCCCTAGCCTGGGGGCGCTAAGGAGGGGTAGAGAGGCGGGGTGTGGCAGGGTGCTTTGCTTACCGTGGGGCTGGGGGCTGCAGGGCTGGGACCACCTATTAGCACCAGGGGTGTTCGGGGAGCAGTGCTGCCCTGTGTGGGAGAAAGGAGGGAGCTACCTCCTTCCAAACACCTGATCTTCCAGGCACATCCCCAGCAGCACAATAGAGGATGATGCCGTTAGGCACTGGATGGCATGTGCCATTGGCATATGGCATCAGGCGGGCACCCCGCCCACCCCTCCCAGCACCAGCCACACGCTTGGGGCTTTGGATCCAGCATCAGTGCATCACCCCCCTTGGTGGCAGGGCCAGCGGCACAGGCTGGCACAGTCCTTGCCAGGCTTGGCTCTGCTGCAAAGTCTCTGCTCCTCTCGGGTGCTTTCGTTCCTGCTTTGGGAGAGAGAGGATGGAGAGGGGAGACACGCCATCATCTGGCAGGGAACCCAGCCCAGGGGAGGCCTGGTTCTGTCCTGGGGTGCTTAGTGCTCAGCATCAGGCCCAGTCACCACTCCTGCTCTCTGCCAGTCTCAGGGACTCTCCCTGCTCTCTCCAGGCCGGGCGCCTCGACCTGCCCCTGCCCCTGCCCCTGCCCCAGCCCCCGGAGCTCAGTGCTAGCTGGGCCTCTGAGCTTACATCCCTCCCCCCAAGGAGATGTGAAGAGGGACAGAGATGCCCAGGGAGCCCCTTGGCCTTGCCCAGCCCTGAGTATCCGTTGGTACTTAGAGGAAGCAGCAGGAGGCCTCAGTCAGAGAAGAGCTCCCCCCACCCCACCCCCGGCATCCCCCATGCCTGCTCCCCCGCCCCACCCCGCCGTGTGTTTGACCTGGGAGGCCAGCCCCAGGCACGTCGTCTTGAGAAGCTGTCTGTGGTTCGTGACCGTGGGGTTGTTGTGTGTACGGTGGAGTTGTGTTGGTAAGCATTGTGTGTGCCGTCGTTGTGCAGTGCGAGGGGTGTGGTGGCGGGCAGGGAGCTGAGTGCCCAGCAACACCCACGCCCTCAGGCAAGGACACGGTCAGCCTCGGGCCTACGCGGGGCAGGGCGGGAGGAGCCTGGGCAGGAGCCAAGGGACCAGTGACCTGTGCAGCACCCCCAGTGCCGGGGGGAGAGGAGAGGAGGGCTGTGCGCGTGGGCCAGGGCTGCTCAGGGATCGGGACGGAGATGGGGGCGAGGCACATGGGGACGGATTAGGTGGTGGGGGGTGTCAGTCATTCCCTTGCAGCTCCATTTCCATCCCGGCCCTGGGCCCCCGGTCTCCTGTATGCAAGGGTCAGATGATACGTGCACAGGTCTGGTCTGGGCCCTGGGCACAGCCTCCTGCCCCCCACCTGTCTAGAGACTGGGGCCAGAGAGCTGCTCTCCCTGGTGGATTTGCTGCTAGTTCTGACCCCGGTCTGGGGCTGCCAGTAACCCCCCACTGCAGCTGGGGAGCATGGGGCCCCCGGTGGCCCAGCGCGCTGCGAGCTGGCTCCGGGCTCTGGTGCGGTCTGCGCAGGCCCACGGCCAGGAGCCGCACATGAGGCTGGGTAGGCCGAGGCCCTCTGGCCTGTGAGCACACGGCTGTGGTGTCTGCACTACACAGGCTGTTGTCATGTGGCTTGGCCATGAGTCCACGTTTAAACACAGCTTCGGTGTCACGTCCAGGGAGTTCTAGAGACGGCCGGGCTGCCCTGCCCAGCCACGCTGGGACTCCAGATCAGTGGCCACGTGCCAAGCCACCAGCCGCTCGGCTCCTAGCATGGCTGGGAGCACAGGGAAGGAGAAGGCCGGTTCTTTGATTTGAAGGAATCGGGGGTTATTTTAAATCTCCCTCAGGACATGGGTCCCCAAGCACAGCCCATACCCAGCCCCCCTGGGAGACTCCTCTTCTGGACTTCCCACCCAGTTCCCTAGCGCACTGCCCCCCTCTGCCCCATGCTCCCAGCCTGGCTCCCACATCTGGCCTGGTGGGGCCTGGCCTCAGTGACTCAGTGACGGGCACACGAGCCAGGAGCAATCCGATAGCGGAGCTGGCTCCCCGGAGGGACTGGCTCCAGCAGTGTGCTTTATACAGATGTTTCAGTTCATTCTTTCCCTCGTATTTATAACTGTACAGACTTGGGGGGAGGGTTTCGGACCGGCTGTTATCTCTCACCGCACATATATTGTAGGCAATGTAACCTTCTTGATTGTGCTATTAGAGTTTGTGTATGTGGCAATGTAAAGAACTGTGTATAGTGCATTGTACAGCATATTTTCATGAATAAAATTGTTTTAAATATTACAAGTATGGCCAGCTGACTTCCGTGCTTGTGGGTGCATGCGTGTGTGTGTGTGTTTGCAGGCATACATGTGTGTGCGTGTGTGCGCACGCACATGTGCGTACCCCATGTGTGTGTGCAAGAGATGGAGGGGTTAGTGTGGTGACCAGAGAGGGAGTGGACCAGAGAGGGAATGTGGTGTACCAGAGAGGGAGTTGGAAGGTTAAAGGGGGGGACAAGTATAATAATCAATACTTGTGAGCCATATTGTTTTGTTCCTGGCAAACACACCGAGACATTAGATACAAACATTGACACTCTTGCTGGAAGGCTACAACATCACACAACTTTATTTCTTATAATTCAGAACGATAAAGCACAGGAACTCAAAACCAGAGAAAGAGAAAGCAGGCTGCTCTCTAAAACAGAGAGGCCCAATTCACCCCAGCTAGCCCTAAGCTGGCTGGCTGCAGACTGACTCTGATAGACCCAGATCCCCTGCTTCTCTCCAGGTCTCCCTTGCCTACAAGCAGACCCAGGAACCCCCTTAGAACGTAAAGGGATAGCTTACAAGTTAACACATTTTACAACACACCTCAGCTATCAAGGAGCCCATGTGACCCTTGGGCACTTGGAACTAAAGACCAAACTGAAAGTCAAAAGGAAGGCAGGACTTCCAAAGTCTCCGTGGCCCTGCTGGACCCTCCTGGGGCAATGGGATGGTTTCTCCAAGTGAACATCACTACTGCCAAGAGGTTCAGGTGCATGAAGCTGTGCAATCACTGGACACAGGACAAGTACAGAATGGATCCAGATCTGCCACTTGTCTGCTGGGCCAGGGCATTGGGGCAGAAAAATGGGGTCTCCAGCACCCCAGAGGCTGGGCTGGACTCATGAGTGTCGGCGTGCCAATCACAAGACTGGGCAATAGACGAGACTCAGTAAATTGCAGCATTTGTGTAGTGGGGAGCTGCTCCCCGCAGTGAGACAGCGGCTGCATGTGTGGGTCGTGGGCTGGGCAGGGGATGTGAGCGGCAGGCCCAGTCGGCCCAGAGAAGTGATCACTGCACCACTGACCTGTGTCACCTCTGGCTCTTTTCCCACTATGTGGCCATAAATCCCTCCCCTCCACCTCGGCCGGCTCTGAGCACCAGCGAGATTCTGCTGCCATCTGTGAAAAGATGGAAGCCAGCCATCCCCATAGCCCCTTCTGCCAGGTCAACGCCCCTCATGCCACCTCCCCATTGACAGACAGGTCCCCCTGCCATTCCCTCACGCCAGATCCCCATTAACAGACAGGTTCCCCTGCCACCCCTCACGCCACCTCCCCATTCACAGTCACGTCCCCCTGCCACCCCCTCACACCACCTCCCCATTCACAGCCACGTCCCCTCTGCCAACACTCCCCTCACGCCACCTCCCCATTCACAGCCACGTCCCCTGTGCCAACACCCCCCTCACGCCACCTCCCCATTCACAGCCACGTCCCCTCTGCCAACACCCCCCTCACGCCACCTCCCCATTCACAGCCATGTCCCCCGCCATTCCCCTCGCCACCTCCTCATTGACAGCCACGTTCCCCTGCCAACGCAACCCCCACACACCACCTCCCTATTCACAGCCAGCTGTCGCTTCCATGGCCCTCACTCGCTCATATGCAGCTGCAGCACCCCTGCTAGTTGTGCCATCTCCAATCGCCTCATAGCTGGAAGTAGGCCTGAAGTGGTGCCTAGCCTTGGGTACACCTTCCGCCCTGCAGCAAACGCCACCCTTTGATGCTTTAAGCTTCAGTTCAGCACTTAGCCGACTCCACTGAGCATGGCGGCAGGGACCCTCTGCCTGCCAGCTGAAGGCTCACTCGTGGACTGAGCTCTCTGACTTCAGTGCCCAATTTGCAAGCTGGGCTCCCAATTTTTTAAATCACAAAAAAACGGCCACAAAGCAAAAGGCAGCATGAATCCACTGAGTGATGTGTGCAACACGTCGATTTCATGGCCCAGAAGGAGCTCTGTGATCAGCCGCTCGGATCCCCTGTGGAACGGCACCGAGCGAATGCTGCCTGGGGCCCAAGCACTTGTGGGTGAGTTAGAGAATGTTTCTGTTCATGTAGGTCCAGTCCTATAAAGACTCCACCATCCTAGTCATAAAAACAGCCTGTAAAACTGGAGTCTCTCTTAACCTTCCACAGAGGCTGGAACCATCTGCCAGCGAGTGAAACAAAAATAGGGCTCCACATTAGCTTGACATGTTTATTGACATAATTTTTTTATGGACTTTAGCTTTTGCTGATGACTGCGATGATTGACGGGCTCTATCACAGCAGTCACCAGCCTCTCACTGCCCACTGGGGTCTTGGCTGAGCTCAGCCCCCCACTGCGAGAAACTCCTGCCTCTCTACACCTGCTGCTCTGGCCAGTAGTGCAGCTGGGCAGCTCAGCAGCTGGGGTTAAAGTTACCTACATGTTTCCACTTGAACAGCTCTTACGGGGACTTTCAGCTTTTGAAATGTTCCCCTTATGGACTGATTTCCCCCCCCCCAGTCTTGAGATGAAATTTTCAAAAGTTCGTAGGTGAACGAGGAACTCAGGGGCAGATTTACCAAGGGATTTAGGCTCCTAGAGATGCAGAGAGGCAGTAGTGGGAGTTTCAAAAGTGCCTAAGTGAGTTAGGCAACTAACTCCCACTGACTCTCTGTGAGTTTGGCCCCAGACAGCCAGATTTCAAAGGTATTTAAGCTCCGGACAGGTTCAAAAGTGCCTGAGCCTAACTCCCATTGAAGTCAATAGAAAACCCCACTCAGTGCTTCCCTACCCTTGTAAGGCTGGTCCTAAGCCACTCTTGGAAATGGGAATTAGGCTCCCAAGGCACATAGAAGGTCACTGTTCATAGACTCATAGACTTTAAGGTCAGAAGGGACCATTATGATCATCTAGTCTGACCTCCTGCACAACGCAGGCTACAGAATCTCACCCACCCACTCCTGTAGCAATCCTGTGTCTGAGCCATTGAAGTCGCTGTTACTCGCTTCTCTGAAAGAAAATTTGTGGGGAAAGATTGAGGGGGCAAACCCCCCAAACACCAATAATTCCCAGGGATACAAATTTTTAAATCAGGCCTGGATAACTCGCACCCCAGAGTCCTATGGGAGTTGGCTGAGGAGAGCTCTGGCCCACTGATGTTCAGTTTTAATACATCTTGGAATACCAGGGAAATTCCAAAGACTGGAATATTGCTAATGTTGGGCCGATATTCAAAAAGGGCATGTGGCATGACCCAGGTGACTACAGGCCAGTTAGCCTGACAGCAATCCTGGGCAAAACAATGGCAAAGCTGAGACGTGGTGTGGCTGATAAAGAATGAAAGGATCGGAATGTAGATCAAGATGGTTTATATGGCATACGTCTGGTATTTGTTGATGAGATTACACATTTGAACGATAAAGGTAACTGCATCGATGTGGTGTTTGTAAGGCATTTGACTTCATGCTGCATGACATTCTGATTAAAACCCACCACTGCAGAATAGCAATAGAGCCCACGTAAGTGGTTTAAGAACTGACTGACTGACAGATCTCAGAAAGTAGTGGTCAGTGGGAGTCATCATCGAATAGGGGTGTTCTAGTGGGGCTGCACAGGTGGGGGTACCTGGCTTAATGCTATTCAACAACTCGGCGTGAACTCCCAGTGCAATGCTGTGGCCAAAAAGGTGTATGAACAGATGTAGAGACAGGGAGGTGGTTTCCCTTGGTCTACAGCAGGGGTAGGCAACCTATGGCACGCGTGCCGAAGGCGGCACGCGAGCTGATTTTCAGTGGCACTCACACTGCCCAGGTCCTGGCCACTGGTCCGGGGGGCTCTGCATTTTAATTTAATTTTAAATGAAGCTTCTTAAACATTTTAAAAACCTTATTTATTTTACATACAACAATAGTTTAGTTATATATTATAGACTTATAGAAAGAGACCTTCTAAAAACGTTAAAATGTATTACTGGCACACAAAACCTTAAATTAGAGTGAATAAATGAAGACTCGGCACACCACTTCTGAAAGGTTGCCGACCCCTGGTCTACAGCATTGGAGAGACAGATCCTGGAATACTACGTCCAGTTCTGGTGTCCACATTTTAAAAAGGATGTTGAAAAATTGGACATGGCACAGAAAAGAGACACCAAACTGATTCAAGGGCTGGAGAAAATGCCTCTCAGTGACAGACACAAATAACTCAATCACTTTGGTTTATCAGGAAGGAGACTGAGAGGTGATTTGATTACAGTGTGTAAGAACCTTCCTGGGAAAAATAATACCAGGTGCTACTAAAGGCTCTTTACTCTACCAGGGAAAGGCAGAACAAGAACCAATGGCTTGAAGATGAGGGCAGACAAATTCAAATTAGCAATAAGACACGTTCTTGCCATTGGGTGATTAACCACCACAACTAACTACTGAGGGAAGTGGTGAATCCTCCATTTCTCTACATCTGCAAGTCAAGACTGGATGCCTTTCTGAGAGATTCATAGATTCCAAGGCCAGAAGGGAACGGTTGTGATCAGCTAGTCTGACCTCCTGCCCAGCACAGGCCAGAGAACTTCCCTACATTAATTCCTGTTTGAACTAGAGCAGGTCTTCTCACAAATCATCCAATCTCAAATGTTTTTAGTGATGGAGACTCCATCACAACCCTGGATAAGTTGTTCCAAAGATTAAATCGCCCTCCCAGTTAAAAATTGCACTTTATTTCTATTCTAAATTTGTCTAGCTTCAACTTCCAACCATTGGATCATGTTATATCTTTGTCTGCTAGACTGAAGAGCCCTCTATTATCAAATTTCTGTTCCCCATGTAGAAACGTATAGACTGTGATCAAATCACCTTAACGAGGGTTAGATTAGATTACCATTGCGGTTCATTCTAACCTTATGAGTCTATGATTCTGTGATTCTCTTTGGTAAGCTAAATAGATTGAACTCCTTGAGTCTATAGCTATGAGTTCTGTTTTCCAATCCCTCGATCATTCTTGTGGCTCTTCAATGAACCCTCTCCAATTTATCAACATCCTTCTTGAATTGTGGACATCAGAACTGGACACAGTATTCCAGCGATGGTCACACCACTGCCAAATATGGAGGTAAAATACCCTCTCTACTCCTACTTGAACTTTCCCTCTTTATATATCCATGGATTTTGTTCCACCTTTTGGCCACAGCATCACACTAGAAGCTCATAATCAGCTGATTATTTACCATGACCCCCACATCTTTTTCAGAGTCCCTGCTTCCCAGGATAGAGTCCCCCATCCTGTAAGTATGGCTGACTTAGATGTAGACATTTACATTTAACCATATTAAACCACACAGAGTTTGCTTGTGCCCAGTTGACCAAGCAACCCAGATCCCTCTGTTTCCATGACCTGTCACCGTTATTTGCCACTCCCCCAATATTTGTGTAATCTAGAAACTTCATCAGTGATGATTTTATGTTTTCTTCCAGATCATTGATAAAAATGTTAAATAGCGTAGGGCCAAGAACTGATCCTTGCGGGACCCCACTAGAAACACACCCACTCGATGATGATTCCGCTTTTACAGTTACATTTTGAGACCTGTCAGTTAGTCAGTTTTTAATCCATGTGCCATGTTGATTTGATATCATTCTAGTTTCTTAATCAAAATGTCAGGGGGTATGAATTCAAATGCCTGGCAGAAGTCAGGTATATTACATCAACACTATTCCCCTTATCAACCAAATCTGCAAGCTCCTCAAAACAAGTTAGCAAATGAGTTTGACAGATCTATTTTCCATAAGCCCACATTGCTTGATATTAATTACATTACCCTCCATTAATTCTTTGTTAATTGAGTCCCGTATCACCCGTTCCATATTTTGATCGGAATCAGGGTCTGGCTATAATCATCCCGTTTACCCTTTTAAAATATTCAAACAACATTAGCTTTCTGCCAGTCCTCTGGAACTTCCCCAGTGTGCCAAGACATACTGAAAATCAGCGTGAATGGTCCAGTGAGCTCCTTGACCAGCCCTTTAAAAACTCTTGGATGCTAGAACTGCTGCTTTAAAAATGCCTAACTTCAGTAGCTGCTGTTTAGCATCCTCCTTAGTTACTGCTGGAATGGAAAGTATTTCATCATCGTCATATGGTAGGAACACATCATCTGGCTTTGGCCCAAGTACAGAACAGAAATGTTTCTTGACCACGTCTGCCTTTTCTGCATTATTATGGACAGTTCTACCATCTCCACCTAGGGCTGGACCAGTGCCATGACGAAGATTCCTTTTGTTTCTGTTGAACATTAAAAACTCCTTCAGAGTCACACACAAGTCGTGGGGCTCAGTGCAGGTTGACTGGGTGAAATTCTATCAGCTGCGATATGCGGGAAGTCAGGCTACATGATCTAATAGTTCCCACTGGCCTTGAAATCTATGAAAACACACCCTATTTCACATCCCTTCTGCCCCCTACCCCCATCACCACCTTCAGCAGCCTACTCCCCACCTCCCCTCCCATCCCCACCCTCCTCCACCTCCCCTCCCATCCCCGCCCTCCTCCACCTCCCCTCCCATCCCCGCCCTCCTCCACCTCCCCTCTCATCCCCACCCTCCTCCACCTCCCCTCCCATCCCCGCCCTCCTCCACCTCCCCTCTCATCCCCGCCCTCCTCCACCTCCCCTCCCATCCCCGCCCTCCTCCACCTCCCCTCCCATCCCCGCCCTCCTCCACCTCCCCTCCCATCCCCGCCCTCCTCCACCTCCCCTCCCATCCCCGCCCTCCTCCACCTCCACCTCCCATCCCCACCCTCCTCCACCTCCCCTCCCATCCCCGCCCTCCTCCACCTCCACCTCTGTGACGAAGTGGGAATGTTGTTAATGTTTCCTCTGAATACTGTGTGAGTGTCTCAGTTTCCCCTATGCAGTTCTTAAGTATCTAGGTGGTGGGATAAGGGTGTCTGGTTGTTGCAGAGCGAAGGGCCAGTGCACATAAATGCCTGACACTTTGTCTCCTGGCAACTGATGGCCTGGGCCCCTCCTCTGCAAAGGTGCCAACTGAAGGTGTTGGAGACAAAGAGGTCAGGTGACCTCCTAGCCCGGGAAAGGGACAAAGCCCAGAGGAGGAGGGGCTGGAGGGGGTTTCAGTTTCGAGCTGGCTGGGGAAACGGAGGGGTGCCCAGACGGGGCTCTAGCCCCCCTGGGGCCCCAAGATGGACCTAACTGAGGGGGTCCTGTTGTCTGTACCTGCAAGACCTGTTTTAGACCGTGTTCCTGTCATCTAATAAACCTCTGTTTTACTGGCTGGCTGAGAGTCACGTCTGACTGCGAAGTGGGGGGTGCTTGCAGGACCTCTGGCTTCCCCAGGACCCCGCCTGGGCGGACTCGCTGTGGGAAGCACACGGAGGGGCATATGCTGAATACTCCAAGGAGAGACCCAGGAGGTGAAGACCTGTGAGCTTCTTGCCCTGAAAACAGTCTGCTCCGAGGGAGAGGAGGCTCCCCAAAGTCCTGACTGGCTTTGTGGGGAGCAGTTCCAGAGCATCGCCCAGGGACTCCGTGACAACCTCCCATCCCCACCCTCCTCCACCTCCCCTCTCAGCCCCCACACCACCACCTTTGGCTGCCTCCTCAGCCCTTCCCCATGGCCCAGTTGTTTGCCTTGACCCCAAACTCTCATCGTGCTTCTCAGGTCTGCAAAGGCAGCTGTGAAGCACCATTGGGTACCGCAGCCAGCTGTGGTGTGACCCCTGCCCTGTGTCTTTGTCCCCCACTGCAGGGACATGCTCAGTGGCTCTGAGATCAGACACTTCAGTCTATAGAGGCGCTGCGGCCCCCTCCCTGCCTGGGCTGCAGTAACGCTAGCCCATGGCATCAGGTAGCAAACCACCCACTGGTGCCATTGTCCAGATGTCTGTGTCCTGCTCTCTAGCGCAGGAAAACAGCCAGCACCGCACCCTGCCCTGGGCTCCGCCTTTCGGCACAGGTACCACCCCCCGCGCTCACCGCCGCACCCTGCCCTGGGCTCCGCCTTTCGGCACAGGTACCACCCCCCGCGCTCACCGCCGCACCCTGCCCTGGGCTCCGCCTTTCGGCACAGGTACCACCCCCTGCGCTCACCGCCGCACCCTGCCCTGGGCTCCGCCTTTCGGCACAGGTACCACCCCCTGCGCTCACCGCCGCACCCTGCCCTGGGCTCCGCCTTTCGGCACAGGTACCACCCCCTGCGCTCACCGCCGCACCCTGCCCTGGGCTCCGCCTTTCGGCACAGGTACCACCCCCCGCGCTCACCGCCGCACCCTGCCCTGGGCTCCGCCTTTCGGCACAGGTACCACCCCCTGCGCTCACCGCCGCACCCTGCCCTGGGCTCCGCCTTTCGGCACAGGTACCACCCCCTGCGCTCACCGCCGCACACTGCCCTGGGCTCCGCCTTTCGGCACAGGTACCACCCCCCGCGCTCACCGCCGCACCCTGCCCTGGGCTCCGCCTTTCGGCACAGGTACCACCCCCTGCGCTCACCGCCGCACACTGCCCTGGGCTCCGCCTTTCGGCACAGGTACCACCCCCCGCGCTCACCGCCGCACCCTGCCCTGGGCTCCGCCTTTCGGCACAGGTACCACCCCCTGCGCTCACCGCCGCACACTGCCCTGGGCTCCGCCTTTCGGCACAGGTACCACCCCCCGCGCTCACCGCCGCACCCTGCCCTGGGCTCCGCCTTTCGGCACAGGTACCACCCCCTGCGCTCACCGCCATCCTGTGAATAAACGGCCCTTTTTTCTGCAGTTAAAAATAAGCGTCTCTGCACTGGGAATAAGTGGTCTCATTTCAATGGCAGAAAATTTGCTTCTGACAGTAGAACATTGACTGTTGTGCACTTGTTGCCTGGTTTCCATTCCGCAGCTGCTTCTCGGGATCAATAGTCAATGGCTGAGGCTGCTCTCACATGGGAACAGCTGCACTGGACGCAGCCCTCCCGTGTGCCTAGAACTGTCAGCGGTGGGGAGCGGTGCTGCAGGTACAGCTCAAGGGATTGAAATGACCATTAGCCATCAAAGCCACAGGCTGGGCTGTCCCCCACCCACAGCCCCAGCCCCCTGAGCCTCTGGGCCCGTCCACCTATCCATCACCTATCCAGCAGTCTCAGCTGATGGGATCAGAGCCAGCCATGGGGGTGGTTCTGGGATGGGGGACGCTGGGCTGAGACTGAACAACTCCTTTCCCGGAGATCAGTGACTGGGCTGAGTGAGCTGAGCTGGACTCGGAGCAGCTCCCTAGAGCTGACTGGCTCGGGGATGGAGAGCTGAGGGGGAGGAGCTGGCCCTGCAGGTCAAGGTACTTTACTTTGCAGGCAGAACCCATATCCGTGCATGCAGCAGCTGGCACACGAGTTCCCTCCACTGCCCACGAGCTGTTCAGGCCGGTGCCGAAGCTCTCCCCATGGCTGGCAGAGAGGAAGGCACCAGACTGCTGTGCCATCCTCCCAGCCTCTTTGTGAGCTGTGATGCACCACTCAGCGGCACCATCAGCAAGAGCCATGGGCTGGGCTGTGAAGGCGCCATGCATGGCCCACAGCCTACGGCGCCGCGGCCTGGGCAGCACGCCAGGGAGGAGGGGAAGCATTGGAAAATCATTGCTCTTGGCTGGAACGAGCATCAGCTGCACCTTCCCGCCAGTCCAAGCGGAAGCCGTTTATTGGCGAGCATTTCCCAGGGCTGCGTGAAGAGGGGCCAGGGCCACATACCCCTGGTTCAGTGTCAGTGTTGACAGGTAGCCAATGAGGTTGCTGGCCCAAAGAGCTCGCCATCTCGTTCAGCCAAGCCCCACACAGTGCCGGCCACTCCAGTGCAGCGCAGTGGCCCGGGAAGCCGGGTGAAGGCGCACAGGTGCCCAGCGCATGGGGACAGGCCACAGGGTCGCACACTGAGAGCGGGGAGGGCACGCAGCAGGCAGGAGACAGGGACAGACAGGATTTGGAGTGCGGGGCGTGAGAAGAGGCACAGGAGAGCGTGAGAGGCTGGGCGAGTCTCAGCCTCCTGTGGAATAATGTGGGACGTCGGAGGCCGGATCTGCAGAGAGAGGGGAACGTGGCTGGGGCATGAGCCGAGGAAGGTAATTTTAGCTGAGGAGAGCCCGGCATGTGGAGAGCCAAACCAGGGGCAAGAGGTCACGACAATCAAAGCCGGAAGGTCCAAGTGCTCAAAGGCATTTAGGATCCTAGCGCCCATTAGAATCAGTCGGTGCCTAAATACCTTTGAGGCTCTGGGCCTGTGTTTAAGGGCTTTAGCAACAGAGAGGGAGCGGCAGGGAGGGACCTTAGAGCTCTCACAGTGGAAGGAGTCAAAGGCTTGGAAAACACCTGGCTGTGGGCAGAGGGGGAGCAGGGGGAAGCTGAGCCACCAGCAAGCCCTTAGGTGCAGCTGCCGGCGGGGCCTTAGCTGTACCTGTCCAGCACTGTGACTGGGGCCTGAGCAGCCCCCGGAGTTGCTCACTTTGCACACTCAGGAGAGGGGCGTGGGCTGGGCCCCGGCTCTCAGGGACACTGTTCCCCCTGTCCAGCAGCCCCCCTGACTGCTCTGGCCTGGACTCCGGCAGGTGAGCTCATGAGGGGAGGGTTCCGCGTTCCATCCCCTGAGCCGTCTGGCTCGGGCCAGGCTGGGACCAGCACAAGGCCAGCTTCCCGTGTGGAAGCTCCATGTGCCCCTTCCGCCTGAGAGCAGGGCGCTCCGCTCAGCAGCACTTACCCAGCTGTTTTCCAGCTGCAGAGGGACCTGAGGTTTGGATTGCGCTTAAGGGTGTGGGTGGGGCCAGCCCCCATTTGAGCCCAAGCCACTGACCCGTCCCAGATGAAGAGCTGAGCAAGGCTGGCTTGGAGAGCGTCAAAGCCTTGATCATTGAAGCAAAATGTCACCAGCCATGGGTGTGGCCTGTACAGTCATAGGAGTAAGAGTTGGAAACGCCCAGAGAGGTCTCCAGATGCCACCTCCTCTCCCCTTCCCTGGAGCACCGGGAAGCTGCGCCTGGCCTGGCTGATTGCCTCATTGATTTATAAGATTTGAAGCACAGAAACGCGCTGGAGTGAAGCAGTAAAAGGGGTCGGTGCAGTTTGCTCCTGGCCCATGTGCTCACTGCAGTGTCAACACGGCATCAGACTCAGCCGTCAGGCAGGCAGGATCACCCTCCCTCTGGGACCAGGCCTATTGGCAGATGAGTACAAGTGGTAGAGGCATCCTCTGCCCGGGCTTTCTGCTCTGCCCCATTCCATTGTAGGGAACAGCATTTTACATCATCTTGTCAGGGTGTTTGATACAGGGTGCTCCCTGGCACTGTGTGGGCAGGAATGGGTTAAAATATAGACAGACAGATAAGGTGGCTGTGGTAATACCTTTTATTGGACTTCAGAAGTTGGTCCAATACAAGATCTGACCTCCCCACCTTGTCTCTCCAATATCCTGGGAGCGACACGGCTACAACTACACTGCATGAGACAGCTAAGCAGACAGCTCGGGCTAAGGGACTGTTTAATTGCAGTGTAGACATTTGGGCTCAGGCTGAAGCCTGGGCTCCTGGACCCTCCCACTACACCACAGATAAACAGCTCCTTACCCCAAACCTCCCCATGCCCAAGTCAGCTGGCATGGGCCAGCCGCAGGTGTCTAACTGCAGTGCAGACAGACCCACCGTGGCTTACTCGTTATGTGCCTGACTCTCAGGGTGGTTATTTCTCCAGCTGGACAGTGACTCTCTGCAGGACTTGGTTGCCCAGGGGCTCTTTCCAGGGTCATCCTGTGGCTGGGGCATTGTGAGGCTCCCCAGACAGCTGGGTCAAGCCCACACTCCCATCTCAGTGGGGCCGGTTTTGTTCAACATCTTCATTAATGATCTGGAAGATGGTGTGGACTGCACCCTCAGCAAGTTCACAGATGACACTAAGCTGTGGGGAGAGGTAGATACGCTGGAGGGTAGGGATAGGGTCCAGAGTGACCTAGACAAATTGGAGGATTGGGACAAAAGAAATCTGATGAGGTTCAACAAGGACAAGTGCAGATTCCTGCTCTTAGGACGGACGAATCCCATGCACTGCTACAGACTAGGACCGAGTGGCTAGGCAGCAGTTCTGCAGAAAAGGACCTGGGGATTACAGTGGACGAGAAGCTGGATATGAGTCAGCAGTGTGCCCTTGTTGCCAAGAAGGCTAACGGCATATTGGGCTGCATTAGTAGGAGCATTGCCAGCAGATCGAGGGAAGTGATTATTCCCCTCTATTCAGCACTGGTGAGGCCACATCTGGAGTGTTGTGTCCAGTTTTGGGCCCCCCACTACAGAAAGGATGTGGACAAATTGGAGAGAGTCCAGCGGAGCGCAATGAAAATGATTAGGGGGCTGGGGCACATGACTTATGAGGAGAGGCTGAGGGAACTGGGGTTATTTAGTCTGCAGAAGAGAAGAGTGAGGGGGGATTTGATAGCTGCTTTCAACTACCTGAAGGGGGGTTCCAAAGAGGATGGAGCTTTGCTGTTCTCAGTGATGGCAGGTGACAGAACAAGGAGCAATGGTCTCAAGTTGCAGTGGGGGAGGTTTAGATTGGATATTAGGCAACACTATTTCACTAGAAGGGTGGTGAAGCACTGGAATGGGTTCCCTAGGGAGGTGGTGGAATCTCCTTCCTTAGAGGTTTTTAAGGCCTGGCTTGACAAAGCCCTGGCTGGGGTGATTTAGTTGGTGTTGGTCCTGCTTTCAGCAGAGGGTTGGACTAGATACCTCCTGAGGTCTCTTCCAACCCTAATCTTCTATGATTCTTCCCAGGGCCACACTGACTCAACCATGTGACCTGCTGGGCTGGCAATCGGGTGGGAGAGGCAGTAGCCAGCTCCTCAGCATGACAGGCCATCGCCGTAGCTCCTTGGAGATCTGGCTTTGTTTATGGGGCTTGGCTTGGCAAACTGAGGACATCCAGAGCATGAGCCCAGCCAGGCCAGTGCCTGACCCATCTGCAGCCCCCTCCCCTCCCTCTGCCTTGCGCTGGGGCTCAGGGACAGGGCTGGGGCTGCCTTCAGCTCACTCACTTTGGTTGCAGGATGCGCTGACACCTTTACTATTACAGGAGCTAACTGGCACTTGCAAGGCTTAATTGGCGAGCTGTGCCAGTGTGGCTGCTTTGTATTCCTTTGAAGAAACAGGTCCCTGTGTGGCCATGCGTACTCTCGATTGTCCACTCGGCCTCCCCATCACTCCTGTGTGTCCTTCATTGGCTTCCTTAGACCCTCCAGCTGAGGGATGCAGAGAGATGCAGGCAGGAGACTGGACTGGCCGAGGGTCAGCAGCCTCCCAGTTCCCAGCATCTGTACAGTGGGTGGGAGCCAGACCAAGGCACCCTTCCGGGTGGCGACGGGGCTTTCTGGCTCCAGCTATCAGCTCTTGTGGAAGATGTCCTGGGCCCGTATAGCAACAAGGCTGTGGCCGAGAAGGACGGAATGTTACAGACACAGAAAGTTGAAGACCGTAAGGAGCATATTTCTGTCATAAACCATTCCCTTGCAGAAATCTTGGAAACCTTAGAAAGAGGTTTTGCTCAATGTTATTAATTAAGGCAAAAGAATCCCCATATGGAAAGAGAAACAGTCAAGTTATATTTTTGCTAAATACGCCACACCATATGGTAACATACAGAAAATTGGCCACATAGGCAGCTTAGAATATATGTTACCATATGTTCATATGTACTTTATAACTTCTTTGTTTTTCAAAGAGGGCATTGTCTTATGGGGCAGAAATGAGCAGCCTGCCCCAGGGGAGCAGGGAAAGCATCACCAGCCAGCTTTGCTCTGAAATGAACCTGGGCGCCGATCCAAACGGCTGGCCTCAGGGGACCTGTGTGCAGTACAGGACAGATAAGACAGGCACAAGGGCAGCATGGGCTGTTCCCGGCACAGTGCGGCCAAAGGTGCTGCCTCTGCATAGGAGAGTCCGCCAGCTAATAATCCGTGTGCTGTGCACACCACAGAGATCCCTGGAGAGGCTTGAAGGAGGAGGGGGAGAAACAAGGAGCTTCCTTGTTGTGTTGTCCCCAGGAAACCTTCATTTACCCACAGCAAAGGCAAGAAGAAGAGGAAAAGCTCTGTATGGGAGAGGCACCAAGGCAGCGACCTTGGGAAACTCTTAAATAACACACGTGGGCTGCTGTGTGTGTGTGTGTGTGCGTGTGTGTGCGTGCATTCCACTGCAGTGGGTGAGCACAATGTGTGTGTGTGTGTGCATTTGCACTCTGTGCATGTGCACTCTCACATGAGGCTGTTTGTATGCATTGTGTGTGTGTATGGGGGTGGTGTGTGGATGGGATGTGGATGCGGTGTGTGTGGGTGTGTGGATGGGGGTGGGATTTTGTGTGTGTATGTATGGGGAGGTGGTTGTGTGGGGGGTGCATGTGTATGTGAGGTGGGGCGTGCGTGTCGTGCCAAGGGTGATGCCCCCCCAGGGCTCAGTGTTTTGGGTGGAGGAACGCCAGCCCCAGTGGCGAGTCACTGAACCAGCAGGTGCCTGGGGAGCCCAGAGTCCATCTTCTCCTCAGCCTGCTTCCATTGCCTAGGTCTGACCACATCGCTACGCCTTCCTAGCGGGCTCACGGACACCTGAATGCCTGGCCTCTGGGCGTCGGTGCAGCCTGTCTCTGTGAGGCACAGAGGGGAAATGCCCCATTCCCAGTGGAGCGCCTGGCAGAGAAGTGTGCCAACTACATCACGCTTAGTGCATAGTGCGGCCAGGCCTGGCCTCCACCCCCGCAACTCTAGGGAGATCAGTGTTGCAAGGGGCACAACCTTGCGGGCGCTTCACACCCTGACCCACCCACTCAGAGCCAGGCACCTCCTGACTCTGCCTTTCCCCTGGGCCTCGGCAGGCTGTGCACAGCAGGCCAGCTGCACGTGGCTGGGCTGTGAGGCCCAGACAGGGCCGGCACTGACTGGGCTCCTCTCCTCTGCACTCAGATGCTTTGTTCCTTTACACTAGCGGGGGGTGGGGTGGGGGGGTGACTCTGTGGAGACACCTGCTAAGGCCACTTCCCATTTACCCCAGCTCTGGGGAGTGTCTACAGTCCCCCCACCCCAAGTTACAGGGAATGAACCATCTGGCCCTAGCATGCCTGGCGGCTAACGGGCCCCACTGGATGGCAAACGGGGCCACATTCCCACCTCCTCTCTCACTAGAGAAGGAAAAGTCCCAGCTCCAAACCCTCCCTGCAGTCCAGCCCTTCCCCGGGCCAGACAGCTGGACGCAGGGTGCAGTTCCCAGGCAGGAAGACCCCCCTGAGCCCCAGCGGCTGGTCAGGCTGAGGTGTCTGCATCCTCCGTCCCCACCTCACATTCCCATGGGGGCCTTCACCCACCACCCTCCGATTTTGGGCCTGCCGTTTTGTCCCCTCCATTGTGGAGGTGGGATTCAGGCCATTGAAATAGCTGTCTGGTGTCTCCAGCAGCCCGGGCTGTGCTAGGCAGGGCACCGGAGCCGGGCACCTACCACTCTGCAGGAGATGGGGCATATTTCCTGCTGGCAGGTGAGGGGCGAGTTTGTAGCTACCTCCCCTGACGCTCCTCATTCAAACATCCCAGAGAGGAGCCAGGAACCGCACATGGCAGCTTATCAGAGGGTTTTGTCTGCACAACATCCCAGCCATGCTGCCTTCTGAGCTGCCTCATCCCCTCTTCCCTGGAGTTGGGGCTTCTAGCTAGCTATTGATTAACCACGCTAAGAGCGTGGTTCTCTAGCAGCTGGACCCCAACAGAGATTTAGGGGTCTGCAACCACCTGAGTGGCATGTGTGCTCCCAGGGTGAGTCCCCACTACAGGCAGAATTTGTGGGGAGACCTGGCTGCTGCAGGGTGTGTTTCTAGGCTACTAGTTCTTCCTTTTCCTTGCTGTCCCACACTCCGCAGCTGGTCTGTGTCTCAAACACAGGCTAGGCAGAGGCAGCTTCAGTTTGATTTGCCCCCAGCATGTGCCTCTGCTGGGAGCGAGCCCCCAGTGTCCAATGGCATGTATCTATTGCTGCTATTGGGAGGCTCCTGGCACCACTTAAGGGCTCTATTTGCGCAGAGTTTGTGCTTCTAAACCAGAGGCTTGCCCAGACCTTGGACTATCTGCCTGTTCGGTGGCGAAGCTGAGGAGCATGCAAGCCAGCTGCAGCTGCTAGACAGGGTTGGGCTGGCAAAGGCCCCTGCCCAGGAATCCCCCCGAGGGCTGCCTCTGAGCACAACTGTCTCCTGAAGCCCCCAAAAGTCCAGGCCACAAATTTCACCGTGTACTTTCCCACCTGCCCTGCTGCGAGGCGTGAGACCAGCTGTGCCATGCAAACAGGCAGCTTGTTGCTGCTTGGCTGTGCACCCGCAAAGTGCCCTCACCCCACACTGCAGCCTCCCCCAAGGATTCCCAGGGCACTGGGAGCTGCGCCCAGGTAGCAGGGAGCGGGGAGACCAGAGAATGCCCTGCCCAGAGGGAGCTCTCACTCACAGGAGCTGGGTTGGGGCTTCTGGGCATCCTGGCACCACAGGTGCATCCGGGATGTGTCTGGGAATCCCACTGGCCCTAGAAACTGCTCTGCCTCCTCCATTTGGGCCTGCTGGCTGGTGGGGGTAGGTGCCAGTGGCATGGAGGGGTGCAGAGGGAACACTATCTGCTGCCTTGCTGCACTCCCCTCTGCCCAGCACCTCAGCAGCAGGCTGCTGAGCCACAGGCCAGCATTTCACAGTCAAACCTCAGGGCTGTTGTATGGAAAACCCGGCCCGGAGCTGTTCAGCACAGTTCCCAGGTGGTGTCACGGGGACAGCACTGTGCGTTTAACGTGTGACACACACAGCACTGTAAGGAGTATTTGGAGTGCTCTGAATAACTCCTTAACAAAAGCTACTAGTTCAGAACTCTACTGCTCCCTACACAGACCTACCCACTTTGTGGCTGTTACATCGATCGAAACGTCCAACATAATATGTACACTCGTGTACTTAGCACACACACGCAGCCTCAGCCCGTGTGACCCTCGTGCAGAACTCGTGTCTCAGTCTCCACTCTGTGCCCTCCTACACCGTGTGCATCCCCTGGACTCTCAGCACTGGAGACCAATGGCGGCACGGCAACCCTTCTCCAGAGTCCTCACTGCCTTGACAGCAAACAGAAGCCCAGGCTCCGTGCGGCTAGCAGCATCCAGCCCTGGTTAGGAGCTGGCTGGGCTCTGTATTAGCTGGTGAGACAGGAAATCTGTAGCCTGTATAAAGTGGTACAGGACGGTGTTAGGACTCAGTCCTGACAGCAGACACATCTCTTGGTCCTGCCTTGATCAGCCGATGAGTCCACACTGCTGCCTTTAACTCTTATATGTAAAACGTCTCCCTTCCCACCCCATGGCCTGATTGGTTCAGCACTCAGCTGGTTAATGTGTAGACAGCTTGCCCTAAATGGAAAGTGGGATAAACAGTGAGGTGGCAACATTTGCAGATAATACTAAATTACTCCAGATAATTAAATCCCAAGCAAAATGCGAAGAGTTACAGAGGGATCTCACAAAACTGGGTGACTGGGCAAGAAAATGGCTGATGAAATTCTATGTTGATAAGTGCACAGTAATGCACATTGGAAAACATAATCCCAACTATACATATAAAATGATGGGATCTAAATTAGCTGTTACCACCCACGAAAGAGCTCTTGGAGTCATTGTGGATAGTTCTCTGAAAACATCTGCTCAGCAGTGAAAAAAGCGAACATAATGTTAGGAACTATTAGGAAAGGGATAAATAATAAGACAGAAAATACCATAATGCCACTCTATAAATCCATGGTACGCCTACAAGTGGAATACTGCGTGCAGTTCTGGTCGCCCCATCTCTAGAAAGATATATTAGAATTGGAAAAAGTCCAGAGAAGGGCAACAAAAATGATGAGGGTTATGGAACAGCTTCCATATGAGCAGAGATTGAAAAGCCTGGGACTGTTCGGTTTAGAAAAGAGGCGACTAAGGAGGGATATGAGAGAGGTCTATAAAATCATGAACGATGTGGAGAAAGTGAACAGGGAAGTGTTATTTACCCGCTTTGCATAACACAAGAACCAGGGGTCACCCAATGAAATGAATGGGCAGCAGGTTTCAAACAACCATAAGGAAGCTCCTCTTCACCCCACGCACAGTTGACCTGTGGAACTCGTTGCCAGGGGATGTTGCGAAGGCCAAAAGAATAACTAGGTCAAAAAAGAATTTGACAAATTCATGGAGGATATTAGCCAGGATGGTCAGGGTTACAACCCCCTGCTCTGGGTGTCCCTGAGCCTCTGACTACCAGACACTGGGACTGGGCAACAGTGGATGGATCACTTGATAAAATGCCGTAGCCGTCACCTATAGCCCCCAACTAAAACCTCCCCGGCGCATCATCAAGGATCTACAACCTGTCCTGACGGACGATCCCTCACTCTCATAGACCTCGGGAGAGAGTTCAATCCTCACCTACAGACAGCCCCCCAACCTGAAGCAAATACTCACCAGCAACTACACACCACACAACAGAAACACTAACCCAGGAACCAAACCCTGCAACAAACCCCGGTGCCAACTCTGTCCGCATATCTATCCCAGGGACACCATCATAGGACCTAATCACATCAGCCACACCATCCGGGGCTCGTTCACCTGCACATCTACCAATGTGCTATATGCCATTATGTGCCAGCTATGCCCCTCTGCTGTGTACATTGGCCAAACCGGACAGTCTCTACGCAAAAGAATAAACGGACACAAATCTGACATCAGGAATCATAACATTCAAAAACCAGTAGGAGAACACTTCAATCTCTCTGGTCACTCAATAACAGACTTAAAAGTGGCAATTCTTCAACAAAAAACTTCAAAAACAGACTCCAATGAGAAACTGCAGAACTGGAATTAATTTGCAAACTGGACACCATCAAATTAGGCCTGAATAAAGACTGGGAGTGGATGGGTCACTACAAAAACTAAATCAATTTGTTAGTCTCTAAGTTGCCACAAGTACTCCTCGTTGTTTTTACAAAAACTAATTTCCCCTTGCTATATACTCACACCGTCTTGTCAACCGTTTGAAATGGGCCACCTCGTTTACATTGGCCTCATTAACACCACAAAACTGATTTCCACCCCTTCTTGTCAACTGTTGAGAATTGCCTACTTCCAACTTAAATTGAATTGGCTGGTTAGCACTGACCCCCGACTTGGTAAGGCAACTCCCATCTTTTCATATGCTGTGTATTTATACCTCCCTACTGTATGTTCCACTCCATGCATCCGATGAAGTGGGTTTTAGCCCACGAAAGCTTATGCCCAAATAAATTTGCTAGTCTCTAAAGTGCGACAAGGACTCCTCGTTGTTTTTGCTGATACAGACTAACACGGCTACCACTCTGAAACATGCCCTGTTCTGTTCACTCCCTCTGAAACATCTGGCACCAACCACTGTTAGAAGACAAGATACTGCACTAGATGAACTATTGGTCGGATCCAGTGTGGCCATTCTTTTCCTACACAGCTTTGGATGTACGTAAGGAGCATGTCTAGTATCTGCCACACCCTATTCTGGGTGTTTCTGGACCCTTCCAACTAGCTACGTTGACCTGCCCTACCCTCTGCACACAGTGACCAGCTAGGATCCACGTCTCCTCCAGACAGCCTCTCTCCCTTCATTTGGTCCAAAAAGCCTGGTGCTGCTATGTAACCCATGTGGGTTAAGCCAGGAGAATGTGGCATGTGGGCAGTGCCCCCCCAGCGCAAGCCAGGAGTGGGTGAGATGTCACTGTTTGGTGCCCAGTCCCGCAGGCCACCCTGCTCAGGGAGTGAGGTGGCCTGTGGGAGCAGGAAAGGGATACAACCTCTTGGGAAGTGTGACGGGGTATACCTGTCCTGCACCGGACAGGAAGGAGTTAACCCCTTGCTGTGGGCTGAGGAAGCCACGCCCCCTTGCCTCTGCTGGGCATGCTCCAACGGGAGCCACAGTATAAAAGGAAGCAGTTCAGTCCGGGCTGACCGAGGAGAGAGGACGTGTAGTGCAGGCTCTCTCCTGGGAGCTGCTGGAACCTGAGACCACACAGGCCAGGCGTGCCGAGACCCAGGTGGATACCCGGATGCCTGCAGAAGTCCAAGAGGGGACAGAGTTGTCGGCTGCCATGACCCCAGAGATGCAGAGGAGCTGTGGATGACAACACTGGAAAACAAGGTAGGAAGTAGCTCCGGGGAACTAGACATTGCTCTGGTTGTAGAACCAGGAACCAAGTCAGAGTGTTAGTGGCGAATCCATTCACCGCTGATAGGGCCCTAGGCTGGGACCTGGTGGAGTAGGGAGGGTCCAGGTCCAAGCCCACTCTCCTCTGGCCACCGTTCACGCAGCCCTGCATAGGCCTTATTGACCTGGCCTCTAGGCCGCGCAGGCCTGCGGAGGAAGGTATTCTTACTGACTCTGGCCATTAGGCCATACTGCCCCGAGGCTAAGGGTGGTCATTTGGACTTAGCTGTGGGGCTAGAATGCCCCTCCCTTCTCCCCAAAGGCTGGCGGGGTATACCTGCCCCATGACAGGAAGGCAAACAGGGGCGTGAGGGCAGAAATGACACGTGATCTAATGTGAGCCCCGGGGCAACCGGCACTGGCAACAGCGCAAGGGGAGCTGACTGTGCCCTGCCCCACAAGCCGCCCTCAGCACAGCCCCAGCATGGTCACAGTCAGCCCTCCGTCCACTGACGCTGGCGGGAGCAGGAGACTGGGCTCCCCTCCCCGGCCTGTCCCGCAGACCCGACAGTGCCCAGCGCTTAGGCTGCGCTCAGCTTCGTGCAGGGGCAGCGGTTACATGCACATGCTGGTAAGGAAGCCACAGCCGTACGGGCAGCTTGAATACACGTCCCGGTGACGACAGTGAGGACACGCCTGCGGGCTCGGACCACAGCACGTCCCAGCCGACGGAAGGGTGCAGTTACCCCTCGGCCTCCAACCTGGATAACGGGCATCTGGGGGCTCTGGACCAGCCCAGCCACCTCCCAAACATTCCAACCCCCACCCCAGCCCAGCACTCACTCACGCTCACCGCACTCCCACACCTCTCCCATCAGCCACACAAGAGCTCACTCTCTTGCACACTCACACACAGAGCACTGCAAAGCTCCCCTCAAGCCCCCCGGGGCTGCCTTGTCCCTGTCTCCAGCACGCCCAGCAGAGTCTCCAAGGCCATCGCCTAGGCACAGGGAGACCCTCTGGCACAGCAGTCAGTCCCCAGCCTGGCCCCCGGGCCCTACAGAGAGGGGGGAGCATGATTTTAAAGCCAAAAAAACACAATCCAGGCAGAGGCTGTGGCCACCCACAGCCTAACCTCCCATGGAAGCCAATGGTCCTTGGGGCCACGAGCATCCCGCAGGACTGACCCACGGCCGCAAAGATGGACCAGTATCAACCACCTGGCTACCAGCTCCGTGAGGGGCGGCCAGAGGCTCTGGCTGTGGGTCTAAAGGCGCCAGAGGCCCAGAGGTTCACAAAGAGGTTGGGTGGAGCAAGTTCCTCTGCTCCTTCATCTCCTATGTTTGGACAGAACCTGGCGGTGGGACCAGGCCTGAGCTGGGCCCTCCCCCAGAGCCCTGCCTGGAGGGCAGACCCAGGTTAAACTCCCAGGACCTTCACATGGCCTGGGATGGCCCTGTGGGGAGAGTGCTGCGTTTGGAGATGCAGGGCAGAGCCCTGGACATGAAACCCGACCCCCTTTCCCCTCCAGCCCCTCTCCAGCTGCCATCCCCGAGTGCACAGTGTAGGGGGGAAGGGGTCTGAGGCTGGACCTGGGCCATGAAGTTTCCCAGCATGACCGTCTCCGACCACACGCTGCTGGGAGAGGAACGCGTGAACAGAGGGGGCTGCAGTGCGTGCATTGAGCATGGAAGTCATTGAGGGTGGAAGGGATCAGCTCCTAGGACCGGGGCCAGGTGCTCAGAAGAGCTTGGCCCGGCTTTGGAGAATGGGGCCGCTTGGGTAGGAAAGGCAGGTGGATTGCAGCGTGCTGCAGGGATGTCCCCGTCAGCCCACCAAGGACAGAAGATGGGTCACGTTCCACTTGGCCACGGCTCCAGCTTGGCTGGTCTCAGAAGCTGCCACACTGCAGGAGAAACAAGCTGGGAGCTCTGGCCGCAATGGTCTTTGCTTTGCCCATGGTGCTTTGCAGGGGAGTTTGGCTTTGTAAATGGGTTTCTGCCCTCAGCTCCCTGTCTCCTGAGAAAGGCCTAAGAGAAGGGCCGCCCAGTTCGCTGGAAGGGTGTGGAGTTTGGAGGGAGCCATGGGGGAATTCGCTACTATGTGCTCATCAGCTCCAGTGCAACAGCTACTGCAGATCTTCCATGTCAGGCAGACGCAGTGCAAACTTCTCCCCAGCACTCGCCACTGACTCAAACACCAGCAAGACCTCCCTTTCTGCCAGAGAGGGCTTGCTCTCCAAAACACACGGGTCTCTCTCCCCGCACGCCACCAGCTGCTTCAGGCACGCTGTTCTGCGGTCTGGCCAGCTACTGCTGATTGCTGGGGCTGAGAAACCCCAACTCCTTCTACCTCCCCCAGTGGGTACAACTCCCCCCGTGAAAAGGCAGAGCTGGTTTCCAATCCCAACTCCCAAGCCCCGCTTTGGCTCCGAGAAGCTTCATTAAAAGGAAACACAAACCAGAAGCAGAAGGAAGCACTTTTAAGTTGCTGGCAGCTTTGCCTCTCAGTGAGTTAGGAGGTCGTGCTTTATTCATGGGGCAGAAAAAATGCTTATCTCCTAAGAGTCCATTATGTTTCATTTGGAGCGTCAGTGCAATCAATGCTTTGGCAAAGGAAACGCCCCCCCGCCCCAAACTTTATCTCCCTATTTCATTACTGCAAGTTGCACTCATTCGGGTTTATCAGCAGTGATGAAGTGGATTGCTGAGTTCTCTGCTGGCCTAGCAAAAATGAGGATGGAGACATTATACTCCAGGTTCCTGCTATTTTCAGAGACCTTGGCTCCATGATTTATTCATAAAAAAGCCATTATTTATGCCAAAGAAAGAAGACAGAATGGGTTAGCTTTTTAAGTGCTTATAATGCATTATATGGTACCTTAGCCTGCCAGACATCATTTATAATTGTAGACTCCCTTAAGTTCTTTTTTTCTATTTTTTCTACCCTTCATATCAGTGCAGAGGGTGATAGCAAACTCGGTTAATTAGCAGAAGTTGACAGATGTGGCAAGGAGAGGTAAGGTGAAATATCACGGAAGGAGACGTTTTTCAGGCACCTACGTGAAGAAAGCCCCTCCCCTTCTCCCAGCCTTGATCTCCCAGCGCAGGCAGCCCAGGAAGCTGAACGCAGCGGGGAGGGCGGGGGGGGAGCCGCATGATTGGAGGCAGGTATCCATCCAAACCCTCTGCATAGTTTCACACAAAGCCCTGTCCTACTCTTTTCTCAGCCCCCTGCACATCTCCCAGCTGCTTCCCTCACTTAGAAAATCCATCCTGCCTGTTGCTGTGAGGGGACGAGTGTCTGTATTCCAGACTCCTGGGGCTCTCGCTGCTGCTAACACCTACCAGGCCCATTCGGCCAGTGCCTTGCTGAGGGGCCCGGGAAGCCGACAGCTCTGGAACCTGGAAGAAAGTTATCGTTGTTAGGAGCCCGGAAGGGGTTGGTGCTCATCTGGACTTCGGCTGTGACGCTGCCGCTTGCTGGCTTAGGGTGACGAGACAGCAAGTGTGAAAAATCGGAACAGGAGGTGGGGGGGTAATAGGAGCCTATATAAGAAAAAGACCCAAAAATCGGGACTGTCCCTATAAAATCGGGACATCTGGTCACCCTACACTGGCTCCTTTTTCCTGTTTACAAACTGCTCTAGTTACAGCTCATGTGAGGAAAACACACTGTGAGATGGGATAGGTCTCATCTATGATTCTATGGATCCAAAAGTGAACAAAATACAACAAAACGGCATGGCACGCAACAGTACCTAGAGCTTGTGCAATTCACAGACCAGTGTGCTGCCACAGAGTCATAGAATCATAGAATCTCAGGGTTGGAAGAGACCTCAGGAGGTATCTAGTCCAACCCCCTGCTCAAAGCAGGACCAGCCCCAACTAAATCATCCCAGCCAGGGCTTTGTCAAGCCGGGCCTTAAAAACCTCCAAGGAAGGAGATTCCATCACCTCCCTAGGTAACCCATTCCAGTGCTTCACCACCCTCCTAGTGAAATAGTGTTTCCTAATATCCAACCTAAACCTCCCCCACTGCAACTTGAGACCATTGCTCCTTGTTCTGTCATCTGCCACCACTGAGAACAGCCGAGCTCCATCCTCTTTGGAACCCCCCTTCAGGTAGTTGAAGGCTGCTATCAAATCCCCCCTCACTCTTCTCTTCTGCAGACTAAACAATCCCAGTTCCCTCAGCCTCTCCTCGTAAGTCATGTGCCCCAGCCCCCTGACCATTTTCATTGCCCTTTGCTGGACTCTCTCCAATTTGTCCACATCCCTTCCATAGTGGGGGGACCAAAACTGGATGCAATACTCCAGGTGTGGCCTCACCAGTGTCGAATAGGGGGAATAATCACTTCCCTCGATCTGCTGGCAATGCTCCTACTAATGCAGCCCAATATGCCATTAGCCTCCTTGGCAACAAGGGCACACTGCTGACTCATATCCAGCTTTTCGTCCACTGTAACCCCCGGGTCCATTTCTGGGGTACAGAGCAGGGGGAGGGCCTAATACAGTAAATCCCCATTGTCCTCAGTGGAAAGACCCCCATTGGTTTCAGCGGGTTTTGCATTTAGATACTCCAGTGATGAGCGCCCTGGAAACACTCTGCGACAGGTAGATGGGACGTGTCTGTGACCATGCCACTAAATCTAGCTCAGTAGTGGTTCCATTAAAGTGCGCACCCATTTTTACTGACATGTCTGCAAACATTTATGCCACCATTTTTCTCTCCATGAATGTTTTGGGACAAGATTTTATACCTGTACCGTCACAAGTGCACAAGCACATTCAGCCCAGCAGTGCTCTGGATGCCATCTATCTCCAATTAGCTTTCCAGCTGATAAAACCAGCCTCTAACTTTCTCTCTTTGCTTCAGGCAGGAAGGATCCCAGCTCTGTTTAAATCCGCGATCCATGGCCACAGCCAGATGTAATGCTCTTTCTTGTGCAAAAGAGGCTAAGAGGAGATGGTGTTGAATATTCATACTTCCCAGGCCTGCTTGTCTCATACAGGGCTCCGTCCTCACTTCTCTTCCAGAAAGATGAAAAACACATCTAGGGCACTCCTCCCGGTCATTCAGTGAGGGAACAGAAACACTCCCGTGTGCCAGAGATGACACTGAATATCGAATAGTCCAAGGAGTTCACACTGCAAAGAGGCTTAGCAAGCTCACCTCTCCAGGTATGTCTGCTAGAAACCATTTGTTGCAGAGATACAAATAACCAGCACATGACGAGCGTGCAGACAATTTGTGAATAGAAAAAGGTCGGAAAACAGACCCAGCTTCAGTAGTAACCCTCACACTTGGCCTTTCTCCGGTGCCTTCTGTACAAGACTCATTGCAAAATGCTAGTGAGTGAAGTCTCTTAGCCCCTCTGTGTGGTGTGTTGGCATTTGATATATAGATGGGGAAACTGAGGCACAGAGCGAGGCAGTGACTTGTCCCAGCCCACCTGGGAAGTGTGTGGCAGAGAGAGGACTGGAACCCAAGTCTCCTTACTGCCTTCCCCTGACACGGACCAGGAGAGTCTGCACGGGGCTGTACTACCTGCAATGTCTTGCTGAGGTTGCTATGAAAGAAAAGGACTTCTGCAGAAAAGGACCTAGGGGTTACGGTGGACGAGAAGCTGGATATGAGTCGACAGTGTGCCCTTGTTGCCAAGAAGGCTAACGACATTTTGGGCTGTATAAGTAGGGGCATTGCCAGCAGATCGAGGGACGTGATCATTCCCCTCTATTCGACATTGGTGAGGCCTCACCTGGAGTACTGTGTCCAGTTTTGGGCCCCACACTACAAGAAGGATGTGGAAAAATTGGAAAGAGTCCAGCGGAGGGCAACAAAAATGATTAGGGGGCTGGAGCACATGACTTATGAGGAGAGGCTGAGGGAACTGGGATTGTTTAGTCTGCAGAAGAGAAGAATGAGGGGGGATTTGATAGCTGCTTTCAACTACCTGAAAGGGGGTTCCAAAGAGGATGGATCTAGACTGTTCTCAGTGGTACCAGATGACAGAACAAGGAGTAATGGTCTCAAGTTGCAGTGGGGGAGGTTTAGATTGGATATTAGGAAAAACTTTTTCACTAGGAGGGTGGTGAAGCACTGGAATGGGTTACCTAGGGAGGTGGTGGAATCTCCTTCCTTAGAGGTTTTTAAGGTCAGGCTTGACAAAGCCCTGGCTGGGATGATTTAGTTGGGATTAGGTCCTGCTTTGAGCAGGGGGTTGGACTAGATGACCTCCTGAGGTCCCTTCCAACCCTGATATTCTATGATTCTATGATTCTACGAAAGAGAGGAATCTTCCATTGTACCTGTTCTAGGCTGAGTTACTTGCCCCTCCCATAGCTTTTGCACAAGGTGACGCCATGGGCTGGTGTCAGGCTAGCCCAGTGCCCCGTGCATTTCCCTGTGGCACAAGCACCCGTGCTCTGGGATTGGGTCCGGGACTTTATAACAAAGAGTTAGCAGGTGGGAGTCCCCCTCCTTGCCTCTTGCACTCTGGCTCCTGTTCCAAGCCGAGTTCAAGTATCAGAAAATCCCCATTTAAAGCCATTGCTATGTCCAAGATCCTTGAGTTCAAAGCAAAGTCAGAGAGGCTCAGTGACTCTTTTGTTTTTTAAACCTCAGATAAATAAAACTGTAAGACAAGGGAAACAATGTAATATAATCATCCAGGAGAAGAGAAAGCAAAGGCACAACTCACACACACACACAAATATAAACACACATTTTAAAACCAATTAAATTCCCTTTCCAGAAAGAGCTCTTTCACCCACTCTCTAGGATATGAGGCTATCTGCTTCCTTGGCGCTCTGTATATGAATAATTAAAAGCTAAACATATGTTAAAAAATGCAAACAGTACATGAGACTGGAGAGTTTTTTCCTCATTATTATTTTTGCAAAAATCCAGTAAATGGATTAAAAAAGCCCCTCCTGAAACACACCAACTTTGAAGCCTTGTGTCATTTCCTAAAGCAGCCAGGAAGGAGTTAAAGCCATTTGGCAGAGACTAACCCATTAGGCCTAATAATTATGAAATTATAGAGGTACTCAGGTGACTGTTAATTTCACACATACTGTTCAGCTCGGTGGCTAATGAGAGCCTGAAGAACTCAAGTGCCTCATCTTTCTTGTTGAATGGTGACCTGCAATTAATGAGCTTCTGCAAGAAAAGGCAGCATTTTGCACTTGGGGCTAATAAGATGGCTTTTGTGCAGCAGCATTGTGATACCAGGAGCTCCTGAATGAAGATGAAGAACTTTTTCCTTTATTTATTTATGAGCACCATGTAGTCCAAGAGACCACACACGCAGAGAAGTGGCCCTGGTGTGAGGCTTGGAACAAATTTAAGAGTACAGTTGCTCTGAGGCAACAGCAAGAATCTTCCGTCTCCTCTGCTAGGTAATAATGAGACTGAGAGAGCAGAAATACCATTTCAGAGCAATCACCCTTGAGGGGGGTGAGCACAGATTCCCTTCCAGGAAAAGCAATGAAATAAACTGCTTCTCCCACTCCTTAAGACTACACAACACACACACACACACTCCTTGCAAGTGTGCCTGGGCTTGCTGAGTTCTCTGCATCTGGGAAAGCACCAAAGAGCCCCACTCCCGCCACAGATAAGTAACACCACTGTAACCCTGAGTGCAGCTCCCAAGAACGGAGTGATTTCCAGACAGACCAGAGGCTGGAAGCCATCACACGATCCTGCATGAACGCGATTCCAGAGATGGCCAAAGTACAGACACCTTTTCAGTCTGTTACGAGAGCTGCCTAAGCATGTGGAAAATTGGATGACTTCGATGTACAAGCATGAATCCTGAGCCCTTTGGTTGGTGGACAGCCAGCAATCCAGTTAGATGACTCTCGCCTAAGCAACCGGCAATTGGTACGTGTTCAAGTAAGCAGACTTGTTAGCACATAGGCTCTTTCCATCCAGTCATGCTACGTATAAGATGTGCATTCACCACTTGGTGCATTGACTTTTAGATGAACACACATGTTCACAGAGCTGAATTAACAGCCGCTGTTAGCTGGCAACCAACAATCTTCAGGCTAACCACTACAATCATCGTGATTTGGGGCAGTTCAGATACACCATCCCCAACTGTCCCATGGATATGAGGAACCACCTGTCCAAATTCTTTCCCAAGCAAAGCTCTGGGTAAAGCAACAGGCCTTGACTGAAACCCGAATGTCAGGCTGTGGCCCAAGGATCTCTTGATGCCACGTGGCAGAGGGCACAGGGGGTGCACAGAGGTTTAAAAGCATGCCCTGGGTCAGATATATGCATCATAGTGCACCAAAGGGTGACGTGAGGTCTCTGCCAAGAGCCAGCAGCCTAATTGTCAGAATTCTTAAACCATGTTCGCATAGGAAATAGTTGAAGAAATATGTAATCTGGAAGCGATTCGATTCCAAACCTGTGTATGTAAAGCTTGTCACCCGAGTCACGGCGAGCCTCAGTTAGCCCCAGGGCTGGATTTCCCATGAGGCACAGTAGGCACGTGCCTAGGGGCAGCGGCGTTCTAGGAGCACCTAAAAGTTAAAAGTGGGCTCCTGGCTCCGGCTAGTGGTGTGAGGCTGGAGCAGTGTGAGCCACGAGCAGTGGCAGGGTGGCCGCTGACTGTGCTGGGAGCATCCCAGCCCCTTCCCAGTCTTGGCCGCCCCACTGCCTCCCCCCCATGCTGGGGAGAGAGGGGGAGGGGTGTGGCCAGTGCCCCATTCACTTGCACAGGCAGAGCCGGAGCACGGCTGCCACGCCAGGCTGCGGGAGGGATTGAAGACACCCACACGTGGAGGAGGGTGTCATGCCTTCCCGTGGAGGCTGTACCTTGGCCGCCCCCAATGCCCTGGGGCTGCTTTGAGGAGCTGCTGTGGGAGGAATGGGGTCAGTATATTGTGGCCGGCACAGATTTGATACGATACAAAATAAATTTCACGTTCTTGTTGGTACAGGGTCAGCTGTAGGTGTGGGGTGCTGAAGATGCTGTGCCTAGGGGCATGTAAGGTGCAAATCCGGCCCTGGTTAGCACATGGGACAGTGACCAGCCAGGGAGACAGGCGATGTTTACTGGCCGGGCCAGGTGTGGGCCTGAGCATTTACAAAGACAAAGGAATCCCAAAATGAGTCTCTGAAGAGGAGACCTCCTGGGGTAAGAGTCAAAAACTGCTAAGAACAGAGGAGAGGAGACAAGATTTTATCCTTCACCTACGAGAGGAGCTGGCAGCGTGCGGGATCCCAGCCGCATTAGTTAGTGCAGCCGGGGCTGTAGAATGCGTGTTAGGATTGTATCTGATATGTGTCCATTTGTTTCCTACACTACTACTGGCTGTAAGCCGAATCTCTACACTGTATTCAATAAATGTGCCCTTGTTTTCCCTATCGACGTGGCTGGGTGCTGTGAGTTCAGCCGAGCGCTGCTGTGAGGTGGGACTGGTGCTGTGGGGAGTACTGTGAGCAGCACTGGCCTGGAGAGACTGGGAGGACTGTCTGTGGTGGCCGTGGCTGGTGGAGTCGGGGAGCTGATCCGTGCCAGGCACAGACACGGAGCTACGAGCGGGCGGGCGCCAGATGCCTCACAGTGAAAGCATCACCCAGGCATTAGCTCAGACAGAAACCAGGGACGCATATGTGAAACGTGAGGTGCAGAGCTGGGAGCCAGGCAGAGGGGACACATTGGGGGGAGGAGGGTCAGCAACCCACCCACCCCAGATTTGCTGCTGAAGCCGCTGCCCTCACTTCCCCCCCCACACACACACTATCAGCAGGCGTGAGTCGCCTCTGGAGCCAGGAGCCCTAGGTTATATCACTGACTGCTGTTAATTAGCTGAACAAAGCTGGGCAAGTCACTTCACCTGTCTGCACCTGGCTGCAGTATCCTGTCTGCAGAGCAGCGATCATGTAAAGCCCCTGTAAAGGGTGGTGAGAAGCACTGTAGCAGCAGTAGGTATTAATGGGCTCTACATAGCTACCATCCCTAAGCCTGCGGCCTCTCCATCCTGCCAGCTGGAAACTGTCACGCGTCTTCAAGGATATCCCCAAGCAGAATGTGTTAGGGATGGAACTGGCCAGACTATTCAGGAAGTGTTTGCTCAGCAAATTTAGCCCCTTTGTCTGCTGGTGAATTGTCCGAGACTTCGATTTTTTAATGAATGTGTTTGTTATTGGCCAGTAGCCAATGGACAATTTAGGAGAACAGGGCTCAGCCTCTGGAGAACATGCTAACACTTTGCCTCATGCATAGGTGCTGGATCCAGGGGTGCGGGGGGCGCTTGAAGACGTTTCCATCATTTCCAGGGTTTAGTTTGGTTCAATGGCTCACTGCATCCCCACTATACAGATTGTTCCAGCATCCCAGCCTCATGTTTGGTATTATTCGTAATTAGTTCTTCTTGCTGTGTGATTGGTCCCCCTAAATCACCTGGTATTGTGTCTGCTCCCTGATTGGATGACTTCTGCGCCCGCAAAGAGCTTCAGGTTGGCCACCTCGAGGATGAAGACTTACTACACAGCCCTAGCAGTGTTCACAGAAAGTGAAGAGGCGTCACAAAGAGCGGCCGAGCAAATCGCCTTCTTTTTCATTCTCTTCTTGCTCCCAGCTCACAAACACTTTTCTGCAGATTTGCTTCATTCTAGTGCCAATGTTCCAACCTGGAAGCAGCCTGGATAGCCACACTTAGCTCTGCATGCGTCTACGAGACAAGGCTTTCGGCCAACTGCCGGTCAGCCCCACGGCTACCTGGGAAACCAGGAACAAACGCCGTTCCAGAGAACGTGTAGATGGGGAACATCCCTAGCCAAGCAGGGCAGCCCCACATCCTGCCAGTTCCTGCAGAAGCCTCCACTGGTCAATCAGCCTAATTGCAATCTTGTTTTAACTGAATTTCAGCCGACCCACCCTTACCTGGGCCAGACATCAGATATACAGTGGTCCCCACATGTTACACGTTTCACCAAAAAAAATGGGAAAAATGATTCCGCCCCCCCAAAAAACATTGTTTATAATTTTGTTTGTTTCTGACAAAAAGGTTCTAAATGAATATTTTGGAATTGTTTTAACGTTTCTGTGGGGAAAAAGCTCTCTCACTTCTTTACCTTTTCCCACTGGAAAAATGGGGAGGAGGTAGAGTAAAAACAAGTGAAGAAAAAATGAGGTTTTTTCATCAAATGCATTTTTCTTGGTAAAAATTTTAGTTTTGGTAAAAAAACAACAACAAACCCCCTCCCCCCCCTAAAGTGTGTATGAGACATTTTGCCCAGCTCCAGACAGGCAGTTAGAAATGGGAGGGACACTCTGCCTTGGATGTAAGGGGGATGAGAAGCTGCCAACGGCTCTGATGTCTCCACAGCCCCAAACATGTCACAGACCTCATGGACAGAAGAAACCTTTACTCGTTTCCCAGCATTGCTTAGGGATGTGATTTTCTGAGCCATTTCTACCCTGGCAAAAGCCCTCGTGTAGACACAGTTATACCTCATGCCGGTGTAGCTTATTTCCTGGTGTAAGTACTCTCTTGCTGGGCCACCCTAGGCGGGTTTGTCAGGACAGCTATATCAGGACAGTGTTTTCTGGTGCAGACTAGGCCGGGGCGGCTCCAGGCACCAGCGTACCAAGCGCGTGCCTGGGGCAGCAAGCCGCGGAGGGGCGGCCTGCCGGTCGCTGTGGGGGCGGAAGTCAGGGAGCCTTCGGCGGCGCGCCTGCGGGAGGCCCAGTCGGTAACCCGGATTCGGCGGCCCGCCTGCGGGAGGTCCAGTCGGTAACGCGGATCGGCGGCGCGCCTGCGGGACGCCCAGTCGGTAACGCGGATCGGCGGCGCGCCTGCGGGAGGCCCAGTCGGTAACGCGGATTCGGCGGCCCGCCTGCGGGAGGTCCAGTCGGTAACGCGGATTGGCGGCGTGCCTGCGGGAGGCCCAGTCGGTAACGCGGATCGGCGGTTGCCTGCGGGAGGCCCAGTCGGTAACGCGGATCGGCGGCGTGCCTGCGGGGGCCCCAGTCGGTAACGCGGATCGGCGGCGCGCCTGCGGGAAGCCCAGTCGGTAACGCGGATCGGCGGCGCGCCTGCGGGAGGCCCAGTCGGTAACACGGATTCGGCGGCGTGCCTGCGGGAGGTCCGCTGGGCCCACGGCTTCGGCGGCAATTCGGCGGCGGGTACGCCGAAGGCATGGGACCGGTGGACCTCCTGCAGGCATACCGCCAAATCTGCGTTACCAACTGGACCTCCCGCAGGGGCGCCGCCGAAAGCCGCCTGACTGCGGTGCTTGGGGCAGCAAAATACATAGAGCCGCCCCTGAAACTAGGCCCCAGATTCCCCCAGCAGCCCACACAAGAGAAAGCTCAGGGAGGAGGCGCATTTGCCTAGTGCCACTCTTTGACCACTTGAGGAGGAAAGAACGTAGCCACTAGTGACAGTCGTGCCCTTCACTCTTCGAGAGGAAAGGTGGCCAGTGGCTAGGGCACAAGCTGGGGCTTAGGAGACCAGGGCTCAGTTCCCTGCTCTCCCGCAAACTTCCTGTGAGACCATGGGCAAGTCATTTCGCCTCCCTGGGTATGTCTCAGCTGCACTGTAAGCCTGGGTTCACAGAGCCCTACCATCCACACACAAAGCTGTCTGACTCAGGTCAGCAAGCACCCAGGACCCAGGTCTTAGGATGCACGCAGGGTGGGGTGGGGTCTGAGCCGGAGGAGGGGGGCTGGAACAATTTGTACAGGGGGGGTGCTGAGAGCCACTGAACCAAATGGTAAACCCTGTGTATGATGGAAACCGCTTCAAGCCACGGGCGCTGCAGCCTCCCCAGCACCCTTAGTTCCAGCACCTGTGCCCGAGTCCCGCTGAGACTCAAGTCCATTTTGTGTGGACACAGCTCAAGCCAGAATCACGAATCAGAGGGTCTGCACAGGGCAGTATGGACGCGTTAGCACAGCTGTGAGACCAGGTCCAGGTTTACGGTGCAGTGCGGGCACTCAAGCATGGGCTTGGGAACACCGAGCCCACCAGCCCGGCCCCCCCAGACCCAGAGTGACGTACCCTCTGTGCCTCAGTCTCCCAGCTGTAAAACAAGCACCTGGCGGGGATGTTGTGAGGATAAATTCATTGAGAATTGGGCGTCTCTCTCAGATACTGTGGTAATGGGGCTGTCTAAGCACCACAGCTGGATGGATGCACTCTGAGGTCAGTGGGAGTCTTTCCACCCAATGGGAGCTGGATCAGGTCCTAATG
This sequence comes from Platysternon megacephalum, assembly GCA_003942145.1. Classification (NCBI taxonomy): domain Eukaryota; kingdom Metazoa; phylum Chordata; order Testudines; family Platysternidae; genus Platysternon; species Platysternon megacephalum. Next base: position 16,882,327 of record QXTE01000016.1, on the reverse strand, counting down.
AGGCCGGGCTCTGCAGGGCTAACCATATACGGGCCTCAGTCAAAGGCTGCACAAGGAGGCAGAGTTAAGGCAGTTCACTGACGATGAGCTCATCCATCCTTAGTGCAGATGGCTTGATTCTGCTGATGCAGCCTGACTTCCAAGGGCTTGTTTGAAACCAGCACTCCTTTCCACACCGAGGGGCCTTCTGACTCATCTAGCCCGCTCAAAAAGCCCGACGCTCTCCATGTCCGTGGCCATCGGCTCGGAGCATCTTTAGTGCTCAGGACTGTCACGTGCGAAGATACGTGCACTTTTCCATGTCAGATCCTGAATGGTTAAGACCCAATGAGTAATTATTACTTTCTTCCCTTATGCAACAGGAATAAAAGCTACCACGTCCCCATGACAGGCGGTGCAAACCTCAGCAGCACCGAGAGACGGAAGGAAACTCCATGACAGAGAGAGCTATAAATGTCAGAACTCCATTGTTAAGGAGCAGTTCAAATGCACTTAATCCCCACCCGCCTGAGCCCACTGTGCACCGCCTCGGTAGAGCTCTTCCTTCGGCTGCATGGAGCAATTTGCAGCTTGCTCTTGCTGGCCGGGGAGCTTGGCTGGAGAACGTGTGCGAGACGACAGAGAGAGGAGTGTCATGTCAGGGCCAGTCGTGGTGAAGTAATGTGTTGTGAGAGGGACGTGCGTCCTGTCAGGAGCTGGCGTGCAACTTACCATGGGCGCCCTTCTGTTGTTTGGCCTTTTTATATTTAAAGTCAATCATGTGGCACTGCAAAGGCGCCCTTCACGAAGATGTGAAGGAAGAGAAGGCGCTGAAATGTATCTGACAAAGCGGGTGATGGCTGGCTCCTGCAGAGCGGTAATGGCATCGGACAAGCACACACAGAGAGGGAAGCAGGTACCTGAGACAGCAGCTACTCTGGACCCTCTTCAACGGCACTGGGCTCACCTGGGCGTTTAGCCGCTATGCCCCAGCTGCAGCACGGGAAGGCGCTAGATCTCAGCAAATCCGAGCGCCCACACTGTGCCCGAGGAGCATGTGGGGCGACAGCACAATCCCCTCTTTGTCCCTACAGTGCGCCAAGAACTCCTATGTCCCCCATCACCATTGCATCTGGGCGCCTTACACGCCTTAATGAACAGATTGTCATGCCCCTCCCGTGCGCCAGAGGGCCCTAAAGTGACACCCACTGAAGGGTGGGGAGCTGAGGCACTGGAAGAGGTGCCTACGGTCACAGAGGGAGCCTATAGCAGGGCTCTTCTGCACCCGCAGCCAGCGTGTTAACCACTAGGCCACTGAGCCCTGGGCTTCCACAGTCAATGGAAACAGGGAACCAGATTCGGCCAAGCTGATGAGGGTTAGAACGTCTGCTCAGCCACAGATGAGAGCTTCCCAGGTCCGCTGTATAGCCTCCCTCCTGGCCAGAGACAGAGCCCCCAGAATCACTGGGAAATCTTGGCCTTAGTCTGTCAGAGGCTGATGCACAATATTGCATCTGTCTATGGCACCTAAATGGCCCCAGCAGCTAGTGTCTGAGGNTGGGGAAGAGGCGGGGCTGGGGCAGGGATTTGGGGAAGGGATCCAATAGGGGCACGGAGGGGGCGGAGTTAGGGCGGGACTTTGGGGAAGGGGTGGAGTCGGGGCGGGGCCAGGGGCGGCAATTATTTCCGGGCCTAGGGGCGGCAAAATTATTCATCCGCCCCTGGTCTGAGGACACTCGCAATACAACTCCTGGAGAGAGCGTCCTCACGGTATTCACCTCTCCCATGAAAATCGCACTCAAACCTTTCTTCCTTACAGAATAAACCCACGAACTCGACCTTCTGTACATGTCTCTGTGGCGCTCTGAAACGAGCTGACATGTGCGTGTCCATGGCGATGTCACTGGCAGCGTACGGGTTTTCTTGTCCACATCTCTTCTACATCCAACTTCAAAACCCAGGCGATTCCCACAAAGAAAAACTGCATTGAACCCCAGTTTGAATTCTTTAGAGGACCATCTAGCCACGTGAACCCCTGAAAGCAAAGAAAGGCCAATCGAAGAGTCCTCTCCCCCCACATCACAATCACCACTTTTACCGCAGACTCCGCCTTGCCATAGCGTCTCATGCTCCCTCTACGTGTGCAGGAGGTAGGACAATGCCCAGGCCACATTCCCCATCATCGCACTGCAGGCAAAAACATAACGTCCACCTGCGACTGACTCGGCTCATGGGGTTTGGGCTCCAGGGCCATAAAATTGCAGTGTAGACCGTCAGGCTCGGGCTTGTGCCCAGGCTGTGGGAATCTTTCCCTTGTGGGATCTCAGAGACCGGGTTCCAGCCATGCCTGAATGTCTACACTATAATTTACAGCTCTGCAGCCCAAGCTCAGGTCAGCAGACACCGGCCAGCTGCAGCTGTTTTACTGCAGTGTGCCCCCCAGGGAAATAACACATCATAGAGGCCATGGATGCCGATGCTGATGAGGTTTCTGGTGGTCTAAGTAAATGAGTTGGTGGGTTCTCAGCCCAGTTCCTAGTGGACAAGTGTCTACAGCTCAAAGCCACCCGCACCATGGGTGCTGATGGACACTTCTGGGGCCATCTCAGCAGAGGGTCAAAAGAGCCCTGGGTGCTCTCAGACCCTCGCCTGCCTAGAGAGGGTCTCTCCTGGTTACAGTTGAAGTATATTGGCCGGGAGAAGGAAGGGGAGAGTTTGCAGGGCCCTTGTGGGTGGCTTTACCTGTTACACAGAGTCATCGGTCCAGTTTCTTTCACCTACACAATACCCTAGCACACAAACACAGACCGTTACATGGTAACGAGATGGCAGGTCGTTTCCTTGGCCCATGTTGGAAGGTTTCACGTTAAAGTGGAGAGAAGCACAAGAGATTCCACAGACTTCACTTGGAAAGGACTCGGGGTGCTTAGTCAGGTGCTAGTCCCCATAGTGGGAGCTGGAAGGCCAATATCCTGATGCGACGTGCTAAGCGTTTCACCTCTGCAGGTCACCTTCTCCACGAACAACATGGACATGGAGAAACCCAGCCGGGCGACATGAGAGATGAAGCCAGTTTCATCCCTGACTGACAACCCATTGATCATCCACAGCAGTACCTAGACATGACCCATTTAGAACAGGAAGCAGATAGGACGATCACAAAGCTGAAAGTGAGACTTCTGAGGGGTAGGGCTGTGTGTAACCTCAGCGAAGAGCTAAGATGGCATCATGCTCTAGAAATGGTTCCTGCCACCTCGCAGGGCGGAGAGAAGGAAAGCTGAAGGGCCCAGTGAGAAATACGGCGGCCATGCAATGGATAGAGCAGCAGGCAGGCAGTATACGAGCCACGTCTGCTAGAAAATGCGATGGCCAATGGACGAAGGGGAGCCAGCGAGTGTGGCAAAGTGCAGCTGCTGAATGCAGCCGCAGGCCCTCTATGAGAAATGGAGTCAAGGAAGATTAACAAGGCAGCATGGGCTAGCAGAGCAGGAACCGCTCTGAGAGCCAGGAGAGATGAGCTCCCGTCCTGGCTCTGCCCCAGCCCTGCTGTGTGTACTTGAGCAAGTCACTTCCCTTCTCCTACTGCTTCCAGACTGTGTGTGTTTGTCCAGTGAGTTCCCAGGACGGGGACTGCCCCTCTGTATGTGTTTGTGCAGCATCCTGCTGTCAGGGACTCACAGATCGTGCCCACTCTTGGCCCCATGCGGTCCGTGGGGGGTGCCCCTTTCAGTGAGACAGCCCTTCTCGGGGGTCCACTCTCTCTCGGGGTCAGGCCCCTCCACCTCCTGGAGACGCACCTCTCTGAGCCTTAGCACACCTGTCTCTCGCCGTGGGCCCCCTCAGGGAGTCCACTCGCTCTGGGCCCCCAGGGCATCCACCCCCCGGAGGGGTTGATGCAACCCTGTTCTCTAGACCGGAGTGACGCTCAGCCAGCGTAAAACAGGAGGGTTTATTGAGCGTTGAACACAGCACAGGAAACTCTCTGACCCTCAGGCCTGGCCTCCCTCAGCACAGCACATCCCAGCCACCCTGCATCCAGGTGGGCTCTGCCTGCCCCCTCTCTCCCACCCAGAGCCCCCTGCTTCCCAGCCGGGCATCTGAGATCACCGGCCCCAGGCCCCGCCTCTGTCCATTGTCCTCTCCAGGTAAACAGGGTCGCCTCGGCCTCCTGTCCTCTGGCCCCCTCTGGCTGGAACCGGCTGGTTAGGTCATGGGGTCCTCTCTTTGCAGCCCATTGTCCTCCCACTGGCCATAACCGGCTGCTGGCTCTCCGGGTCATCAGGTCACCAGTCGCTGGGGTGTCCCTCCTCCAGGCCATGGGCTGGGGTCCCAAGTTCCCTCTCTGGTCCTCTGTAACAACAAACTCCCTCTCCCCTCACCTTGTTAAACCAGTAACACCCGGGGACACTGAGTCCCACTCCCGCTGCATGCAAACCATTGGAAAACAAGGAAAAAACAAGAAAATCCCCCACTTCGTCACACCTGCACAATGAGGACCTCATCTTGGATGGATCCTCTAAGTGCTACCGTAATATAAATAACTCTCCTGGACACATGCAATAGACACGTGCTCCCTGGGAATCTCCGTGCCATTCATATAAGGCAGAAGGTGAGGAGAAAGGGCTGGTGCTGGGATGAGAAGGTTTCCAAAGATAAGAAAAGTCATGGTATATAGAAGGAAGGTTCTGAGGCCAGAGCATGAATTTCCTGGCAACTTAGCAAGAGCAGCTCTAATGAGAATGCTTTCTATTTCCCCAGGGCCTCTGCCCCAGGGAGTCCCAGGCATTGCACACACATTCATTCATGAAAACTCACAACAGATGTAATCCCTGCAAACATGAGCATCCACTAAAAGGCGAAGGGACTCACCCCAGGCCATAGGCAGAAGTCACTCCTCAGCAGCGAGCCAGCACAAAGCACACACACCCTTCTGGGTGCTGCATAGGCCTGGGGCTGGCTGGCTGCACAAGGAAGAATGTCACTGATAGAGAGACATTGGCAGAGAGTGCTGTGCTCTGACCACTATGCTTTACAATACAGTGACTTTAATTACCCAGTAGCTGCACTGCGCACAGTGACACCTGGCTATCACCAGTGGAGAGCCAAGTCCTTTACAAGGAGGTCGGTAGCATTTCCCCCAATGTATGGCTGAAGAAATTCACTCACCGAGCAGGAAAGTGCCTCGCCCAACATCACTCAGCAGCAGAGTCTAGACTAGTGCCCAGTTCCCCTGAACCCCAGCCTACTGCTCTAGCCACTAAGCCATACCAGGAGTGGGTTTTTTCTGTGCATCTCGTACTAGTTCCTGTAAGGAGGTTAACTGCCTGACCACATTACTTACAGTTTGCCTGTTTAGTTTGAGGCTGAATCCATGTATTTTTAGGTTCCAGGTATGCACACTGTATTTATTGTGAACTGAAACGTTCAGGTATATTTTGTGGTGGGCACATATACCAGCAAGATGAAACCTTAAAGCCATTTAAGCTGCACTATGTTTTACGTTCCCACATTTTAAATATACCCTTATTAATAGCTGAAATCTGGGGACAGCTGATCTGTTCAAGCCTCACTGAAGTCAGTGGAAGTCTTACCATTGACTGCCAGGGAATCTGAATCAATCCCTTTTGACATATTTCTAACACAGTGAAAATAATGAATAATGTCATATAATGAACTTTCTGCAAATACAAATGATATAATTATGGGCATTGTTAACCTCAGTGTAACTACATTGTAATAGCAGGATAACTACAGCCTAATTAGAGTAACTGTAAAGTGCAACTGAAAACTTGTCATTGGTCAAATCATTCACGATAGGTGAAATCCATCTCCTGGCCTAGGGACTATGCTCCTCCAATTAAATTCTCTTTTGAGAACTTCCTGGAACTGGTCCTCTTCCCAGGGATAAATATCACCTGGTAGGCACCGAAGGAAAAAACCCAAGAGATGCAAAATCATTTCACTCTAATTTGCTGCACAAAGAAATGTGACAAAGAAGGGCTGAGGAGGGACATGTCAATCTTCCACACGAAGGAAGGAGTGTGCACGCTGCTCACGGAAAGCCTCAGACCGGCCTGGCATGAATGTCTCAATTTCCTCAACAGGCAACATGCCTCAGTGTGCTAACAGCCAAGGAATGAACTTGCAGATGCCTGGGAGGGAGGCGAGCTGCACAGGCAGCACAGGGCATCTGTTTTAATGGCAAATCTTAGTACAGACAGAAATGTGTCATTTCCATTTCTGTCCCCATTATCCGAGGCCCCTCCAACTCCATTAGAGCGCTCATAAATACCAGCCCCGTGCTGTTTGGGTAGAGACGCAGAGAGGCTACAGGGAAGTCAAAAGCTGCAAAGATTGTAACTTTCTCAACTAAGGCAAGACTGATGTGTTTAGCAGCCAGACCTGAGCCAGGGAAGCAGCAGGAACTGAACAAAGGGCTTCACAGTGGAAAATGTATGCTAGCAGCTACCAATTCCCACCTGTTAACTACTGCGAGCCGGCTGCAGACAGCACCAGGAGTGCCATTTCACTGAACTTTGCCCAAGCAGGTGTGCCATTTAGCCATTGTTTAGAGTCACTGAAGTGCACACATTGAACCTCTTCCCTAGCAATCTTCCCTAGGAAGCAGCTGCGTCAAGTATCAGCAGGCTGTGGCCGGGGAGGAGGGGCTGCTAGAATGGTTGCACTCGGTGCATGAGAACCATGCAGAATGAGACTGTTGTCGGTGCGATGGAAAGAGAGACAACTAGGCAGCCTCCTCTCTAGCTCCTTCCTCAGCGTTGCTCTAAGGACGGATGTCCGGCCCCCGCTGGAAAGGCATGGAAAGCAAGGGGGAAATCCTGGGGAATTGCAGCAGGGAAGGCACGGGAGTGGAGCTGCTGAGTCAGCAGTGGGGCGGGGGTGGGAGGTCACTGGGGGGCCGAGTGTGACTCAGGCCTGGCCTGCACTAAACAGTTAGGGCAGGGTGACCCATCTTATTCGCTCAGGGGTGTCAAAAATCCACGCCCTCGACCTAGCGGTGCAGACAGGGCTGGGGCGATGGAAGGGGGACCTGCCATCCCCCCACCTCCCAGCTCAGGGAGGTGGATTAACTACACAGGTGGGAGAACCCCTCGCGTGGCTATAGTGAGGGGCTCCACTGAAGTGCTGCAGCAGCACGGTTACCCCTTCACATAACACAAGAAACAGGCACCACCCCAGGGAATTAACAGGCAGCTGGTTTAAAACAAATGTAAGGGGACTGTCGGCCCTTCACTGAAACTCAGTGGTGGGGTTTGGTGGCTAGCTCCCAGTACCAAAAGGAAGGGGGAGGGTTGATGGGAAATCAGGACCCTGCGACTGACAGTCCCAGGAACAATGGGGAGAGGCCAATGCTCCAGGTCGCCTGATTGACAGGGCAGGCAGGCTAATGAGGGAGTCAGGAGGCCACGGGGGTCCCGGCCTCCTGTGAGCTGGAATTGCCTGGAACAGAGTGGGGCCGAGCTAAGGGGAGAGCAGGGGCCCGAGCTGAGCCGGGGAGCAGGGCCGGGACAGCCAGAGCCACAGAAGCAGCCCAGGGAGCAGACCTGTGCTGGGAGCAGAGCTGCAGCAACCAGAGCCAGAGGGGCCAGAAAAAGCAGCCCAGGGGGCTGGGGGCAGAGCAGCAGCGCTGAGGCAGGGTCAGGGTGGAGCTGGGGCTGGAGCAGTCCAGACCTGGGTGCAGTGAGCAGCTGGGGAGAGCGACAGGAGGGGGGGATGGGGGGGGAACCTTGGGCAGAGGGCCCAGCACAGGGAGACGTCTCAGCCAAGAGGTCTTGCAGGCCAGACTTGGGGGGGGATCGTAACCCCGACGGGGCGGGGGCGACGCTGGGAAGAAGGGCCCTGCCACCTAGAGCCTGAGGGCGTGTGGCCACCGCCAGAGCAAGTGCCCGACCCACAGCATCCCTGCAGCACAGCCAGGGCCTGGGCAGGGGCCTGGGACGTATGAGGAACAGACTGTGAACTGCCCTGACGTTCCAGAGACGCTGGTTGTGACATCCCCGTACCACAGAGCGGGGTTATGTGTGTTCCTTAAACCTTTCCCATTTTTCCTTATTTTTTTAAATTGGTTGCTGTTTAATAAATTGTATTTGCTTTGAACTGTATGTAATGATCAGTGGGTCAGGCAAGCATCCACAGTGCAGAGAGAGCACCCCGGAGTGGGGACACCCTAGCCCCTGCCCTGAGTGACCACAACAAGGTTGGGGGTCGAGCCCCTCCGGAATCCTGGGCCCAGCCTTGTCGGGGTTCTGAGGACTCTGCCAGACAGGAGAGTGGAAGGGGAGCCCTCGAGGTCAGGCAGGCCTCTGGGTAAAGGAAGTGGGAGCGAGGACTCAGATCCTTTTGCTAGCCTGTTTCACCGGGGTAGTGTATGAACCAGGAAAGTTCCCCACAATAGCAGGACCATTCTCCCGCTTATATAACCATGAAGAAGCAGTTCTTCCCCCAACGCACAGTCAAGCTGTGGAACTCATTGCTAGGGGACGTTGTGAAGGTCAAAAGTATAACTGGGCTCAAAAAAGAATAAGATAAGTTCATGGAGGATAAATACATCAGTGGCTATTAGCCAAGATGGTCCAAGACATAACCCCCTGCTCTGGGTGTCCCTAAGCCTCTGACTGCCAGGAGCTGGGACTGGACGATTGGGGGGAATCACTGGATATTTGTCCTGTTCTGTTCATTCCCTCTGAAGCTCCTGGCACTGGCCAATGCCGGAAGACAGGATACTGGGCTAGATGGACCACTGGTCTGACCCAGTATGGCCAATCTTATGTTTATATATATATATATTTGCCTTTATGTCATGTTTGTGCAGGATTAACTCTGTCACAAGGGCCCTTTCCCCCTGTTCCCATCCCAAAAGCCGAGAGTTTTTTCTGACATCTTGTACATTACATTAGAAATCCAAGCCTGCTTCCCCCTACCCACCAGATGCTCTGCCAAGTGAAGGCCCCAGGTTCAAGCTGATGGGAAAAAGACAACTATGGAAAAGAAAAATATATTTTTTATGAGATGTTATTTTGCTATTTTCAGTGAAAATCAGAAAGAAAAATGTTCTCACTTTCTAAAAGGTTTTGGTTACAAAATAATTCATTTTTCACCCTCCTCCCTTTTATTTTACTGGGGGGGGGGGATAGAAAATTTGGACCAACAACATGAAAGATTTTATTTTGATCAAAAAATCCGTTTTTCACTGAAATTTTTTTTTGACCAAAAATGTCACCCAGCTCTGCACCATACCCACTGAGGGGGTAGGTTCAGCAATCTGGTGGTTTTATGCAAATAATATAGTACACTAATTTACATATTGATGAATATGTATTATATGTGTGTTATATTCCCCTCTCCCCACCTTGTCACGGCAGTTCTCCTTGGCTTCCCCACTTGAGATTCCCCCAAACCTTTTCTCTCTGCTCCCCCAGGGACCCTTCTCTGGCTGACTCCCCACCCCTCCCTCAAGCTCCAGTCTGGCCCCCCCACTGTGCTCCTTCGCCACCCAGCCCTCCCGAGGCCCCGGAGCTCTCCCCGTCACACTGCCCAGGTCTGGAGCCGTATCTCGGGGGGCAGGGGAGGGGGCCTCTGCTCCAGGCAGGTGAGGTGGAGAGAGTCTGGGAGGGCTCCTACCGGTTAGGGGGAGATTTCCATTGGCAGTTATGTCAATGGGAGTTAGGCACCTAACTGTCATTTGTGCTCTTCAAAATACCCCCTTAGAACCCTAGAGATGCTGCCTAGGGCCATTGCCCCATGCAGCTCCCGCCTCCGCCCGTCTGTGCACATGGGAGGCAGAAGCAGCTGCTCATGGGGTTGCCAACTTTCTAATCGCACAAACCCGAACATCCTTGCCTGGCCCCCTTCCCTGCCCCTTCTCTGAGGCCCCGCTCCCCACTCACTCCAGCCACCCTCCCTCCATCACTCGCTTGCCCTCACCCTCACTCACCTTCACTGGGCTGGGGCAGGGGCTTGGGGTGCAGGAAGGGGTAAGGGCTCCAGCTGGGGGAGCAGACTCCAGGGTGGGGCCAGAAATGAGGGGTTCAGAGTGCGAGAGGGGGCTCTGGGCTGGGGCAGGAGGTTTGGGGTGTGGGAGGGGGTGAGGGCTCTGGCTGGGAGTGCAGGCTCTGGGGTGGGGCCAGGGATGAGGGGCTTGGGGTGCAGGAGGGGGCTCCAGGCTGGGGCAGGGGGTGGGGTGCAGGAGAGGGTGTGGGGTGTGGGCTCTGGGAGGGGCCTCAGGGCTGGGGCAGGGGGTTGCGGTGTGGGAGGGGGTGTGAGGGGAGAGAGTTAGGGTGCCGGAAGGGGTTTCGACCCGGGGCAGGGTGTTCACGCTGTGGGCTCTGGCCGGGCGGCGCTTACCTCAGGCAGCTCTCAGGCAGCGGCACAGCAGGGCTAAGGCAGGCTCCAGGGCCGGTGTAACCACTGGGCGAACTAGGCGGCCACCTAGGGCGCCAAGATTTGGGGGCGCTAAAAAGCGGTGTCCGGCGTCACAGGCGTCAGCTGAGCGGGGCAGGGCGGGGAGCGAGGCCTCCATAACAAACCCGCCCGCGCGGCGAGGGGCGCCGGGCAGGACGGTCAGAGGGAGCCTGCGGCGGAGCGAGGAGGAGACAGCCGGCCGGGCGCAGCGACCAGCGCGGCCGAGGGACGGAGCCGTTGGCGGAGGCAGGACGTGGTCCTGAGCTCAGGTGAGCTTCTCCCTCCAACGCGACGCGCCTGGGGCCGGGCGCAGCCGCCTCCTGGGGCGAGGGAAAGTGAAACTAAACCCAGCAGCGCAACGGAGGGGAAAGGGCTGGCACAGGTGCCGCTTCCAAACACCGACCCCCCCCCGTGGCACTGTGCCAATGCGGGGAGCCGGCCCTGATCCCCAGGGAGATCCTCACCTGCTCCCTGGGAGAGCCCGGCTCTGCCCTCCTTGCCCCTGGGTCCCCCCGGAGGGCGAAGTACTCAGAGCCCGGGAACGTTTAGAGACCCTGCGAGCAGGGGGCATTGTCAGCCGCCTCCTTGCTCAGAGGTTCCCGCGGGCCAGAGGGGACCGTTGTGATCATCTCCTCTGACCCCCTAATGAACAAGGCCACATTATGCAGTATTCATTTCTGAAAGTTTATAATAAGCGATGCTCCGAGGGGAGGGGTGGGGGAGGGGGGCGCAAGGTGGAAGTTTCACCTAGGGCGCAAAATATCCTTGCACCGGCCCTGGCAGGCTCCCTGTCTGCCCTCGCTCCGCGCTGCTCCCGGAAGCGGCCGGCATGTCCGGCCCCTAAGCGAAGGCATGGCCAGGCAGCTCTGTGCGATGCGTGCTGCCCACGCTCACCGTCGCTGCCCCCGCAGCTCCCATTGGCCGCGGTTCCTGGCCAATGGGAGTTGCTGAGCCGACGCTTGAGGCTGGAGCAGCACGTGGAGCTTCCCTGGCCGCCCCTGTGACGATGGGCAGCAGGGACATGCCGGCTATTTCCGGGAGCCACGCGGAGCCAGGGCAGGCAGCCTGCTCTAGCCCCGCTGGGCTGCCAACCGGACTTTTAACAGCCTGATCAGCAGTGGTGACTGGAGCTGCCAGGATCCCTTTTCGACCGGGCGTTCCAGTTGAACACCGGACACCTGGCGACTCTAGCTGCTCGGCTGTGAATGGGGAATCCTGGCTACGAGGTGGCAGAGGCACATCAGGACAGGGGAGTCTCACTGCCAAGTGCTGGGTGCCCAGAGTGCCCCTGGCTCTGTGCTCGGAGCTGCACCAGGGGCTGTTGGCCTGGCCAAGGGCCTTCTCCTGCTCTGGTTAGGCCCCGTTGTGGCTGGTTCCTGGGCAGATGCACAGCTGAGAGGGAGGGAAGCACCTGCCCTCCTTGTGCCTCCTACAGGGGCTGCTCCCTGCTAGTGCCCTCTGGGGAGGCATCCACTCGGAACAGGGTAGGGGGAAGACAGGGCCTTGGCCTCTGGCCCTCCCTCTGCAGCTGGGTGGCACGGTGGCACGTGGCATTGTGCTTGCTCACAGCCCCGCTGGAGCAGCTGGCTCTGCCCTGCCCCTTCCCCCTGGGCTGTGGTCACTAGGCATGAGCGAGCATTTTGAAAGCAGTGACGGATCAGAACCAAAGGCCCACAGCCAGACCCCCATGAGAGCTGGCGCACCTGGGGCCCAGATCTGAGCTTCCTGGCTGCTCTCCATCTAGCTGAACAAACCTGGGGAGACACAGACCCCTCTGAGTGGTGGGGTCTGAGCCAGACTCCATGGCCAGGCCCATCTCCATTCTCATTGGCTCCTGCAGTGTAAAGGGGACACACCAGGATAAGGGAGCTGCAAAAGACCCCTGCGCTCCCCCCTCACCTCAGCCATTGGTATGGGGGGATGGGTGGTGGCCGGAGTGCACCATGCTCAGCTATTCTCAGGTGGCAGATGGCCCAGAGAGCAGCCCAGATTCTGCTCTAACTTGTGCCTTCCCACATCCCTGCACCGAAGGTGTGAATGGAGCAGTGAGAGCTCAGAAGGGCCCTGTGCTGGCAGCGTGAAACTGTGCCCAGCTCTCTGAGTGGCCTGAGTTTTTGACGTGCCAGTGCCCCATGGTTTCCATATGTCTCCAGCCCCTTTAACAGCACACCCTTGGGTCACTGCTGGTGTCAGGCCCAGCCCCGGGCTCTGACTGGAATCCCAGGGGGTGAGACAGCAACTAAGCGAAGAAAATCCAGCAAAATAAACAGCAACAGGCCAGAGAGGCAAGTTCGAGGCGCAGCATTTGTCTAGGGATGGCCGAAAGGGCGAGTGGGGAAACAGGCCCATCTCCGATGCAGAGGAGCCTCGGTTTAAGGGAGCGTGGGAGAGCAGTTGGCTAGCAGGGGCCTAAGCACGCTTTCTAATAACATCCCCCAGCCTGTCCTCAAGGGCACAGTGGCAGCGCTGAGCTGCTGGCTGGCGAAGAGCTGATTAGCTGCAAATTCCAACCGTTACAGATGCAGTCTGTGTCCGTAAAATGCCAGCATGGAGGGTGTAAGGCAGAGGGGGGACACTACCATGAGATTCTCCCTCCCGTATGTTTCTCTACAGGCACGGGGGAGGAATGGGAGTATTGTGCCTTTAGGGTAACATTTCCCCTGTCCCCTCCTCACCAGCACGTCAGTTAATAACCAGAAGAAGTGACGGGGTGACTGGGAGTCACTGGCCTGTGTCCAGGTTCGTCCAGGTTCGTCAGTATGACAATCTCTCTCGGTTTTAGATCCTACCCGTAACATTTAACCACTCCCCAGTCATTCCCAACTGGCCACACACGTCGCGTCGTCTTTCTGTCCTGCGTGGCTCTCAATGCCGGGGCCCGGCTCGCCGCCTGTTCCCAGGGGTCGCAGGGGCAGCCCTGGCTCAGGACCCTGCTTGCTGGGAGGTGCGTGGGGGGCATGTGAGAACGGGGAGTGACTGGAGCTGGGGACCCTCCACTCAGCTGTCTCCTGTGGCAGACACATGGAGCGCATTAGCAGGCTCTCAGTACAAGTTTGATTGATGGGGGGAGGCATTCTAACTGACTATCAAAGCATGCCTGGTATGTGAGAAGCAGACCCCAATTAGTGGTGCCTTTTTAAAGGCTGCCTTGTTAAGCGGGGAATAAGGGAAAAGAATGAAATTGGCCAGAAAACATGGAGCTATTTAACCTTAATTAGAGGGAAGGTGTGGGCTTTGTGAAAAGGCCATTTCTGAAAGGGATTTTTCTCCCTGGGTACAAAGAGATCCTGCCTGCTTGTTATAGACTTGTTCGAATTTATAAGACTGGGCAGGAGACTAACTTGTAGAAATGCCTTTTATGCCACTTGAATGTGTGGCTTGCTTATTATCCACTGCCATGCTGCCATGATGGCTGGTGGAGAGGAGGGGAGCGAACAACCTTGCCAACTGGCTATAAATTTCATGAACATCATAAATGTAAGTGCTTTCTGGAGAGCTGTACAGATTGCACATAAAAGTCCCCCTTCTGTCCCTGTAAACTGAAAAGAGGGCTTTCTTGGCAAATTAACCATTGTAGATAGCACTCCATGCTGAGCGAGGACGCAGAAAGGCTGCAAATCCAGAGCTACAAAGTCACAACCGCAAGGGGAGGTCTCCAGCGGATCTCGGTGCCTCCACTCCCACGGCAAGAGTTGGTAAGTGACAGACAAAGGCAAGGGGGCTGCAGCCCAGCATCTGGGACAACATCATCCAGGATGCTGGGGTCAGTTCTCTGGTGAAAGTCCCTGCGCTGAGCCCTGCTGGGAAGTCCCTGGGAGGGCATAACATGGCACGCTCTGAGCCAGGACAGGCAGCTCCTGCCTTGTCACTGCGAGGGTCGGAGCAAACAGAGCAGGAAGTTCTAGCCAGACCACATGCATCAGAGGTGGACATGATGGCGGCAGTAGGGTTAGGGTTACCCCATTGCCACTCCTGTCTCTCTTTGCCAGGCTGGGTGTCAGAGGATTTAAATGGTTGACTGGGAATCTCATCCGGTCTCAGGACGTTCACAAGCGATGGGGGCTGCTGCTATTTTTATTTTAAATGTTGCGACTTTCCAGAGAGATCGGTGTGGACGGGGCAGAAACGAGTACTGCTCGGTGGGCATTACTTGAGGCAACGTGACCCAGTGGATAGGGCACTGAACTACGAGGTAGCAGGCCTGAGGGGTAACCCTGCACTGCCACTGACCTGCTGGGTGGACATGGGCAAGTCACTTAGAATCATAGATAGAATCATAGAATATCAGGGTTGGAAGGGACCTCAGGAGGTCATCTAGTCCAACCCCCTGCTCAAAGCAGGACCTAATCCCAACTAAATCATCCCAGCCAGGGCTTTGTCAAGCCTGACCTTAAAAACCTCTAAGGAAGGAGATTCCACCACCTCCCTAGGTAACCCATTCCAGTGCTTCACCACCCTCCTAGTGAAAAAGTTTTTCCTAATATCCAATCTAAACCTCCCCCACTGCAACTTGAGACCATTACTCCTTGTTCTGTCATCTGGTACCACTGAGAACAGTCTAGATCCATCCTCTTTGGAACCCCCTTTCAGGTAGTTGAAAGCAGCTATCAAATCCCCCCTCATTCTTCTCTTCTGCAGACTAAACAATCCCAGTTCCCTCAGCCTCTCCTCATAACTCATGTGCTCCAGCCCCCTAATCATTTTTGTTGCCCTCCGCTGGACTCTTTCCAATTTTTCCACATCCTTCTTGTAGTGTGGGGCCCAAAACTGGACACAGTACTCCAGGTGAGGCCTCACCAATGTCGAATAGAGGGGAACGATCACGTCCCTCGATCTGCTGGCAATGCCCCTACTTATACAGCCCAAAATGCCGTTAGCCTTCTTGGCAACAAGGGCACACTGTTGACTCATATCCAGCTTCTCGTCCACCGTAACCCCTAGGTCCTTTTCTGCAGAACTGCTGCCTAGCCACTCGGTCCCTAGTCTGTAACAGTGCATGGGATTCTTCCGTCCTAAGTGCAGGACTCTGCACTTGTCCTTGTTGAACCTCATCAGGTTTCTTTTGGCCCAATCCTCTAATTTGTCTAGGTCCCTCTGTATCCTATCCCTACCCTCCAGCGTATCTACCACTCCTCCCAGTTTAGTGTCATCTGCAAATTTGCTGAGAGTGCAGTCCACGCCATCCTCCAGATCATTAATGAAGATATTGAACAAAACCGGCCCCAGGACCGACCCTTGGGGCACTCCGCTTGAAACCGGCTGCCAACTAGACATGGAGCCGTTGATCACTACCCGTTGAGCCCGACGATCTAGCCAGCTTTCTATCCACCTTATAGTCCATTCATCCAGCCCATACTTCTTTAACTTGCCGGCAAGAATACTGTGGGAGACCGTATCAAAAGCTTTGCTAAAGTCAAGGAATAACACATCCACTGCTTTCCCCTCATCCACAGACCCAGTTATCTCCTCATAGAAGGCAATTAGGTTAGTCAGGCATGACTTGCCCTTGGTGAATCCATGCTGACTGTTCCTGATCACTTTCCTCTCCTCTAAGTGCTTCAGAATTGATTCCTTGAGGACCTGCTCCATGATTTTTCCAGGGACTGAGGTGAGGCTGACTGGCCTGTAGTTCCCCGGATCCTCCTTCTTCCCTTCTTTAAAGATGGGCACTACATTAGCCTTTTTCCAGTCATCCGGGACCTCCCCCGATCGCCATGAGTTTTCAAAGATAATGGCCAATGGCTCTGCAATCACATCCGCCAACTCCTTTAGCACCCTCGGATGCAGTGCATCCGGCCCCATGGACTTGTGCTCGTCCAGTTTTTCTAAATAGTCCCGAACCACTTCTTTCTCCACAGAGGGCTGGTCATCTTCTCCCCATACTGTGCTGCCCAGTGCAGCAGTCTGGGAGCTGACCTTGTTCGTGAAGACAGGGGCAAAAAAATCATTGAGTACATTAGCTTTTTCCACATCCTCGGTCACTAGGTTGCCTCCCTCATTCAGGAAGGGGCCCACCCTTTCCTTGACTTTCTTCTTGTTGCTAACATACCTGAAGAAACCCTTCTTGTTACTCTTAACATCTCTTGCTAGCTGCAACTCCAAGTGTGATTTGGCCTTCCTGATTTCACTCCTGCATGCCTGAGCAATATTTATCTCAGTGCTTCTGTTTCCCCTCTCACCCTGTGTCTGTTTAGACTATGAGATTTTGGGGGCAGGAACTAGCTGTGTACAGGATCTACCACGCTGAGGTCTGCAGGGACTACTAATAGTATAAACCAGGCAGAGACCTGCTGCAGTTCAGGTTTTATGTATTGGCTAATGAGGGGCACATGCTTTACTCCCCGCTGTGCCTGAGGGACCCCGTTTTTGGTGCCCTTGTGTGATCACTGAACCCCACACTCCCCACAGGGCAATGGGAAAGGCCCACAGAGAGTCACTTTCTTCTCCAGCTGAACAAATAACTTTATTGGAATGAGGAATACAGCTTTATCCCTAAAGCTGCCCCCTCTCCATCTCCACTTTGCTAGAGCTTCTGCAAGGACCTTTCCCCAGCCCTCTTTGCACCTGGCTTCCTGCTACAGATTTAAAGAAACAGTGCCCATCTCCTTGCAGATTCCCTCCGTGATGGTTGAAGCTCTGCACTCGGATGGCTCCCGCTGCCTTTCCACCTCTGTGGGTTCAAGTTCCCATCGCAGTACCAGATGATTTTACTTTGGTGCCATAAGAAGCACAAAGATCATCTGATGACTACACAGTAGGAGCATTTAAAATAGTCTAGGCAAGCACAGAGCAGGACACTCTGCCACTGGCCACCTGAGCCCAGGGCCACCCTGTGAGTGCACAGACAGCTGGAAGGAGGCACTTTAAAGCATAACATGATGACTATATCCATTTGACTAACTCACTGTGACCAGCCCACTGGGGTAGGTGGGAAGGGGGGATCAGAGCTTGCCACTGACAGTGCACCAAGTTCTCTGGGATTATTCATTGGCAGGCAGCATGGGAAGTTGTTTGAGCAAAGACGTGAATCTCCATCCCCTAAGAACATTCAGTGCTGAGTCAGAATCAAAACACGAGCGGCAAAGATGCGCCTGGGCTGAATGCAGGGGCCTGTTCCCACCCCAGCATGCACGGAGTGATGGGTCTCTGCTGTCAGAAGCTCCCAGCCAAGACAAGCTTAACCAGGATGAGCCTCCTTTTTGACTGCTGTCCGTGGAACAGCAGAGTCCACCATCCCGGTCCGAGGGGTCTGGCCTCCAGATGGGTGATGCCACACATGCCCATAACGCTGGGAGTGTGAGGCCAGCATGCACCACAGAGCTCCCACGCTTTGCTTTTTACAGAGATGTTTGCATCCTCCCCTAGCATCACAGTTGGCTGGTCAGATTCCAGTTTCTCCTAACTCCAGACCAGCTCAGTTTGCTCTTCTCACACGGAGCTTGATCATATGCAGTCTCGTAAATTTCAGCCGCACGTTCCCAAGGGACGTTAGATTTATCGCTCTCTCTGCCTTTGTAGAGCACTTTGAGATGTTCAGAGGAAAAGTGCGATACAAGGACAAGTATTATCCTTGTTAATGACACAGCATCTCTGACAACTACTTTAAGACACTTAACACATTTCCATGGGCTGTGAAATCCAGAGCCACAGTCCTTGATGTTGTCATAAGAGACATCACATTTGTGAATATGAATAAATTCTGCTGACCACAATGAGCCATTGTTTCTTGCATCCAGTACAGTGTCTTCTCTGGCCAGCATCGGAGTCTTCAGAGGATAGAGAATCACTTCAATGCACCTGGGCTATTGTGCAATGGTCTCCCCTAGGGGGATCCCAGCTAGGGATCAGAAGCCTGTGGGCGGCAGTAGCAGGATCCGGTGCTGCTATCAGGTTTCAGCCTGGAGATTGCTATGGTATGAATGTCTCCCTAAGGCTTTGCCGCTTGAGTCTGGCAGCCAGCTAGCAAATGAATTGCAACAGGTTTTCAATCTGCCATGAAGCACCATTCCTCCTGCTGAACTTTGTGAACAGACCGGCGGGGCTCTCTGACACAGAAGGCCAGGTTTCAGAGCCAAGCCCTGAGTTGCTCCTGTCCCCATCTGCAGAGTGGGCTTTAGCTGTCAGGATCAGCAGAGCCTTGTGGGTCTAGCTATGTAAGAACCAGGACTCTCGGCAAGGCTACATGCCCTCAAATAAGAGAGTGGCACGAGGTAAGAGAAGCAACCTGACATGACCTGCTAAAATCCAAAGGAAAAGGCATGTTCCCTGGGACTGAATACCAATTCCGATGCAGACAGCTGATCTCTGATCCCAATTTATTACTGGCAATCGCAGCACATTACTGACAGCATCTGCAAAGTGGTGAATTAATGCAGCACATTTCACCTACCGCAGGGTTCATTTAACTGTATTCATTAAGAAATTTTGGACCCACCCGCTGCATTGTGGGGCACCAGAGAGCCTTGTACTTATTAAATGTATCTCGTTCCCCTCCTACACTGGCCATGCCAGCGAATGGAGTGGCCAGCTCCAGTCCCTCCTGTCTATGGTATTAATACAGCCAAAGGCCTTGTCCACACACAAACTTGAATGGGTTTAATCACATTGGCTTAGTTAACAGGTACAAACCTCTGTGTGGACACTCTGATTTAGTGTATGAATGATTCATTTTGGTTCAGCTTAACCGAGTTCCCCACTGACCTAAGATGAACTGAACTACTCAAAATGAGAGTGTCCCCACAGCCTTGGCTGAGGCACAGTTTAACTAAACTAAACTGAGGCACAGTTTAACTAAACTGCTTTATAATAAAATCTCACGTAAAAGTGGTGCAACCTTGTGTGTAGACAAGCTCTAAAGATGTGATGTTAAACTGATGTAGCTAAACTGTGCAACTTTGAGTGTGGACACTCTGACATGTGTTTAGCCCCAGTTTATGTTGGTTTAGCTTATCTAAGCCAGCTAAACCAGTTTAAGCAACATTGCATTGCAAGGCTTGTGTCCTCACAGCACTGTGCTGCATCAGATTAAACGTGGTGCACAGTGGGTAGGGATCCCAGGGTCACTTCCAGCGCTTCTGACTGCACTGCATTCTGGGAATTTTCCTGGCAATTTGTGGGGTAACCCCTAGAGTCCAGGAGAATTGTAAGAGTTGGGGTCAAACACCCCCCCTCCCTCCCACTGTAACTGTAACACCCCCATGCCTTCGGAGTAATATCACTAGAGGGAGGCACACACTGCACTGGGAGGTTAGCCCTCTCTTTGTCCAACATGAGTCTTTTCTACTCCGCATTCCTGAGGTGTGACTGGTCACATGGTGGTGTTGCTGCTCCCTGGTTGGATGGCTGGAACGTTTTAGACTGGAAGAAAATTGACCAATGACTGATGAATAGCGAATGGAAAACTGGGGCCCAATCCCACCAAGTGCAGACAGTGGTGGCACCACACACTGGAGCAAGGATATGTGTGATAGCAACGGCTGCAGTCTCGGCCCTTGGCTGCCTATTGCCTTCAGCACCACAGATTCCCTCTTTGCAGGGAGGCTAGATCCTCTGTTTAAAGGGTATCTGTGTATGGAGAACCACAGGGCTGGAGCTTGGCTGCACCAACATGTGGGCAAAGGAGGACATGCCTGAGATACCTGCTAAGGTGCCAAGGGCAGAATCCGTGAGCCACCAAGGGCACTTCCAGCAGCAAGAGAGAGTACTGGGGATCCCTCAGGTCTCAGCCTTGTCCTCCTGGCTGGTCAAAGGAAGGGGACCAGGAGGCAGCTGAGCTCTGAGGGCCACGCCCTGAAGTTCTCTGGAAGGGAAAGCTCCCCTCAATCTCAGCAACCCACTCACTGCGATGGCCAGAGTAAGGGCTACCCGAGGCGGCCTTTACAGATCCATCCAGCCTTTGCCCCACGGTCTAAGGTACTTATGCGGCCCCCCAACACTCCTCACAGCCCCAGGGAGGCAGGACAGTGTGGTACCCCCATTTCACAGAGGGGCACCGAGGCACAAAATGACTTGCCCAAAGGAAGTCTGGAGCAGAGGAGGGTCTCGAGGATCAGACGAGCACCCCAGTCACTGCACCAGCTTCCCTCCCCTCGATGGCCCCTGCCCTTTGGCTTAAAGGCGGCTGGGAGGGACGTTCCTCTTCGCTGCTTCCTGGAAAGCTGAGGGGCCAGGGACCAGATCTTTCTCTGGCACTGTGGCCGCAGCAGCTTCCCGTGCCAGGAGTCGAACCCTTGCCGTGAGCCCGTCGCCCGTTAACAGCTCGGCTTCCCAGAGCAGGTGCAGCAGGGTGGCCGAGCTAGCGATGCAGGCTGACGTGCCCTGCCTCTCCCCAGCTCTCCCCGGGATGCTGTCTGAGCTGTCCTGGCTCAGATCACTCCCACACGTGCCCCCCTCATTGCACGTGCCAGGGACCAGCTGCCCCAGCGACCAGGTGCGCACGGCCCAGGAGACCAGGTTTCTGCTCTCAGCCTGCGCTGTGCTGGGCTCTGAGTGACACGGAGGGGAGGATACGAGAGGCTAACACCACGCGCAGCTCCATGCAGGAGCGCTGTCAGCTTTTTTGCCGCCCTAGGCGGCGGAAGGTCCCGCCCCCAAAATGCCGCCCCCGACAGAGGCGGCGGAAGGTCCTGCCCCCGAAATACCGACGACAACCGGGGCGGTCGCCGCCTCCCAAATGTTAGTGCCCCCCAGGGTGACCTAAAGGAAAACAAAACGAATCCAAAATGTCCCTTGATTTTTAGTCCCACAATTCTGGGGTCTGCCTCATGCTGTTTGACCACATGGGGCTGGTGACACTGGGAAAGGCCTGTGGTTTGGGGCCTGATCCTGCCCTCCAATCAGTGACATCAAGGGGAGTGCCAGGAATAGCAAATCGATCCCTTCATAGAGGTCTGGCCACATGAGTGCTGGGCAGCAGGAGGCTGTGGATGGCATTGCTAACAAGACAAGGGCTCTCTAGGAGCGCTGTAACCTAGAGAGCCCCTCGAGAGGCACAGTGTCCCTGGGTAAGCTGGCAGTGCTCCACGTGGACTCTGCTGCGCTGGGCTCCAGCACGGCAGCCTCCTCCCAAAGAGGGTGTTTGCTGGGAAGGGCAGAGGGTGGGCAAGAGGCTGCTAGGCCTGACACAAAGGTGCCAGTGCCGGGCCGTGGCTTTTCCCGGTATTATCGAGCGCTGACAATGGCTCTGGCGTGACCCCAGCGGGTGTCCCAGTCTGGCATGCTCTGATGTGGGGGCCTTTTATAGTCCGAACTGGCTGAGAGTGGGTTGGGTCAGGGTGTGAAACCCAAATGCAGCTCACCCAGGGGCCATCACTGCTGCCCTCTGGGAAGGAAACGTGAGAACTGGCCACCTGCAGTGGTCCAAGGTGCGGCTCAGGGCATGTGGGTTTTTCGCCTTCCTCTGCAGCGTGGGGCACGGGTCACTTGCTGGAAGATTCTCTGCACCTTGAAGTCTTTAAACCGTGATTTGAGGACTTCAATAACTCAGACATAGGTTAGGGGTTTGTTACAGGAGTGGGTGAGCGAGATTCTGTGGCCTGTGTTGTGCAGGAGGTCAGACTAGATGATCATAATGGTCCCTTCTGACCTTAAAGTCTAGGACTCTAGGATTCATTGGCACAATGCACAGTAAGGGGTGATACCCTGCAAACAGGTTGATTTCACAGGGACTTTCGGGCTGGGTCGGCCGCTCTTGTGGCGCAGCTGCTGCCCGGCCCTGCAGAGTGTCGCATTCCGGTATCATGGTGAGTCCGCGGCAAACCCTGCACCACAGTGGGACTGGACAGGGCGAGCCTAGTCCACAGGCCTGCCTCGTGGCAAGGTGGATTTCACCAGCCCTCCGTGCAGGATCAGGATGTCTCTGTCAGGTAGATATTATGCATTTCCCAAATTGGTACGTGTGCCGAATGAGGTATTTACCTGACAGCCCATAGCGCCGGTGACAGGTTGTGAATAGAAATGCTCTGAAACGCATTGGCTCTGCGGACTGAGGCTTGGGATTTACAGAGGAAAAGCTGCCCGTGGCCAGCAGACAAACACAGGGGTCTGAGAACCCCTCTAATGGGGTGGGAAAGATACACACACCTCACAGGGAAAGGCCCTTCCTGGAGATTGACCCAGGGCCCGGGGCTGTTGGGTAAACAATAGGCGTGGGTTTTATAACTGCAGGAAGAAGGGTTTCTTTAAAAAGACAGAACAGGCTAGACCGTGATCGAGCACCTCGTGGAGTCCAGGTACCCCAATGTGCTAGGATCTTGAGCACACACAACCTGACCAAGTGCAGATGTAGGGAAGCCCACTCCAGCCCCCAAACATGGGCTGGCTCCCCCACTGGTGGCCAGCAGGTAGCTTCACTGCAGTCAGTGGCACTCCGCCATTTGCCACCAGCCCAGGATCTGCTCTTTGTGATGGGGCGCTCTGCTCATCCTGGGTGAGGCCTCTTTCTGGCCGGTCTGGGGATGAGCTCTGCCAGGCCGATGCCCCTTCACTCTGTCTGTGGCCCCTCGCTCACTGCAGGAACTGCAGCTTCCTCTTCGCACTCAGCCCTCTGGCCAGGTCCCTCAGCAGTTTCCCCTTCCGGGATGGTCGTTCATGGTCTCTCTCCACAAGTAGCGTCAGGCAGCCAGGGCCGGCTCCAGGCACCAGACGGGGAAGCACGTGCCTGGGGCGGCACGTTGTAAGGGGCGGCACGTTGTAATTCCGGCCAATTCCTGCCGTGTTTTTTTTTTTTTTTTTTTCTTTGGCAGCCCGGTCCGCAGCTCCCTGGCCAGCTCCCCGCGCTCCACCAGTCCCAGCCCAGCCCTGCAGGGGCACGGACCCCAGCCCGGGCGGGCAGGAACTAGCGATCCCTGCCGCTCACTGTGCCGCCGGGCTCCCCGGGACGCGCCACTCCCCGCCGCCTGCACCGGCCTCCGCCTCCCACGCCGCTCTTAGCCCAGGTTGGCCGAGTCGCCTTTAAAGGAGTGGCTGAGCCAGCACTTCCTGCAGCCCCCGGGGGCTGCACCTGCCCGGTCGGGAGAGGCACCCCAAGGCCGGAGAGGGGAGCCCCTCTCGCCCAGCTGTGAGCAGGCTGCAGCGCCTGGCTGCTCATGGGAGGAGGGAGCGGGCGGGCGCGGCCCTTCACCCCCCTGCGAGCCGCCTTGACCGCCCTCCACGCGCTCCCTGCGTCTGCCGGG
The DNA here is from genome assembly GCA_003942145.1 of Platysternon megacephalum. Taxonomy (NCBI): domain Eukaryota; kingdom Metazoa; phylum Chordata; order Testudines; family Platysternidae; genus Platysternon; species Platysternon megacephalum. The sequence goes on along the minus strand of QXTE01000016.1, from coordinate 16,858,754 downwards.
TTTTTTGGGTTTTTTTGCTTCGACAGTCCGGCCGCCCTTTTTTTTTTTTTTTTTTTTTTTTTTTTGCTTGGGGCGGCAAAAAAGCTAGAGCCGGCCCTACAGGCAGCCCTTATTCCTGCCACCCTGACTCCTGCAGTGACTCCAACAGGCTCCGTATCCACTGCCCTTAGTAATACCACTCTGCCGGGTTGGCAGGGGAGCCCGGGCCCACCCTGTACTCTGGGGGCCAATCCAGGGCCCTTTACCAAGCAGTCCAGGTTTGCAGCTTCTCTAACCTTGCTGCTCTTGTCCCTGGACTACGTCCTACCATGCTTTTACTCTTCAGGGAGACCCCAGGGCCCACTAGGTCTCAGGGATTCCTACCCATCTTCCCTCGCCCTTCCCTCAGGGAGAGTCAGGGCCAGCTCCAGGCACCAGCGAAGGGAGCAGGTGCTTGGGGCGGCCAATGAAAAGGGTCCGGGTCTTCGGCGGCAATTCGGCGGCGGGTCCCTCAGTCCCTCTCTTCCTCTTTGAGCTGCCCCCGAAGTGCCGCCAAAGAGGAAAAGAAGGAGTGAAGGACCCGCCGCCGAATTGCCGCCAAAGAAGGAAGCGGCGCGATTGAGCTGCCGCCGATCAGCTTTTTTTTTTTTCCCCCTGCTTTGCCGCTTGGGGCAGCAAAAAAGCTGGAGCTGGCCCTGGGGAGAGTGACTGTCACTCCTCACTCTGCAGCCCTTCTCTGTTGCCCATCTCTTGGCTTTATATCCGCCTTCCCCCCGCCCCAGTTTCCTCGCAGGTGAGCTTGCTTGCAATCAGTGGCCTCCTCCTAGCCTAAATCTCGCCTGTGTTTGCAGCTTAATTGGACGCTTGGGCCCACCTGGCCTAATTCAGCTCTCTCAGGACTGGTGTGGGGAGTACACCCCATCACACTGTCCCAAGCTGCTGAGCAGCATTGCTGTGCATGGTTAATCTGCTGCCGCCTCCCACTCCAGAGGTGGCTGCCTTTCAATGCAAAGCGAGCCCTTTTCCTATGGAGCTGGCAAAGCATTTGGGGATCCTCTGTGATTAAAGGCAGAACAGAAATACAGGATATTGTTGTACAGACAGCACAGGAGCCTTCCCGCGGGTTGGCTCAGACCCTGGCCTGTCAGCCTGACTGCTGAGCCCGCTGCCTGGGGGTGGGTGAAGGCCGCTTGGTAACATTCTCCGCCTGAAGTATTTTTAAGTGGATGATTTTCTCCCCCTCTGAGCAGCCCGGACACCCGGTGCCCCGCAGCCCTGACAGAGTTTTTTCTCTCTCCAGCTCGACTAGTTCTTTGTGCCCTAAACAGCAATTAAGGATCAAAGTGGAGCTGCCTTTGCCTGCACCAGGCAGCTCCGTCTGACTCCCGTCTGCTCGCTGCGGCACGGCTCTGATTTCCAGCTCCTGCCTTGCTTATTTAACATTCTGGAGCCTGTTTTGAGTGCCCCAATATTTTAAAATAAATTGCTGCATGTAAAAGGCTTAATGTCACATTCTGTTATTCTGACTGTTAAAAGAAAAGTGAAATCTTCAATGGGGCCACTGGAGCAGAAGCGATCAAACAGTGGGAGGCCCTATTAATGTGTATTACGTTTCATTATTCCAGCGCGGCGTGTCAAGCGGCTTCTCATCAGAACTCACGCAACAGATCAGAGCGTTAACTCTTTGCAAGCTTTGTTCTGTTCCTCGCTTCTCCGGCTTTGTCTCTCTGATGCAGCTACCGGGTCCTTAACACACACACACACCCCCTCAGCTTCGTGCTGCTGTTCCCTCCGCCAGCATCCGGGCGTGAGGAGCAGGTGGGGAGCTCGCTGCACGTGTGACCGGGGAGGGAGGCAGATGGGCCGATTAAGACACACGCAGTGGGGAAACTGGAGGGGGGGAGAAAGGGATGAGAAGGAGACGGGGAGAGGCGCAGAGAGAGGGAGGGAGGGAGAGAAAGGCAGGTGAGGCAGGGGTGCTGGGACAGTGTTTATAGTGGGGGGGCTGAGAGCCATATAAATCCTGTATATGATGGAAACCACTTCAAGCCAGGGGGTGCGACAGCACCCCGGCACCTCCGGGGTTAGGAAGAAATGAGAGCGAGCAGAGTCCCAAACACCTGCCCCTGAGTGCCAGCCACGGAGGGTTCCCTGCGAGCTTGGTCACTGCTCTTTGTACCCTCCCTGTGCTGCCCTGCGCCTGGCCGCCCGGCACCATGGAGCCTTAAAGCCCTTGCTGACTCCAAGGATGCTGAAATGCGCCGTGCTGGAGCTGCCGGCCTGCTGGGGCGTGCGGGGGACCTAGGCACGGGGGGTGGAGGTGGAGGGAGCTGCTGACAGAGGGCGAGAGGGTGTGGGCCAGGACAGAACCCCTCGCTGGAGTGAGCCATGGGGGGTGGGCTGAGTGACGGACTGAGAGGCAGCGAGTGGGATGAGGCTGGAGGTCCCAGCACCCCACATGGGATTGCAGAGGCTGAGCCCCAGTCCAGACCCGGGTGACACAATTGGGCCCCAGGCCTGACACTGCGCCAACCCAGTCTCCTGGCAGAGTCAAGGGCCTTTCAGCTCCTGGCTTCGCCCTTAGCTTCCTCCACAGCTGCAACCTGCTCACTCCTCTCAGGCAGCCCTACCTTCTGGTGTCACCCTGCATTAATTGCAAACACCCTCCCCCTCAGTAATTCTGTGTCCAGAGCAGACCCCCCAGTGCAAAGGCAGGGAGCTAGGGCGTATTATTCTGTCTCTCTGTTGGGCTAGCGCCATTGTGCAAGGCCCTGTACAAACACAGAACAAACCGACTGCCCCGCAGCTAATGCCAATTGTTCACGTCAAGGGGCCTGGCCAAGTGGAAACGCCGATTTAGACTGTGAGTGGCCCTCTGTGTCTGGGAAGGTGCCATTTCTCAAACCAGCTGACTAATCAATAGCAATACTCTCCTCTGCAGCGTCTCTGCTCCCCGACTGTGACCCACCCAGAGCCATGTCCCGAGGGAGGTCCCTACCCTTACCCAGTTGTACAGATGGGGAAATGAGGCCCAGACAATGCCGTGATTTGCACAAGTCCTGGCTCAGAGGCGGTACAAGAACTCAGCTCTCCTGAAGCCCATGCCCAGCCACTGGCCATGGCACCATGGCACGTCCCAGGAGGTGCAGGAGAAGAGGGTGACAGGGGAGGCAAACGGGAACTCCGAAAAGAGCATCAGAATTCAACTGGGAAGCTGCTGCATTTTCCTCAAACAGCCTATGTCCGTACAGGCAGAAGCCCGGGAGGGCTCAGGCTACGGGGCCAGAGCACTGCCCCCACACTCACAAATCATGAGTCTGGGCCCCAGAGTCAGGAGATTAAACAGTAATATTTCATTGGGCTTCCCTTTTCTGAGCCGGGGGTGGGGTGGGTGGGCGCTCACTGAATGGGGGGGGCCGAGGACGCAGTTTGCTGGGGAACTGCAGGCTAGGAGTAAACAGGCCCCTGGCGTCGTCTGAGAGCAGAGGGAGGCTGTGAGGCTCACAGTTCGAGGGGGCCTTGACCGGCCTTTTAAAAAGAGTAAGGTCACTGGTGAAACCTCCTCCCCGGGGGGGATTCTCTCCCCTTCTCTCTGCTCCCCCTCCCTGGGGATCCCCTTTCTCTCTGCTCCCTGTTCCCTCTGCTCCCCCTCCCTGGGGATCCCCCTCCCCTCTGCTCCCACTTCTCTCTGCTCCCCCTCCCTGGGGATCCCCTTTCTCTCTGCTCCCTGTTCCCTCTGCTCCCCCTCCCTGGGGCTCCCCCGCCCCTCTGCTCCCCCTTCTCTCTGCGCCCCCTCCCTGGGGATCCCCCTTCCCTCTGCTCCCACTTCTCTCTGCTCCCCCTCCCTGGGGATCCCCCTTCTCTCTGCTCCCCATTCTCTCTGCTCCCCCTCCCTGGGGATCCCCTTTCTCTCTGCTCCCCCTTCTCTCTGCTCCCCCTCCACTGGAGAGGGCAGGAAGCAGCCTTTCCCCACACTGGGCTCAGTGGCAGCAGGGAGACTAGACAGAAGCCTCCTTTTAGAGCCTGATGCTGGAGCTCCCCCGCCTGGGGCAGGTTCCTGGGGGCAGGGGTGCAGCAGGGACCCCTGAGCCCCGGGCTGTGGCGTCGTGGTGCAATTGGCTGTGTAGGCGCAGGTCGGGTGCCTGTGCTGCGTCAGGGCCGAGCTCCCTGCTCAGCTCCCCACACTCCGGGTCCCTGCTTGGCCCTGCTGGCTGCAGCAGGCAGCTGTGGGTGGGTGGGTCCCTTTGTGAGGCCTGGTCTACACACGGAAAGCCAGGCTCTCTGCAAACCCACCCGTCCCTGAGCAGTCTGGGCCAGGGAGCCCTGCCAACCCCCCCCAGCTTGGGAACAGATTGCAAAGCATGTGTATTTAATTCACACAGCGCAGAAACATCCTTAACACCAGGTTTGACAGTGAAAAGCCACCGTACCCTGCCAGGGCTGGCATGATGCACTGCGACGCGCAGTAGGCCCCCCTAGCTACCCTTTGCCACGCCCTTTGGTGGTGTGTCCCCCTCGGGCTTGCTGAGGGGCGTGAGGGTGACAGAGGAGGGGAATGGGGACGGGAAGGAGCAGAGGGAGGAGAAAGAGCCCCGGGCGCTCCGCAGTGGTGCAGAGGAAATAGAGACAGGAGTGGAGCCATCACAAGGGACCCAAGGCCCCTGCTGAGCTGGGAGGGGACCAGCCTGCAGCCCTGAAGGCTGCAATGAAGTGGCGAGTGAGGTGGGAGAAGTAGTTAGCAGCAGCAGTGAGAAAGCGGGCGGGTGGGGCTATTTCCGTAACAGAGACCAGGGGAGTCACTTGGGATAATTCCCAAACCCTTAGCCTCAAACCCCAGCACAGCGAATTCTCTTTAATTCATTCCCCTGAAAGCAGACGGGCAGATGGCCATGTCCAGTCTGTCGAATAGCCCCGGATCCCTGCGAAGGGACAGTGTTACCAGAACAGACCAGCCTGTGTAAACAGCATTATACGTGGTCTGTCGAGGTTCCACTGTCCGATGGAGAGAAAAGCACATTTACAAGGCCAGGGGAAAATCCAAAACAGCAGCTCCCTCCAGGCACGTTGTGGGAGCAATGCCATCTTGAGCACCCCGCAGGGTGTCCTGCAGACCCCGTTAGTGCCTGCAGCGTAGATCACCCACCCCCAGACTGGGAACGATACTAAATACCCGCAACAGAAAATAGACTTTGATATAGGAGCTGCTCCCCCCCATCCCAGACAGTGGAAAAAACCCAACCCACACGCACACAGACACACACTCAAGCCGTCATCTGTACATCAAAGGCAATAAAACTCTGCCACATCTTTAATTTATTTGCTGCTGCTATGAGTTGATAATTCCACATTCACAGTACAAAATAAATTCCTTTCATTGCTGTGTTCGTGCTCCTTCCCCGAGCATCATGTACCTAGTTGGGGTCTGCAGGGCAGGACTCTGTGTGTGTGTGTGTTGAGGGGGGGATCATTCAACATTTTGGTTCTCAGAATGTCTCCCATACCACCCCCCCCCCAAATTCAACTCTTCTTTTGATGTCCCAGCAAGGGGATCTCGCGGGGCTGGATCCAAACTGGGGCACTGGTGCGTCTGTCTGTGAGGAATTACCGGAGGGGGCAGTAAGATGCTTGACACCTCCCTGCTCTAAGGTTTGTAAGTGACCAGCAGACACAGGGAGCGACTGAATGTCTGGGAGCAAGGGTTACTGAACCTTAGAGCCACTCCCATTGCTTGCTGTGAATTACAGCTGCTCAGGAAATGATCCCCCGCCCGCTACCCCCCCAATGATTCTTCACAAAAAATTCAGAAAATGAAAAATTTGGGGGTTTCCTGAAAAATCATTTTTCCAGGTTTTTGGCAACCAATTCCCTCCCCCCCCCCCAGTTTTTGGGAAGGGAGATGGGGGTGTTGGAAATTAATTTATTAATAAAAAACTGTTTTTGACAACCCCCCCCTTTTTTTTTTTATCAAAAAGATTTCCTGGGGAAAGCTGGTGGGACTTAGCTGTGCAGCAGTTGTGGCCCTGTGTCCTGTGTGCGAATCATTCACAACCCCTCCCTGATTCCCTTGACATGGACTACGATTCATGAGCATTCACCAGATAGGGCCTATGGACAGACTCCAGGCTAGAGCGTGTCCCGAAACACATCGCTTTGACTTTTGGTTATTCATGAAACATTTTTGCTGAAGAATGTTTTGTGCTGAAATTTGTGAAAATTCTTGAGCATTGTATTGACTAAACCTCCAGCTTTCCACGTCCCGGTGAGCAATGGACCGTGTGTCCTGACAGTGCTGCTAGCTTAGCGGGCAGGTCTGGAACAGCCGGGGACGGCTTTGCAGATCATTCCAACGGCTGTCCCGCCTCTGCATCTCCACAAGGCAAAGGCTGAGCTGCCTTCAGCCAGAATGAGTCTTTGGCTGTGCCATGGAGCAGAAAGCTGGACCCAGATCCTCCTAGGTCCAGGAGTGTTCAGATCTTGGCTTTCCCAGACTGCAAGGCCAGGAAGGACTGTTATGATCTAATCTGACCTGCCATGTAGCACAGGCTGCTGGGTTCCAGTTCTGGTATTTATCTTCTTTCCCCTATGCCCAGGCCCTGAATGTTCATCTCGTTTTTTCACTGGGCCCCTCCCCCTGCCTTTCACTTTAATTCTACATTAATTTATTTTCCCTGGTTTTTTTTTTAATTTTATTAAAAAAACTTGTTTATTCCCTTTTTTCCGCCTTTCTTTCCCTTCCTACGTGCTGCAGCTGCCTCTCCTGATGGCTGGGCGCTACCACAAAGCTGCTTGGCTCCTCTTTCCTTATTTAATAATTACCATCTCCTAGTCATCTTGCAGGGGCTTGGAAACCCACTTAATTCCACCACAGAACGGGTTAACTGCCAAGCTGCATTATTTTTTCTTACAAGTGATGTACAACTGTTTACGAGATAGGATTAGAAGAGGCATCTCCAAAAGCCAAGGCAGCACGGAACTCCAAAGCTTGGGGAAGGATGTATGTGCTAGAAGCGATCTGGTTCTGAAACAGGTTCTTAGCTCCACCCTCACTTGCCCTTTAAACTGTGCCAGCAGAGACCCTTTGCCTTGGTCTCCTCCTGAGCTGCTCAGCTCCTCCTGTCTGCACTGGGATCTGGGCACTTCAAAAAAGGTGGCTTGGCTCACTGAGACCCAGGAGCTGCAAAGTGTGAGGTCAGGCTAAATGCCAATGCTGCATTTCCTGACATTGACCCTACCTAGAATATACTACAGACACCCAAAGCAGGATGGGAGATTCCCTCTCCTAGCTTTCACTCCCTGGAGGGATGATCAGTATGGAGCCCTGTTGGGTGTTAGATAGGCAGGTTAGCCAGGTTTAAGAGCAGGGGTTCTGGATTCCTGGGTTCTGTTCCTGGCTTTGTCTCGATCACTGTGTGACACTGGGCAAGTCTCAGCTTCCCTGTCTGTAAAATGGGGCAATAAATAGCAGAGGGTGATTTTGCACCCAAAAATATTCAATATTTAGTTCCAGGCCATTTGACACCTCAGAAATGTCCCTCTGTCCAAATCATCCAGGCTTGTCCTGTGCACAGCACCCCTGTGACAGGGCACTTGACAGACAATGATGGAGCCAAGGGCTCTGCACTGGCAATCTAGACTGGAAACACCTAGCCCCAATCCCACAAGCAGTTCTGCATGTTTCTCACCCTATTCATGCCTGTGGTCCCATGGATTTCAGTGGGGCTGCTCCCAGAAGTAACGCTACACACATGCCTGGGTGTTTGCAAGATCAGTTCTTTAGATTGGAAAGAGCTCACCATATCTCCCTGTGTGGGTACAGCACCCACCACAAGCCCGGGGCAGACTGCAGCCTCCAGCTTCTTCCGCCGAACACATAACAAACAGTAAATGACACTTCCGTTACATGAGAAAATATTAATTTGCTTATGTTTCAGTGTAAACATTGATCTTAGTCCCAATAAAAGTTCAGATTTTGAATTTCAAAATTTTGTTACTGGCCTTTTTCTTGCAAACTTGGCCATTTCTGAGTGAAAATGGGCCACTTTCACTCAAATGGGTCTGAACCAATAAAACATGAAATGTGGCAAGGTTTTTGAAAAATCACCTTTTTTTCAAATTTGAAATGAAAAACCTCTCATTTTAAGAACTTTGATTTTCTGGCTTGCTCAGCCCTGTGATCATTGGCATGTCAGAGGTGTGATGCAAGTATCATACTTCCTTACCAGTCAGCGAACTGCGAGGGGCAAGGAGTGTTTGTGAAGTGCTTTGAAATACTTATCATAGAACCATAGAATATCAGGGTTGGAAGGGACCTCAGGAGGTCATCTAGTCCAACCCCCTGCTCAAAGCAGGACCAATCCCCAACTAAATCATCCCAGCCAGGGCTTTGTCAAGCCTGACCTTAAAAATCTCTAAGGAAGGAGATTCCACCACCTCCCCAGGTAACCCATTCCAGTGCTTCACCACCCTCCTAGTGAAAAAGTTTTTCCTAATATCCAACCTAAACCTGCAACTTGAGACCATTACTCCTTGTTCTGTCATCTGGTGCCACTGAGAACAGTCTAGATCCATCCTCTTTGGAACCCCCTTTCAGGTAGTTGAAAGCAGCTATCAAATCCCCCCTCATTGTTCTCTTCTGCAGACTAAACAATCCCAGTTCCCTCAGCCTCTCCTAAGTCATGTGTTCCAGCCCCCTAATCATTTTTGTTGCCCTCTGCTGGACTCTTTCCAATTTTTCCACATCCTTCTTGTAGTGTGGGGCCCAAAACTGGAGAAGTACTCCAGATGTGGCCTCACCAATGTCGAATAGAGCGGAAAGATCACGTCCCTCGATCTGCTGGCAATGCCCCTACTTATACAGCCCAAAATGCCGTTAGGATTCTTGGCAACAAGGGCACACTGTTGACTCATATCCAGTTTCTCGTCCACTGTAACCCCTAGGTCCTTTTCTGCAGAACTGCTGCCTAGCCACTCGGTCCCTAGTCTGTAGCAGTGCATGGAATTCTTCCGTCCTAAGTGCAGGACTCTGCACTTGTCCTTGTTGAACTTCATCAGGTTTCTTTTGACCCAATCCTCTAATTTGTCTAGGTCCCTCTGTATCCTATCCCTACCCTCCAGCATATCTACCACTCCTCCCAGTTTAGTGTCATCTGCAAACTTGCTGAGAGTTCAGTCCACACCATCCTCCAGATCATTAATGAAGATATTGAACAAAACTGGCCCCAGGACCGACCCTTGGGGCACTCCACTTGAAACCGGCTGCCAACTAGACATGGAGCCGTTGATCACTACCCGTTTAGCCCGACGATCTAGCCAGCTTTCTATCCACCTTATAGTCCATTCATCCAGCCCATACTTCTTTAACTTGCCGGCAAGAATACTGTGGGAGACCGTATCAAAAGCTTTGCTAAAGTCAAGGAATAACACATCCACTGCTTTCCCCTCATCCACAGACCCAGTTATCTCCTCATAGAAGGCAATTAGGTTAGTCAGGCATGACTTGCCCTTGGTGAATCCATGCTGACTGTTCCTGATCACTTTCCTCTCCTCTAAGTGCTTCAGAATTGATTCCTTGAGGACCTGCTCCATGATTTTTCCAGGGACTCAGGTGAGGCTGACTGGTCTGTAGTTCCCCGGATCCTCCTTCTTCCCTTTTTTAAAGATGGGCACTACATTAGCCTTTTTCCAGTCATCCGGGACCTCCCCCGATCGCCATGATTTTTCAAAGATAATGGCCAATGGCTCTGCAATCACATCCGCCAACTCCTTTAGCACCTCGGATGCAGCGCATCCGGCCCCATGGATTTGTGCTCATCCAGCTTTTCTAAATAGTCCCGAACCACTTCTTTCTCCACAGAGGGCTGGTCACCTCCTCCCCATGCAGCATTGAGTACATTAGCTTTTTCCACATCCTCTGTCACTAGATTGCCTCCCTCATTCAGTAAGGGGCCCACACTTTCCTTGACTTTCTTCTTGTTGCTAACATACCTGAAGAAACCCTTCTTGTTACTCTTAACATCTCTTGCTAGCTGCAACTCCAAGTGTGATTTGGCCTTCCTGATTTCACTCCTGCATGCCTGAGCAATATTTTCATAGTCCTCCCTGGCCATTTGTCCAAGCTTCCACTTCTTGTAAGCTTCTTTTTTGCGTTTAAGATCAGCAAGGATTTCACTGTTAAGCCAAGCTGGTTGCCTGCCATATTTACTATTCTTTCTACACATCGGGATGGTTTGTTCCTGCAACCTCAATAAGGATTCTTTAAAATACAACCAGCTCTCCTGGACTCCTTTCCCCCTCATGTTATTCTCCCAGGGGATCCTGCCCATCAGTTCCCTGAGGAAGTCAAAGTCTGCTTTTCTGAAGTCCAGGGTCCGTATACTGCTGCTCTCCTTTCTTCCTTGTGTCAGGATCCTGAACTCAACCATCTCATGGTCACTGCCTCCCAGTTTCCCATCCACTTTTGCTTACCCTACCAATTCTTCCCGGTTTGAATGAAAGGTGCTAACTGAATTATTATTATTTATATTCCAGTTGCATGCAGAGGGGACTCAACCAAGGACGTGGCCCCAGCACAGAGTAGCACAGTCCATTCCCCAAAAAGCTTGGACAAATAAACTGTTCATGCTAAAACCCATGAAACATCCAGGACTGTGCCACAAACAGAGCATGTTTCATAGAAACACGTCAGTTTCAACTAAACGTTCTCGGTTCCAGATGGAATTACTGGTCAAAACAAGAGGCAGAGATCGCAGCGCACCCCAGGATAGCCAAGAGCCTGGTGTTTAGGGTGCTCACCTCGGATGTGGAGACCTGAAGTCAAGTCCCTTTTTTTGAAAAAGGCCAACGAAGGACTTGAATGTGGGTCTCCTACATGCCAGCTGAGTGCCCGACTCACCAAGGTATTGGCTATTGCAGGCGCTTTCTCTAGTTTTTGCATGAAAAATGTGGAACGGTCTTGGGGTGGGGTTGTGCCACTTTGTAACAAAAACAAGTTTCAAAATTAAATTATTTTGCAAATCAGAATTCTTGGTGTTTGGCCAGCCCTAGCCACTGGTCACTACACAGAAAAATAATATGACTCCATGGTCCAATGCGATGCCCTTAGAAATGACAAGGTTTGGGAATCAGGTTTTCTCAACGGGCTCTCGCTGTTTGCAGGCTCTCTCCAAGGTTCCTTGGACGGTCAGTCCAACTGAGTCCTTCATGTGCTTCTTGGAGTTGCCAGGGGAGGGGGGAAGCAGGGTCAGCCATTACTAAGCACCTGTTATGTCACAGCTATGGAATCATCCTTACCTCTAGCTGGAGCTGCGTGGGTATCAACAGGCTCAGAGGTTCAGTTGAGTTCAGCATCTAAAAGTTCAGGTTGTAATCACAAATAGAGCCAAAGAACAGATCTCCTTTGAATCACGGATGGGCTGAGAGTCTGACAAGGTCAGGCTTCCTTGTGAGGGGGTTATACTGCCGAGTTTTGGTTGGATGGAAAATTCCTCAAGACTAGCCTCCCTGATGGTATATCTGTGTCCTGCCCTGACCCAGAGAAAGAAGAACAGGGGTGCGTGGAACCTCATAAACAAGAGAACTTAATTAAACTTTACAAGGATTTAAACACTTTTGAGTTTGTTTCAAATCCCACTTTACTCAAACTGCTTTGTACATTCCTAACCCAAAACACTAACCTTAACCCAGCCCTAACCCCAGCTCTATCCTTAAATCAACCCTAACCCCATCTCTAACCTTAACTCTACACTTAGCCCAACCCTAACCCCAGCTGTAACCTTAACTCTAACCTTAACCCAACCCTAACCCCACCTCTAACCTTAACCCTTAACCCAACCCTAACCCCAACTGTAACCTTAACTCTAACCTTAACCCAACCCTAACCCCGGCTCTAACCTTAAGTCAAACCTTAAATCAATCATAACCTCAACTCTGACCTTAAACCAACTCTAACCCTAACCTTAAATCTGATTCTAACCCTAACTGTTACCTGAATCTAAATCCCAGCTGTAACCTTAACTCTAACCATAACCCAACTCTAACCCTCAGTTTATACCCAATTCTAACCCTTATCATAAGGCTTTGTCTAAATGAGGCTAAAGATCAGGTTTAGCTTGGGCTTTGTTAACAGTAATTAGCTGAATGTGACCTAAGCTCAATCACTTTTCTGAATGCCAAAGCAGACTAATACCTTTAGCTTAATTTTAGCCAATTGAGTTATAGCCCAGATAGAAACCTAGGTCATGACTTAGACCAGGGGTCGGCAACCTTTCAGAAGTGGTGTGCCGAGTCTTCATTTATTCACTTTAATTGAAGGTTTCGTGTGCCGGTAATACATTTTAATGTTTTTTAGATGGTCTCTCTCTATAAGTCTGTATATTATATAACTAAACTAGTGTTATATTGTAAAATAAACAAGGTTTTCAAAATGTTTAAGAAGCTTCATTTAAAATTAAATTAAAATGTTGATCTTACGCCGCCGGCTTGCTCAGCTCGCTGCTGGTCTGGGGTTCTGTTCACCTAGGCCGGCAGCGGGCTGAGTGGGGCCTGCGGCAGGGTCCCCGGCTGGCAAGGGTCTGGCAGCCAGAACCCCAGACCAGCAGCGGGCTGTGCAGGGCCGGTGGCCGGGACCCCAGACCGGCAGTGGGCTGAGCAGCTCAGCCCGCTGCCGCTCAGGGGTTCCATGCACCGGCTCCTGCCAGCCGGGATCCCGGCTGCCGGACCCACTCAGCCCGCTGCCAGTCTGGGGTCCCGGCCCTGCCCACATACAGTGGGGACCTACCTTCTCCCTGGTTCTGGCCCATTCTCTTCCTCTCTCTGCACTGAGCACAGGGCTGTGGGTGCAGGGTCTTGGAGGGAGTTAGCGTGAGGGGGGGGGCTCAGGGTTGGGGCAGGAGGTTTGGGTGTGGGGCACTTACCTGGGCAGCTCCCATTTGGAGCGAGGGGTGCAGGTGGGAATGTGTGTGTGTGGGGGTGCAGGAGCTCCCATTTGGTGCTCAGGGTGGGGGTGGGGATGTGGGGGGTGTAAGAGTCAGGATGTGTGGGGGTGCATGGGGTGTGGGGGGCTGCATATGTGGGGGGGTGCAAGAGTCAGGGTAGAGGGCTGGGGGCATGTGAGGGGGGTGCAGGTGTCAGGGCAGGGGGTGGGTATGTGTGGGGGTGCCAGAATCAGGGCTGGGGTCGTGTGGGGGGGTGAAGGAGTCAAGCAGAGGGCTGGGTGTGTATGAGGGGGGGTACATGGGTCAGGGCAGGGGCCTGGGGGGAGTGCGGAGCACAGGGCTCAGGGCACGGGCCTGGGGGAGGTGCGGGGCTGAAGGCAGAGGGCTGGGTATATGTGAGGGGGGGTCAGGGCTCAGGGCAGAGGGCTGTGTGTATGTGTGCAGGGGTCAGGGCAGAGGGCTGGGGTGTGTGTGCCCCTATTCCACCCACCCCTTCCCCAAGGCCCGGCCCCCACTTCTTCTCCCATGCCCCATCCAACCCCCCCTGCTCCCTGCCTGCCCCCTCCAGAGACCCCCCCGCCCCTAACCACCCCCCGGGATCCCACCCCCTATCCAACCCACCCTGCTCCCTGTCCCCCGACCGCCCCGACCCCTTATCCAACCCCCGCAGCCCTGGACCCCTTACCATGAGGCTCCTAGCGCTGCCCCGCGGGGGCGCGCAGCCCCGCCCTTCAGAGCACTGCGCGCGGGGCGGCATGGCTCCAGGGGAGGGGGGAAGGCGGGGGAGGGGCCGGAGGTTTGCTGTGCTCGGCCCTGTGCTCCGGCCCGGGAGCATGAGAGTGGGGCCATTTGCCCCCTGCCCCCGCGGGGTGGGGGGGCAGAGAAGAGCGGGCCGGCCAGGCAGGATTTTTAATGGCACGCAGCTCCGGCAGGCAGCAGCGTGCCATTAAAAATTGGCTCGCGTGCCGTCTTTGGCACGCATTCCAAAGGTTGCCGACCTCTGACTTAGAGTTAACTTAGCCTGACTTAAACGTGACCACTCTTCCTAGTCTAGACGAACCTCAGATCATGTTAGTTGGAATGTGTTAGCAAGGACCTTGTCTACATAGGAAAGCTAAGGTATGAATTTAAACCTATAAAGGGTTATAATGCCCAATGGGGACGCTCTTATTCTGTGTAAGAATGCCCTTTTCGGGTTTAGGTTATGTTGCGTGTGTGTGGTGGGGTTAAGTTAAACTCAAACCTGGCATTTTTTTACAGAATAAGTGTGTCCACACAGGGCATTACACAAAGTATAACGGGCTGTACAATGATATCCGTTTAACCCGTAAAACTTTCCCATACAGACAAGGTCTTAGCTAGCTCATGTTAACTCAGCACACACTTTTCCTGGTCCAGACAAAGCTGAGGGTAATCAAGGCAGTGTGTAAACCTTCACTTGTGCTGACCTGGCTGAGTGAAAGCCTCAGCGCCCCAATAGGGCTCACCTTGAGTAGCTGGTAGGCGTTTACTGTGCAGCCTGCCTGCCGACACTGTGGGGTTTAAAATGTGTGAGTTGACATGTTAGCTCACATGGTTTCAAAATACAGCTGTTATCCCAGTGTGGGCAGCCCTGGCCCAGCCGCTACCCTAGCCAGACCTTTGTTCTAGCCTGAACGGTAGCCCCTCATCGCTTACGTGGTATGTGCACTCAGCATCAGCGCTGACGCACCCAGGCTGCAGAGTCCCCCAGCCAGCGCTCAGATGCACTGGGGATGTGCTGCTGCAGCTCCCACTCACACTAGGGCAGCAGGCAGCAGCTCCTGCAGATGAGTCAAAGCGGAACAGCCCCTTACTGAGCCGAGCGCTGCTAAGTTTTCCTGCTAGAAGTTGCTCTGCAAAGCTCTTCCCATGCTGGGAGACACAAGTTCCCTGCTTTCCACTCAGCCCGCTCCTCCCCACACCAACAAACCCCGCCATGCATCCTCCCAGGGACAGAGACTGTTGGGAGCAGGCTGCAATGCCTGTGCCCTGGCAATGGGCAGGCCCTGCTAGGCCTGACATCCCTTGGCATAGCCAGAGGTGGGATCTCCTACAAAACCCTCTTGTTCTAAGGGCTCCCTGGTGGCTCTTGTGAGCAGTGCGAAGGGGTGAAATCCTGCACACCAGCCTCTCAGGTCTCCACCCCTCTCTGCAGAGCACCTTGGAACCTGCCTTTGTTGCACTGGGCCAGCGTCGCCTGTTGCTGAATGGAGCGGGAGGCTGTGCCAGTGACCCCTGACATTAACCTAATTGTCTCCTCGCCTTGATTAGATGCACCACAAAGCCAGCAAAGGGATCAAATGAAATGTGATTGGCGGCAGAACGGCTTTGGAACGTTGATTAGATTTGAAAATACCACATTTAAATATCGTAGCATTTGTGGGGATTAGCAGAGAGAGAGCGATGGGGGAGATGGAGGGGAGGGGGGAAGAGACAGACACAGCCGCTCCAAATCCCCAGGCAAGGGTCCTTTATTGTCTGTGCTCCTGGCCTGTGCTTGCCCCCAGCCTTGCCTCCTGTGTGGTGACACATTCCCAGGACGCCGGGATGCAGTCAGGTCAGGTGGGGACGACCAGGAAAGCCTCTGAAGTCTTCTGTTGCCAGAGGTTCATCCAAGGTTTACTGTATCCACATCCAAAGCACTCACTCCTGCGCTGCCACCACCAGGCCCCTGCCCACAAAGGCAAGCTCGTAAATGTCACCCAGCATCAGTTATATTTATGCTACACAGTGAACTACAAACAGCAATCTCAGGCCATAAATGGGAAAGAAAACTGCAGCCCCAGCAGGGGCCTGGGTCTGGAAAATAATAATAATTAACAACACTTCTAATAATAGTATACTTAACACATCAACCTATCGGCTGCGTTTATATCGCGCCGATCCCCGTATGGTCTATAGCACCTGTCATTCAAGGCTCTCAAAGCACTTTACAAACACGCTCACCACACTCCTTTGAGGTGTCTTCAGAGTCTTCTCCCCAGAGCAAACAGGGGAAACTGAGGCCCAGAGCGGTGAAATGACCAAGCCACAGTGAGACAGTGGCAGTGCTGGAAGCAGAGCACAGGGGGCCATTTAGGGATTTGGGGATTTAGTTGGGGATTGGTCCTGCTTTGAGCAGGGGGTTGGACTAGATGACCTCCTGAGGTCCCTTCCAATCCTAATGATCTATGATTCCTGGTGCCAAGCCTGATGCTCTGAGTGCCAGACACCTCCCCTCAAAGCATGCAGGTAGCGGTCTACAGGTAGCGGTTTACAAAAGGATGGTGTGTGGATAGAAGGAAGGGTCCGGTGCGGTGTATGTCTTGTGTATAAGTGTCTATGTGTGCGTGTGCGTGTGAGAAAGAGAAGAGGGTGGGATTCTAAGCACAGCCAGGGGAATAATGGGAGGCTGTATTTGCGACTAATTACTCAGTGGAGTACGCCAACCTTCACTATGAATGTCATTGGCAAGAATGTTTTGGCCCGTTTGAATTCTGCGTGGTTCCGCGGATGCTAGAGGCATGTGGCTAACTAGATGCTCCAGGCACGGCCGCCTGGTTCCTGCAGGCCCTAGCGCAGGACACAGCAGGGAGGACAGGGCGGCTGCCCTCCAGCACAACTGAGAGCCAAGGCTACTTGTGGTGCTGGTAAGGGTAAGTGTTGTTGGCTGAGGAGGAGTGAGTCAGCCCCCTGCAGGCTTCCAAGGGAGGAAGGGGTGCGGTCGGTCCGTCAGAGGAGCCCCGGGGTTCCAGCCCCGGCACTTAGCTGGGTGCTCCCCACTCATGCCTCCCGTGGGAGCAGCCTGGCAGCAGAGGCCTCAGCAATGCAAATCAGGGGGCGCTGCGCTCCCTGTCCTGCTCAGCCCGTGCTCGCTTGGGCAGTGCCTGAGCAGCTCTCTGTCTGCAGCAGAGCTGGGCAGGACCAGACCCACAGGAGTGAGCTTGCAATGATGTCACTGCAATAAGCAACACACACTTGAAAGATGCTCAGAAAGCCGGCCAGCGTTCCACATCTGCGAAACATCTGTCTCTAATCACAGTGACACAAACAGCGTAAAGAAAGAGAAAGAGAAATTCCTGCTGAGCCATTCCTGTGCATTCCAGCTCCCTGAGCTCAGCCTCAGCTGGGACTGGAGACCAGTCGCTACCCAGAGCCAACCGCAGCCGCCTCCTTCCAAACCTCCTCCAGCCAGACGTGTTCCAGGAAGGGTGATGTGAGATTCCGAGGGAAAGTAGAAGTGGTGGGGTGATGCAGGGAGGGGATCAGACTTTGAGAGGATCCTTCATGGTAGCAAAGCACAAACTACAGCAGCAACCCCAAGGTGCGGCCAGCGCTGGGGACAGGATTCTGTGAAATGGAACCGGTTTGGAACCGATTCTCACAGTGACAGTAGAGGGAAATGGCTGTGTCAGCCTGCAGGCATGGTCATTCTGCTTCAATCCAGGAGGATCCTAAGGCCTTTGTGTACATCCCCAGCCTGCATCTGCACCCGCTTCACACCCGGGTACCAGGCAAAGTCTGCTCTGTGGTGCCAGTGTCCTGGCTCTTTCCCTCTGCACTCTGTGCCTGTGATCGGGTGGGGCGGGGGAAGGGACGAACAGCTTAGCCTTGAACGACTGCCCTCAGCAGAGGCCCCAGCTGGGCTCTGGAATTCACTTCCATGACTGGGCTGACAAAGCCCTAGTGTGGGTAGCTCCAGGGCACAGTGCAAGGCTCAGCTCTTTGCAGCGTGTGTGTGCGCGTGTGTGTGCACAGGTGTGTGTTCGCATGTGTGTGTGTGCGTTCATGTGTGTGTGTGTTCGTGTGTGCGTGCGCATGCACATGCTAGTCTGAGGGGGAGTCTATTCACAGCTGACACTGATCAGTCGCTTGTTCATTTGGGGCTCAATTCTTCCCTCATTTATACCCATGTAACATTGCATCTGGAGGCAGCCTGGTCCAGCACCAGACTGGAACTCAGGAAACTGGATTCTACACTGGCCCCCCATGTGACCGAGGGAAAGTCACCACGCTGCTCAGTGCCTCGGTTTACCCATCTGTACAAGGGCTAATGCTACTTGCCTTTTTTGCAAAGTGCTTTGAGACTGTGGGATAAAAATACCTGGGGGGGGGGGTCCAAAATGGCCCTATGGAGGGGGTAAAGCCAGGGCTGCGGCAGAGCTGATTCCCTTCCTGGGGAAACTGGACATTTGGTTTTGTTCTGAAAGACTTCTAAGTATTTGTTAATTATACAAACGTATCAGGCTAGCCTGTGACTGTGGCAATGAAATGGGATGGTCAAAACGGTTCCTTCGGACACTTGTCCATCAAACATTTCTTCAGAATCGATGTGCCCAAGACCAGAGATTTTGCTGGACCTGCGTTTTCCACCGGTGGATGTGCAGGTGCTGAAGGGAGCGGCCCAGAGGGCGCTCTCTGTGGGTTGCTCCCTTCAGCACCTGCACTTAGAGATGGGCGACAGGTTTAAAACGCGACCCCGGCTGGCGAGCTCACCCACCAGCTCTGGGCTGAATGCAGGGGTCACCGGGCGAGGTTTGCTCTCGTGTGTTGTACAGCAGGCCAGATTAGATTAGAACAATGGGCCCTTCTGGGCTTAGAATCTGTGCTTCTATGAAGGCTGCAGACTCCCAGAACGTGGGTGGATGTGCTTAGCCCATTTCCCAGCAGGGCAGAAGCCTAAGGTGGAAAAGCCCCGTGGGGTCTCATCTGGCCCAGCCAGTGCAGGATTGTTCCCGTATACGCAGGGGGTGCACAGCAGGCTGGACATGCTGCATTAGCATCATGCAGACGCTTGCTTTATTTGCAGTGTGCACTGATTTGCTCACACTGCCAGCCACGAGGTTTGTAACCATAGACATGGATTTAAAACCCCCTGCCACTGGCCCCAAATTCAGGCTCAAGCCCAGGGTGCTGCTTTGCACCCACAGCTTCACTGGGGTCTGAAGATGATCCAGATTTGGCCCTTAGACCTGTGCTGCTCTGGTAGGACCTGTCTCTGGGGACCTGCCATTCCTAGTGCTAAGAAGTTTCTGATCCCAAATTCACCGGCCAACACCTGCCAAGGTAGAGCCCGGAATTGTGGAGCCTCCTGCCCCACCCACGAGATGGCCCCTGCCCTCTGGAGCTGGGGGGGTCTGCTGAAGAAACCGGCCACTAAGGTCACCTGAAAACGGTACAATATAATGTGAGTGACAAGATGGGGAGGGAATAGCTTTTATTGGGCCAACCTGTGTTGTGAGAGAGACAAGCTACACACAGAGCTCTTCTTCTTCAGGTCAACAACAGCTTGCTACAATATGTGTGTCAAGGGAGAGACACAGCCTCCTGCAGGCAGTTGAGGGTGGGGGGAGGGGGCAGCTGGAAACGGGGATGATGCATGTGTGCAGGTCTGTGTGTGTGAATGTGCTAGCGAGGCTCTGTGTGATTGTACGTGTAAGAGCCAGTGTCTGTGTGTCTCTGTGTGTGCCCCGTCTCTGGAGTGTATGTGTCTGTACTTACTTGTCTGCGTTTGTGCATATGCATAATGTGTGTGTCTCAGTGGGCAGGTTTGTGTGTGTCCACATTTATCAGCATGCGTGTGTGTGTGTGCATGTGTGTGTGCGCGCATGCGTACAGGCACATTTACCAGCATGCCTATGTGTGGGTAAGGGCATGCATGCCTCTACAGACTGCGGATGTGGGTGTATTTATGCGTGTGGATCTGTGTGTGCACATGTGTGTGCAGGGTACATGACAAGGGTGTGCCTACATCTCTCTGCCTGCATGTAAAACGTCTCCAGCCTCCGAAACTACCAGGCCTCTGATCGTGACAGAGCATAGAGCCACTGAAGCTAGTTACATGGGGAGTGGGGGAGGGAGGCAGAAGCTGATGCTTGACTTGAAATAGGAAGGTCTGAGGCAGCCCCTGCCATCCCCCTGGCTCTGGAGTCGCCCCAGCTGCTTTGGCCCTGGCTGGCCCAGGCGAGATGGCTGAGGACAGGGCAGAGGCATTCCCAGCGAGAGGGAGATGAAGGAGTTCTCAAGGCTGGGCGGGGGAGCGCCGGGCAGGCAGCAGAGTGGATTTCTGCTTGAGTGGTTATTATACCGTCGATTTGAAGAGACAGATGACGGCAGTGGCAGAGGAGGCAATAATTGAAAGCACCATGAAACATTAATGAATGCCCAGGGACTGGATCAGGAGTTGTTAAAGCTCACTTCCCTCTCTCTGCCTCCTTCGCTTTTTAAAGTCAAAATTGTTCCACTGCCCTCTAGGCGAGGGGATTTTTTTTTTTTCATTTAAAGACACAGGAGCCCACAAAAGGAGCCCTTGCTTGTCAGCGAATGGCATCTCGGCCCTGATGGCTCCTCGGCGAGGGGCCTGATCAGACAGTGAACTGAACAGATGATTACTTCAAAATAATGACGAGCGTTTGCATCCATAATCAACAAGTTCTTACCGTGCGTTCTGTGCAGCAGGGAATGAGCGTGAGCGAAGGAAGGGGATGGGAAGTCATGGATACCAAGGTAATTGGTGCAGGATAGATAGATAGATAGATAGATAGATAGATAGATAGATAGATATGGTGTATGGGGATAGATAGATAGATAGATAGATAGATAGATAGATAGATATGGTGTATGGGGATAGATAGATAGATAGATAGATAGATAGATAGATAGGGGTGTATGGGGATAGATAGATAGATAGATAGATAGATAGATAAGAAGGAAGAGGATGGGAGGTCACAGATAGATACTATGGTAATGAGCGCAGGATAGATAGATGGATGGATGGATGGATGGATGGATGGACAGATGTCACCAATTGTCCACAAGACAATCATTTCTTGGACTGAAGCTGCCTTTCCCTGTGTGCGTCTCAGTGCGAGGGGCAGCGCGAGGGGCAGCGCGGCTGACTCTAGAGGAATGCTCAGGGGATGGGGTGCCAGGGCTCCTGGGTTCTAGTCCTTGCTCTGCCATTGAGCTGCTTGCATTGGGCAGGTCCTTTCAGTCGCTGTGCCCATGTACCATGCAGACAACGGGCACTCACCTGGCCAGTGGGGTTTGAGGCTCACTGGGGAGGCCTGTCACTTGCTCTTGTTGCTCAGCACTGAGGTGTGTAGAGAGTGCACCTGGACACCGTCAGGCGATGTCACACCGGCAGGGCGAGCAGCTCACGGGTGCTGCAAGTGCTGCTTCTCTTGTCTCCACATGGAGGTTCCTTTGGGGCTGGGGGACACCGATCTCTCAGCACAGCTGACGCTGCAATGGGGAGGCCTCTGACCTGCAGGGATAGCTCAGTGGTTTGAGCATTGGCCTGCTAAACCCAGGGTGGTGAGTTCAATCCTTGAGGGGGCCACTTAGGGATCTGGGGCAAAATTGGTCCTGCTAGTGAAGGCAGGGGGCTGGACTCGATGACCCTTCGGGGTCCCTTCCAGCTCTATGAGATAGGTATATCTCCATATATATTAAACATCATGGTACACCAGGGCCACGCCCAGCCTTGCATTGTGGGATACGTGGCATGGCTTGACAGCAGACATTAGTATTTGCTACTCAGGGGCAGCGAGTCTGGGAGGAACTGAAACCCCCCACCCCAAAGAGGGGAGGGTGGAGAGAGACAGGGAGCCCTCCCTTCCCAGCAGCCAGGAGGGAGGGGGTACTTTGATGGTACCCTCACTGATGACATACGCTGCCCTGCACCTGAAGCAGAACTCCCACAGGTACCAGGGGCAGCTCACAGCTGCAAAGCAAGGTGTGTTCCCACCATCACCCAGCAAGTGGGGAAGGAAGGACGGGGAGCTCGGGCCCTCCCCGTGAGCAATGGAGCCAAGTACAACCCAGATTAGCACAAGTGGGCTGGACTCAGGCTGCCTCCCCCTGGGACCTTGGGCTCATCCCTGCCCCACTCCCTGACTCAGAGGAGCTGCGTCTATAATGGCTTTGCCAGGACGTTCCTCTCCGGGTGCTTGTCAAGTCCTGTGAGATCACTTGATGGAAAGTGGTAAAGAAACGCAAAGGTGGAGTGTTAGAACTAAGCCAGCCAGCGTTCGAGTGAGGAGAAATTCCTCTCACCTCTCAGTCCTGGCTTTCCAGCTCCAGCTCAGCCCTGCAGAGCCAAGGGCCATCTCCCATTGAACAGCCATGCCACGTGTCCCACAATACAAGGTGGGGAAAGTCTCCCGCTCCCGGCGACCAGGCTTCGGTGGAACCACTCCCAGGCCTCAGCCTGCTCCACCCAGAACCAGGCTCCGGGTTCCAGTGGCAGGGTCTGCTCTGGGCTAATCAGGGGCGCTGTCCGCTCGCAGCTCTCTCATTCCTCTCTTGCAAACCGGCCCGTATGGATTCCCAGCACAGAGGCCTCTTGAGCCTCACCCCTGATTGGCAGAAGTCTCTGGGTTCCACCGAAGCTGGAGTCATAAAAAGGAGTGGTTGAAAAAGACCGAGCCCGTCTTGCCCATCTGCCGTGGCCTGCACTATGTACGGCATTTTGAGATGGGGCCACCTTCCACCCCTTCCCTTCTCTGCTTGGGAATTAGAAATCCCCAGACCAGAAAAACCAGCGCGTCACCACTAGCAGGGTCCCTCGCCAGATGCTTCAGAGGAAGGTGTTTGCCTGCAAAGCGTCAATAATTATTACATTCACAATTATTAAAGTAACAAAACTTATCATTGTTAATAATGATAATAGGTAAAACGTGAGCTAAATCTTTACCCTGGCAACACCACAGTGATGGGAGCTATTGGTGTAAATTAGTGCTGTCACCGCCCTTCTCTGTGACTGATGCTGCTGTTTATACAGCCCAGAATCACACCGGTTTGTTGCTTAGGTCCAGATCTCAGAGGTATTTAGGCACCTAACTCCCACTGATTTCTATTCCTTCAGGTCAGGTCACTCTCTGCTCCCGGGGGCATGGATCAGCATTCATGTCACGCTCCCCGTCAGTACCTGGCCCGGGCTGGGGAAGCTAATGACCCAACTAGTGAACCAAATTCGGTACCACCTGAGGCACGTTACATACGCTAAGAAGAAGACTCTCTGCTCCCCAAGACTCACCCTGAGGATCTGTCTTTCTCCAGGAGGACTAGCTGCATTTTTCCAGCTGAAGCACTTTTGGGGGGAAGTTCCATTGGATTATTTTTCTGCCCTCGTTCGCAGCTCCTCCCAGTTCCTGCCATCCGCTAATGTAACTGGCTGTTTGCCCCAGGCAGCCTAAAGTCTGCGTGTCCATGTGCAGGGTGATGTCTGTTCTCTCCACCTCTGGCGGCTGGAGCAGTGCACATGTCAGGGGGTGGAGCAGTTTCATAGTCCCTGCCTGCCAGTCCACCCGCCCCCCAGGGCAGATGCTGGTGGTGCTAGGAAGCGAGGAGCTGGGGTGAGAGAGAAGCTGTTATGGAATGGAGACATATTAACAGAACCCTTCACTTCTCAGGCAAAACGAATGACCTAGATGTGAAGAGTCCTTGATAGTTGCTGGTCTCATGCAGCTTGGAGGGCCAGAGAGACAGGGGCGAGTCCAGAGCAGTCCGTGTGCGCAGAGAGTGCTGCTAGAATCGGAGTGTCTAACCCACCGCTCTGGGCACAAGTGCAGGACAGTCCCCAGCAGAGGGGCGTGAACAGTTTCTAACAGTCAACGTCACTTCTTTCCCCGTTGGCAATTTGCCCCCAAGCAGATGACGACTTCCTTGCATTTGCTTGCTATCCAAAGTCAGTGGTTGACTCATTTCATCCTGTGATTCCTGGCCTGTAGCTTGTTTGGGAGCCCACCGTGTTGAAATGTTGAGCTGTTCTGACTGGACACATCGGTCACATGGCTGGGCGGGGGCTCTGCTGCGCCCTCCTCTAGGTTACAGATTTATGGGCAGCTTGTCTCCAGGGTGCCTACGCCAAGTCCCCTCATTCTCTCCCCCAGGTGAGGCGATGCGACCCTCTCTGGTTCCTGGGGAGGAGGCTCAGCTTAGCAAGGCCATACAGAGAAGGAGAGGCAGGGCCATTGGCATTTTGCCAAAAAAAGTGGGGTGGGACCCCTAGTGGGGTGCAGAGGAACGTGTGGGGTGGGGTGGGGGGAGTGGCAATGCCAGCCCTGCACTGGAGGCAAGGCTAGGGAGAGCGGTTTGGGCTGGACGGCCCCATGCGGGGGCAGGGGGTCTCAGGCTGGCCCTGAACCCGGGAGGGAGAGGGGGCCTCACACGGCTTCACGCACAGGGGGGGGCTGCAGGGGGTCTCAGGTTGGCCCTGCACACGGGGAGCAGTGAAGGGCCTCAGGCCGGCCCATGGGGTGTCCTGTTTTCCCTTTGGGAAAATATGGTCACCCTACTAAACTGGATCCCCACCCATTAGAGCTTGTGAAGACTGCTCTGCTCCCGTCCCCAGTGTCCCATTCACAATCACGTGGCCTCCCATTGGCAGCCCCGGCAGCTGCTTCCCTGCAACACCAGGGAGATTTTAGCGGCCTTAGTGCGAAAAGTGTGCTGACCTTTCTGAACAGAGCGAATCGCACCAGCTGCTTTGGCTCCTCCCTCCAGCTCCACTCCACAACTGCAGGTTTCTCTCTGCTGCCAAGAGCCAGCCCCTCACTCACCACCTGAAAGTGTTCCACAAGCCAGTCTGAGAACTTCGGCTCTGCCACTGGCAGTCCGGGAGGCCGAGTTTTCCATGGTGCAAGGGATGTCTGTGTAGCCCTGGCAGGACACGCCACGCTTCTTGCAGACTTGTTTATTCCTTCCTTCTAGGGTTGCTCTCGTGAGACCAGCTAAAGCTGGTAGAAATGTGTTAAAACCTCGGAGGGCAGCCTGGAACAGCAGGCTTCAACAGCAACAAAGCACTGATCCCTGGCCGGAGTGGTTTGTGAACGATAGGGTGCTAAATCATGCCGTATGTTGTCTGTCAGAGGGCTGGGGGTTAATCAGAATGGTAATCGGAAGGATGTGATTTTTATGGTCCAGGAGCTTAAGTCCTCCCTTGGAGAGAGTCGCTTTGGCAGACCAGTCCATATGCTTTCTGGATTCCAAGTAGGGCCCCGCACCAGCAGTCAGAGAGAAAGCCCTCTGATCCCTGCTGAGCCTGCTCCGCTCAGGAGTGAGCTACCCAGGAGTTCATGCACACTGCAGAGCAGAGGAGCATTTGAAGTTGGTCTGTGCAGCTGTAGATTTATTCAGTTTTTTTTTTTAAAGGATGTAATTTAGTCAGAGAGAGAAGGAGCCTTATTAAGCTGCTCCAGCCTCTCTCTCTGCTGAGGCTTTGCTAAATTCTGCAAGCCACATTTAGAGCATTTATTTGAGCTCTTTCCAGCTGACAAGCATGGGGGATGGGAGTGGAAGTTCCTCTGCCTGACTCCCTAGCTATCTGTTTCCCACAGGCTGCCTTCTCTCTGCTCAAGAGGCCGCTGCATGCGCTCTTCCTCCAGCACCTGCTGGCTGATGAGTAATGGAGCTGTTGGAGAGGCCCAGGGGGAGATAACACAGGGACAGAGAAGCTCAGTGCTGGAGCAGTAAGGAGGATACATAGCTCCTGCTGAGTTCCAGCACCCACCCAGGACAGGGTACAAGACATTTCCAAGCGCTCTGAGGCCCCAGACTGAAATGCAGTTAGAGAATGAGCTGGGATTTTTGTCAGGCTTCAGGATCTGGGATAATGACCATATCTGTCCTTAAGAACATAAGAACATAAGAATGGCCATACTGGGTTAGCCCAAAGGTCCATCCAGCCCAGTATCCTGTCTGCCAACAGTGGCCAATGCCAGGTGCCCCAGAGGAAGTGAACCTAACAGGTAATGATCAAGTGATCTCTTTCCTGCCGTCCATCACCACCCTCTGACAAACAGAGGCTAGGGACACCATTCCTTACCCATCCTGGCTAATAGCCATTAATGGACTTCACCACCATGAATTTATCTAGTTCTCTTTTAAACCCTGTTATAGTCCTAGCCTTCACTGCAAACTTTGCCACCTCACTGTTTACCCCTTTCTCCAGATCATTTATGAATAAGTTGAATAGGATTGGTCCTAGGACTGACCCTTGGGGAACACCACTAGTTACCCCTCTCCATTCTGAAAATTTACCATTTATTCCTACCCTTTGTTCCCTGTCTTTTAACCAGTTCTTAATCCATGAAAAGATCTTCCCTCTTGTCCCATGACAACTTAATTTACGTAAGAGCCTTTGGTGAGGGACCTTGTCAAAAGCTTTCTGGAAATCTAAGTACACTATCAGGGGGTAGCTGTGTTAGTCTGTATCCACAAAAACAACAAGGAGTCCGGTGGCACCTTAAAGACTAACAGATTTATTCTGAAGAAGTGGTTTTTTACCCAGGAAAGCTTATGCCCAAATAAATCTGTTAGTCTTTAAGGTGCCACCGGACTCCTTGTTGTTTAAGTACACTACGGCTACTGGATCCCCCTTGTCCACATGTTTGTTGACCCCTTCGAAGAACTCTAATAGATTAGTAAGACACGATTTGCCTTTACAGAAACCATGTTGACTTTTACCAAACAATTTATGTTCTTCTATATGTCTGACAATTTTATTCTTTACTATTGTTTCAACTAATTTGCCCGGCACTGACGTTAGACTTACAGGTCTGTAATTGCCGGGATCACCTCTAGAGCCCTTTTTAAATATTGACGTTACATTAGCTAACTTCCAGTCATTGGGTACCGAAGCTGATTTAAAGGACAGGTTACAAACCTGTCCTTGGGTATTGCCTGACCCTGCTGGATACACACGGAGCCACTTCAGGGAAGAAGCACAGCAGCTGTTTACGAGTCGTTTAAATACCCCTGGGAGGACTTTGTCCAGGACACCAGTCAACACCCCAGCTCTTGCCAGATAATCTTTAATGATGTCAAACAGTCAGACCCTTGTTTTCCACCTCCCCCAGACCAGGGTACTGCAATGTCCCTTGCAGTGACGAGAGGCAGGGCATGGCTGGAATGAGTAGAAAGGGGATTGGAGCTAGCTGAAAACTTTCCGTTACAACTGTTTTGGATACAAAATTGGGTTTTCAACTAAAATTTTCCAAGAAAAGTGTCGGCTTTCGGTGGAAAATGTCGAGTTTTTGTCCAAAACTTTTTAGTCAAAAACTGAAAAAAAATTCACTTTTCAGATTTTCGATGAAAACGTAAGATGTTCCATGAAAAGAAAAGCCCCTTTTCCAGCCAGCTGCAGAGGGGATTTCTCACCAGGCAGCTGGAGCCAGAGAGATGCTGTAGTTCCTTCTGGCTCCCAGACCATCAAACACTCAGAGCAGTACCTGCTGTCTACTACTTGCTGACATCAGGTTGTAGCTCAGGGTCAGTTACCAACTCACCATCACCCCTTCTGGCAGCATGGGGATGCACCTGGGAAGTCTACCCTCCAAGGAGAACAAGGCTCAAGCCTGGGAGCGGTTAAGGATCAGTGCACAGGCTGACACAGCTGTAGGCAGAGCTAATGGCTTTAGTCTCACCTGTCAGTGCTGGTGTTCGGCCATCTCCTGGCAGCCGGGTGATGGCACCTCCTCTCGGTGATCTCTCCCAGTGCTGTCCAGCAGCCAGGGAAGGTGCAGCAGAGTGATGTACACCCACCAGCCTGGGGAGTGCAGGGAGCTNCTGGTGTTCGGCCATCTCCTGGCAGCCGGGTGATGGCACCTCCTCTCGGTGATCTCTCCCAGTGCTGTCCAGCAGCCAGGGAAGGTGCAGCAGAGTGATGTACAGTCACCAGCCTGGGGAGTGCAGGGAGCTCGGGGGTTGTACCGTTTGACTGGAGATTAGCTAATGTAGTTCCTATTTTCAAGAAGGGGAAAAAAAGTGACCCGGGTAACTACAGGCCTGTTAGTTTAACATCTGTAGTGTGCAAAGTCATGGAAAAAATATTGAAGGAGAAAGTAGTTAAGGACCTTGAGGTCAATGGCAATTGGGACAAATTACAACATGGTTTTACGAAGGGTAGATCGTGCCAAACCAACCTGATCTCCTTCTTTGCGAAAGTAACAGATTTTTTAGACAAAGGAAATGCGGTGGATCTAATATACCTCGATTTCAGTAAGGCGTTTGATACGGTACCGCATGAAGAATTATTGGTTAAATTGGAAAAGATGGGGATCGATATGAAAATCCAGAGGTGGATAAAGAACTGGTTAAAGGGGAGACTGCAGCGGGTCGTACTGAAAGGTGAACTGTCAGGTTGGAGGGAGGTTACCAGTGGAGTTCCTCAAGGTTCGGTTTTGGGTCCAATTTTATTTAATCTATTTATTACTGACCTCGGAACCAAAAGTAGGAGTGGGCTGATAAAGTTTGCGGATGACACAAAGTTGGGAGGTATTGCCAATTCGGAAAAGGATCGGGATATCCTGCAGGGAGATTTGGATGACCTTGTAAACTGGAGTAATAGTAATAGGATGAAATTTAATAGTGAGAAGTGTAAGGTTATGCATTTAGGGATGACTAACAAGAATTTTAGTTATAAGCTGGGGACGCATCAGTTGGAAGTAACGGAAGAGGAGAAGGACCTCGGAGTCCTGGTTGATCGCAGGATGACTATGAGTCGGCAATGTGACGTGGCCGTAAAAAAAGCTAATGCGGTCTTGGGATGCATTAGGCGAGGTATTTCTAGTAGAGATAAGGAGGTGCTAGTCCCGTTATACAAGGCATTGGTGAGACCTCATTTGGAATACTGTGTGCAGTTCTGGTCTCCCATGTTCAAGAAGGATGAATTCAAACTGGAACGGGTACAAAGAAGGGCCACTAGGATGATCCGAGGAATGGAAGGACTGTCGTATGAAAGGAGACTTGAGGAGCTCGGTTTGTTTACCTTAACCAAAAGAAGGCTGAGGGGAGATATGATTGCTCTCTTTAAATATATCAGAGGGATAAATACCAAGGAGGGAGAGGAATTATTTCAGCTCAGTACTAATGTGGACATGAGAACAAATGGATATAAATTGGCCGTCGGGAAGTTTAGGCTTGAAATTCGAAGAAGGTTTCTAACCATCAGAGGAGTGAAATTCTGGAACAGCCTTCCAAGGGAAACAGTGGAGGCGAAAGACCTCTCTGGCTTTAAGATTAAGCTTGATAAGTTTATGGAGGGGATGGTTTGATGGTATAACGTGATCTTAGCCAATAGGTCAATAACGTGCCATCACTGGTTATTAGTACCAAGGGTCAATGATGGGATATTAAAAGTCTTTTTCCTAAGTATCTGGCTGGAGAGTCTTGCCCGCATGCTCGGGGTTCAGCTGATCGCCATATTTGGGGTCGGGAAGGAATTTTCCTCCAGGGTAGATTGGCAGAGGCCCTGGAGGTTTTTCTCCTTCCTCTGAAGCATGGGGCAGGGGTCGCTTGCTGAAGGATTCTGGGCAACTTGAAGTCTTTAAATCATTATTTGGGGACTTCAACAGCTGAGTCAAGGGAGAGAATTATTCCAGGAGTGGGTGGGTGAGATTCTGTGGCCTGCGTTGTGCAGGAGGGTCAGACTAGATGATCATAATGGTCCCTTCTGACCTTAAAGTCTATGAGTCTATGAGCTCCCCGGGCAGCTGAAACAGCAGGGTTCCGGCAGGGGTCTCAGAGCAGCCCAGTGCAGTATCCTACCTCAAAGATTGCTGGCCAAGTGTGCGCTGCTGTGTGAAGGGCAGGGGTGGAATTCCTTCCTGACCCCGCTGGGGATCAGCTGCAGCCCTGTAGCCTGGCATTCAGTTACATGTCGCCATGGCCTCACTTTGGCACATACCCCCTGGACCCTCTTTGTACCTGGCTGCCAGTTCTGGGCCCCTGTCCCTCATGCAGCCCCAAGTCCTGCNACGGGTACAAAGAAGGGCCACTAGGATGATCCGAGGAATGGAAGGACTGTCGTATGAAAGGAGACTTGAGGAGCTCGGTTTGTTTACCTTAACCAAAAGAAGGCTGAGGGGAGATATGATTGCTCTCTTTAAATATATCAGAGGGATAAATACCAAGGAGGGAGAGGAATTATTTCAGCTCAGTACTAATGTGGACACGAGAACAAATGGATATAAATTGGCTGTCGGGAAGTTTAGGCTTGAAATTCGAAGAAGGTTTCTAACCATCAGAGGAGTGAAATTCTGGAACAGCCTTCCAAGGGAAACAGTGGAGGCGAAAGACCTCTCTGGCTTTAAGATTAAGCTTGATAAGTTTATGGAGGGGATGGTTTGATGGGATAACGTGATCTTAGCCAATAGGTCAATAACGTGCCATCACTGGTTATTAGTACCAAGGGTCAATGATGGGATATTAAAAGTCTTTTTCCTAAGTATCTGGCTGGAGAGTCTTGCCCGCATGCTCGGGGTTCAGCTGATCGCCATATTTGGGGTCGGGAAGGAATTTTCCTCCAGGGTAGATTGGGAGAGGCCCTGGAGGTTTTTCTCCTTCCTCTGAAGCATGGGGCAGGGGTCGCTTGCTGGAGGATTTGGGCAACTTGAAGTCTTTAAATCATTATTTGGGGACTTCAACAGCTGAGTCAAGGGAGAGAATTATTCCAGGAGTGGGTGGGTGAGATTCTGTGGCCTGCGTTGTGCAGGAGGGTCAGACTAGATGATCATAATGGTCCCTTCTGACCTTAAAGTCTATGAGTCTATGAGCTCCCCGGGCAGCTGAAACAGCAGGGTTCCGGCAGGGGTCTCAGAGCAGCCCAGTGCAGTATCCTACCTCAAAGATTGCTGGCCAAGTGTGCGCTGCTGTGTGAAGGGCAGGGGTGGAATTCCTTCCTGACCCCGCTGGGGATCAGCTGCAGCCCTGTAGCCTGGCATTCAGTTACATGTCGCCATGGCCTCACTTTGGCACATACCCCCTGGACCCTCTTTGTACCTGGCTGCCAGTTCTGGGCCCCTGTCCCTCATGCAGCCCCAAGTCCTGCAGTGCAGGCAGTGCCAGCCCATTCATTCAATGCAGGTAGTGTGTGTGTGTGTGTGTGTGTGTGACCAATCCCACTGGGGCCTTCATAACCTTCAATCCCTCATTCACAGCCCCTCAAAGCCCTCCACATGCCTCTGACCAAGTGGGTATTCACCCACGAAAGCTTATGCTCCAATACCTCTGTTAGTCTATAAGGTGCCACAGGACTCTTTGTTGCTTTTTACAGATCCAGACTAACACGGCTACCCCCCTGATTCCAGTCCCTCCAGTTTCCTGCAGGCTTTCGCGTTACATACCAAAGGCCTGGTTCCCTGCTCCCACCGGGGAAATCCCATCGATACCACTGGAGCTGCTCC
The DNA here is from genome assembly GCA_003942145.1 of Platysternon megacephalum. Taxonomy (NCBI): domain Eukaryota; kingdom Metazoa; phylum Chordata; order Testudines; family Platysternidae; genus Platysternon; species Platysternon megacephalum. The sequence continues at coordinate 16,827,655 of QXTE01000016.1, read as the reverse complement.
TGCGTCACACAGGGCTCAGAGGGGAGACTGAGGCCGAGCCACCTCTCTCATCAGCACCTATCTCGGGATCCTCTGACTCAGCTCTGGGCCCCCATGTGATCTCCCTTGCACTGGCCTCACCCCAGCACGACTCCAGTGACCTCTGTGGAGTTTCTCCTGGTTGACCCTGGTGCCGGGGGACCAGAAGCAGCCCCGGCACCTTTCAGGGGAAGGTGGTAGGTTTTGCACTCAGACTAGGCTGGTCACTGCCATGTTTCTTGTCCCTCTTCCAATTCTCCCTGGCCGCTTCCTCCCCTGGGGGAATCACATCCAGCTTCCACCCACGCGCTGCCCCTCCTGCCCCATCCAGCGGTGCATCCACATCCCCCGGGGCTTCCTGCCGCTCCTCTGGCTGCACCGGAGCCCAGGAGTGCGGGTCCTGCCAGCACAGCCAGGGCGATGGCTTCGGGGGGGGGGGGGGGGGGGGGGGGGGGGGGCGGGGGCTGGAAGCTGGAGGAGAGGGAGGGGCCTTGGCCATGAGTGAGCGAGGGGGGTGTCGGAGCGGAGAGGGAGCTACTAGGAGGGAGGCAGCAGGGTCTCCAGGGACGGGAGAGACCCGCTGGGTGACCTCGCCCAAAGCAGCGCCCCTCTCTGCACCCCGCTCCCCCTCCCAGCCAGGGTGGAGCTCCAAACAGCGAGGTGGGGGAATGACTCGAAACCAAGCTGCATAGCCCGAGTGAGAAGTGAGTGAAGTCACTCCGCTGCCCCACACTACTGCCCCCTCCTTTGGCTGCCTTCTCTGCTTAGGCTTCGTCTTCGCTGGCACAGAGCTGGTGTTTGACAGGCGATAACTAGCCCACGACAGCCAAGCCCTAGTGCAGACGAGGCGTCTGTAGTGTTTACCACGAGGTAGCTAGGTGAGGTCAACAATATCCTCTCCTAAGTAACCCCTCCCCCAAGTCATGGCACTAACATGCCATTTGCTGCGTTGCATTGTTCACCCTGCTGGTGTGCTCTACCCCGTCCCCGCCCTGCACCTGGCTGCTCTGGTTAGGGTCTGGCAGCTACTCACTTTGTCCAGCACCTAGCACAGTGGGGCTCCAGTCCTTGCAGGCCCTTAGGCACTGCCAAAATAAACATCATCATCCCCCTGCCCACGGGTGACCTTGCCTAGTTCCCCTTGCAGTACAACTCAGAGCCCCGTCTCCACCAGGATTTCACACTGAGGTAGCATAGGGGTGTTAATGGTCAACGAAGACATAGCCTAAGGCTACACTACGGATCTCACAGCAGCACAGCTGTACTGAGGCAGCTGCGCCGCTGTAGGGTCTCCCATGTAGCTGCTCTATGCCAGGGGGGAGAGCTCATTAAACCACCCCCACCGAGCGGCGGTAGGAGAGTGAGTGTCTCCCGCCGACAGAGCGCTGTCCACACCAGCACTTCTGCTGGTGAAACTTATGTTAGTCGGGGGAGGGGAGGGTGTTTTTTCACACCCCTGAGTGACAAAACTTTCGCAAACAAAAGTGGCAGTGTAGACAAAGTCTTAGACTCTAAACGTGTCATGGCCGGGACTGTCTAAGGGCACGGCTACACTCCCACTTATGTCGGCAAAATGTACATCACTCGGGGGGGGGTGAAAAAACACCCCCCGACTGACAGAAGTTTTGCCACCATAAGCAGTAGTGTGCACGGTGAGCTGCTCCCGCCGCCTGTTGGGGGTGGCTTAATGACGTCAGCGGGAGAGCCCTTCCCGCCGGCACAGAGCGGTTACCCAGGAGTCCTTGCAGCGGTGCAGCTTTACTAGACACAGCCTCAGCCTGGCTGTGCAGCACTTAGTACACTGGGGTGCGGGGGTGCTACTGGATACAAACGGGCTCCTGCCTAGGTACTGTGTGGAGAGGGAGACCTTGCAAACACCCCGGGCAGAGGGGAGATGCAGGGAAATCGCTAAAGGAGCAGTGACCTGGGCTCCACGAGGCTGCAGTGGGAACCAGTGACATCTGCAAGTGGGTGAGTGAACCCAGCGCGCTGCTGCTCTAGGCGCCTTCTCGCTGCTATTCACCTGGCTCCCAGGAGCGCCGGGCAGCAAAGCAGACGCTGCCTCCTCTGGACCAGCCACCTCTGGGTCAGCTGGAAGGATGGTCTAGTGCAGAGGGGACGAGACTGAAACCTGGATTCAACTGTCCTGTGTGACTTTGGGCAAGTCACTGATCTACCCTCTGCTGCAGCTTCCCTTTTGAAACCCAGGGATGAGACTTCCCTGCCTTGCAAGGGGCGTGGGCACAATCCAGTTGTGATTGTGAGGCTCCCAGACACTAGGGCCCTGGGCAGACAGCCATGACCAAACCCCAGAGAAATCCAGTGGTGGCAGGGCCGGGCTGGTGGCACACTGTGTCAGAAAATACTCTCCACCCTTCAGAGTTGGTGATTTTACATCAGGTCGTACAATGCACCAGGGCTTGTTTTGAGAACTTCCGCCTGCATATCTAGGACTTGTCTGAAATGTGCCCTCAGCCCTACCCCCAGCGATAGCCCCCTACCCAAGCAGGAGGGCTGCCGGGAGTGCAGTACTGGCTCACGCAGGGGGCCTGGCCTAGGGATCATTCCTGGGGGCCTGGAGCCAACCGCTAATTTTGCCATCTGGAAATTAGGCATAAAATGCTCCGATTGAATGGCGAGGCCTCTGCTATAATTTGGCAGATGACATGTTCTCATCGTCAGAAGGAAGATGAAAGCTTTTAGAGCTGGTGAGCGCTAGCAAATTCTGCGAAAATCCCTCTTTTGTCAGGAGTGGTAGAGACACCGGCAGATGAAAGACAGATGATAAAATTAGTCCGTATGCGAGGTAGAGAGAGAGAGAGAGACACACACACACACACACATACATACAGAGAGAGAGAGAGAGACAGAGACACACACACAGAGAGAGAGGGGATATTTCTCAGAGAACTCCTGGCAGAGAAGGTACCTAACATTTGTGACTTATTGGCCAGAGGGAGGTGTGTGTGTGTGAGAGAGAGAATATGAACCACTCCATTCCTATTGCATCCTTAGCATCCAGGTCTCATTCTCATCTGTACTGGAATCACAAAGACTCCATAATCGGTTCAAAATTAAAACCAAACAAGTGCGCCTATCCTGGGCAAGCGTGCACCCCCCGCTCTGGGTCCCTGCAGTTCCCAGAACTGCGAGACACCCCGGAGCGTTCTGCAGCATGCCCAGCTCTTCGGCAGGGTCTCTGAGAGCCTCGGGCTCACACACAGGCACCGAGGCCCCTCGGGGTCGCGGAGGAGCTGTGCGAAGTGGCCAGTTTTCCCCACCAAATTCGATCCAGCCTTTCTCGTAAGGTGCTGAATGTTCTAGTCTGATCATTGGGCTCCAGGTTCCAGCCAAGGCTTCCAGCTGGCCCAGCCTGCTGTGGCTGGGGGTGCTGGATACTGTCATCGCGTGCTCCCAGCTCCACGCTTTCCCTTGTATGGTTACGAGCCAGATGTCAAGTGAGGCCATGCTGTCTGCCTCCGCCTGCAGGCCCCTCGATTGCTGCAGGTTGCCCCAGTTATCTCAATGGGGTGTTGACTCACAGGCCTGATGGGGACTGTTTAAATGCCCACATTGCCAATGGTTTCGTTGCTGGGCAAAGTGTGTTGAGAAGGAAGAGGATGATCAGATTGTGGAGATCTGTACAATCTCCGGGGAGTGACATCTTGTTCTGGTGTCATGACGAGGCGGGGCTGTGCTTGGGGGAGAAGCTTAGGCAAATACCACCCCTTGTCTGGGCCCTGCTGGAGACTGGAACCAAATCCCCTGGCAGTCTCATGAGGGGACCTGCTCTCACGAGATCGCTGGCCTAATTCTGCAGACTCAGGAGAGAAGGCAGGTCAGCCATTATTGTGTCTGATTACTTGACACCGGCTAGGTGCTGGTGTGCTGAGACCACAGCCTACCCACATTGTCTCACTACTTCCTCGTACTCTGCCGTCTGCCTCCCTTTGTCATCTCTTGTCTTCTGCTGAGATTGTAAATTCTTGGGGGCAGGGACTGTCTTTTGGGTCTGTCTGAACAGCGCCGAGCACCAGGGGTCCTGGTCCATGGCTGGGGCTGCTAGGTGCTACCATAATACACCTAATATATAATGTACAGCGCCTAGCGCTGGGGTCCTGGTCCATGGCTGGGGTTGCTAGGTGCTACCGTAATACACCTAATATATAATGTACAGCGCCTAGTGCCATGGGGTTCTGGTCCATGGCTGGGGTTGCTAGGTGCTACCATAATACACCTAATATGTAATGTACAGCGCCTAGCGCTGGGGTCCTGGTCCATGGCAGGGGTTGGTAGGTGCTATGGTAATACAAATAATAAAGGATATGAATGTTTACAGCAGTGTCCAGGTGCCCCAGTAAGAATCTGGGGCCCCTGGTGCTAGGGGCTGGACAAACCCATAAAAGAAGACCCATGAGCAGTCAGCCCTGATCCCTGGTGGACAATGGCTGAGGCAGTGAGCCATGTTCCCCACAGTGTGAACCAGTGTTTGGCAGCTGGGCATGCCCAAATATGTGCAGGGTGGGAAATACCGGTGTGGTCTCCCCTCGCCCCATGGGTACATACAGGCTGTGCAATGCTGAGCTATGCTGACCCATTCTTTTTACACCAGAACCAGCATTTTCGGGTGTAGAATACACCCAACTGGCCAGCCCTAGTGTTCCTGGTGTCGTCCTAAGGGCAGGGCCACAGCCTGTTCCCCTCCCTTCGGAACAGAGCACTTCTTGTAGGGGTGTGGGGGGAATAAAAGTTACACATGCCAGACCCCACCCGCTCTCTGGGAACCCCTCTGCCTTCCCCCCTTGCTCCATCGGCCCTGTGGGAGCAAAGAAGGGGAACACGTGCTGCTGGACTGAATGCTTATCCCTCATCCCCCAAACGAAATAACTTCCTAGCCAGACCCTCTGCTGGCGTCAGTGGGTGAGTCCCATGGGGCTGGGCCCATTAACACCAGCTGAGAATCTGCCTCCCCCCACCCCCCAATGGGGGCGAGAGAACTTCCCGTTCCCCTCACGACACAGCCCAAGCTCTAGTAACATCAGGAGACTCCCTTGTGCTGTGCGACACCCACCAGGAGTGAGTCAACGAGAACATTAATAACAAACAGCACAATCGAGTCACTTCCTCCTCTGCCTGCCTCAAGCCGCCCTGTCTAGGAGGCAGCGTGGTCTAGTGAGAAGCCACAGGAGGCATTAGGAGACCTGGGCTCTATTCCTGCTCCTCTCTGACCTGCTGGGTGACCTTGGGCAAGACCCCTCCTGTGCCTGTGCCTCAGTTTCCCCATCTTTAAACAGGGACAGCGATACTTGCCCGCCTGTGCGAAGCACCCTGGGAACTGTGGATGATTATTGCCCTGTGGCAGAGACTGGAAGCTCTTTGAGGGAGGGGCTGCCTGCATTCTGTGTTGGTGCTTCACCGATTAGCACAGTGTGGCAGAGAACAGGGGAGGGTTGGGCTAGCAATGTGACAGTGGCGAAAGCAAAGGTTCCTGCAGCCGTCTCGCTGCTGACCAGGTGCCTTGCAAAGAGCCAAGCAGTATTGCTTCTTGCATGGAAATACAGGTGGTGGAATCAAATAATAAATAACCCATCTGTGCACAGCCAGCACTGTCCAACCTGCCCGAGAAGCAGTCTGTGCGTCCCAGCTGAAAGCCATGGGAACGGCAGCAGGAGGGAGGGGAGCTCTAACTCCTGGAACCCACCAAAAAAATCAAATCAAATCAAACTCTGCCCAGAAATGGCTTTTACTGGGGAGAATAATTAGCTATCTAATTCTCATTTCTCCTGCTCAGCTAATTGTCTGTGGACAATTTGATTGTAACAGTGTCCAGTGATGCAGAATAACCATTTTATTTCTGCTAGACATTGCCTCTGCAATTAGCACTATTGATTGCATCTTTCTGTTCTCTCACCTGCTGGCTCTTGGGGGGTGAGGGGGATCAAAGGTGCTGCTCTCACCTGGTTCATCTCCTCCCACGCTAACGAAGTTGTGCCTTTGCCATTGCAGCTCTGCTGCGTGTCCTGCCACCGGGGAGAAATGCAGACAGGCAACCTGCAACGGGTCGTTCTGCAGACCCCAAAGGCTCGGCTGCAGAGGAGCCTGCTCAGCAATCAAAGGCCTCCAGCTCTCCCTCCATCGCCCTCTCCTGCCCTTGGCATGGTTTGCACAGGCAGATGCAGCAGGATGAGAAAGTTCTGCTGCTCACAAAGAACCTCGGCTGTTCCTGAGAGTTGGTGTCACTGGCTCATTAAGTGCTTGTTGGTCCCAGACCAGCCGCGTGCATTACTGGGGATAACAGGAGGGACTGTTAGCTCTCCTTAAGGACTGCAGTGCTGGGGAAGGAGCCGGACATGTTTGATATCCAGCAGGGGAAGGTGGGGCCACAAAAGGCCCCTCCCACCAAAACCAGATAAGCCATCCCCTCAGGAGAGGGGCGGGGCCACAATGGGCCTGGGGTCAAAGTCCAATGGGACAAAGGAAAACAAATGTCTAGGGCAGGGAGGCGGGGCCAGAGGGGCACTGAATTGCCACTGTGCACGACAATGGCTGGTCACTGGGCCAGGGAAAGCGAGTAAGTGGCTCCATGGCCTGGTGGTCAGGGCACCCGGGGGAGACTCAAGTTCCTGCTACAATGGCTAAATACTAACCAAAGCATAGAATCATAGAATCATAGAATATCAGGGTTGGAAGGGACCTCAGGAGGTATCTAGTCCAACCCCTTGCTCAAAGCAGGACCAACCCCAACTAAATCATCCCAGCCAGGGCTTTGTCAAGCCTGACCTTAAAAACCTCTAAGGAAGGAGATTCCACCACCTCCTTAGGGAACCCATTCCAGTGCTTCACCACCCTCCTAGTGAAAAAGTTTTTCCTAATATCCAATCTAAACCTCCCCCACTGCAACTTGAGACCATTACTCCTTGTTCTGTCATCTGGTACCACTGAGAACAGTCTAGATCCATCCTCTTTGGAACCCCCTTTCAGGTAGTTGAAAGCAGCTATCAAATCCCCCCTCATTCTTCTCTTCTGCAGACTAAACAATCCCAGTTCCCTCAGCCTCTCCTCATAACTCATGTGCTCCAGCCCCCTAATCATTTTTGTTGCCCTCCGCTGGACTCTTTCCAATTTTTCCACATCCTTCTTGTAGTGTGGGGCCCAAAACTGGACACAGTACTCCAGGTGAGGCCTCACCAATGTCGAATAGAGGGGAACGATCACGTCCCTCGATCTGCTGGCAATGCCCCTACTTATACAGCCCAAAATGCCGTTAGCCTTCTTGGCAACAAGGGCACACTGTTGACTCATATCCAGCTTCTCGTCCACCGTAACCCCTAGGTCCTTTTCTGCAGAACTGCTGCCTAGCCACTCGGTCCCTAGTCTGTAACAGTGCATGGGATTCTTCCGTCCTAAGTGCAGGACTCTGCACTTGTCCTTGTTGAACCTCATCAGGTTTCTTTTGGCCCAATCCTCTAATTTGTCTAGGTCCCTCTGTATCCTATCCCTACCCTCCAGTGTATCTACCACTCCTCCCAGTTTAGTGTCATCTGCAAATTTGCTGAGAGTGCAGTCCATGCCATCCTCCAGATCATTAATGAAGATATTGAACACAACCGGCCCCAGGACCGACCCTTGGGGCACTCTACTTGAAACCGGCTGCCAACTAGACATGGAGCCGTTGATCACTACCTGTTGAGCCCGACGATCTAGCCAGCTTTCTATCCAGCTTATAGTCCATTCATCCAGCCCATACTTCTTTAACTTGCCGGCAAGAATACTGTGGGAGACCGTATCAAAAGCTTTGCTAAAGTCAAGGAATAACACATCCACTGCTTTCCCCTCATCAACAGACCCAGTTATCTACTCATAGAAGGCAATTAGGCTAGTCAGACATGACTTGCCCTTGGTGAATCCATGCTGACTGTTCCTGATCACTTTCCTCTCCTCTAAGTGCTTCAGAATTGATTCCTTGAGGACCTGCTCCACGATTCTATGATTCTATGATTTCACTCCTGCATGCCTGAGCAATATTTTTATACTCCTCCCTGGTCATTTGTCCAATCTTCCACTTCTTGTAAGCTTCTTTTTTGCGTTTAAGATCAGCAAGGATTTCACTGTTTAGCCAAGCTGGTCACCTGCCATATTTACCATTCTTTCTACACATCGGAATGGTTTTTTCCTGCAACCTCAATAAGGATTCTTTAAAATACAGCCAGCTCTCCTGGACTCCTTTCCCCCTCATGTTGGGAAGCAGAACAGCTTCACCACGAGAGATTTCCCCCAAATATCCTAGAGCCCCTCCTGCAACTTGGCAGACCCAAGGTCTGCTGGCTTTGCCCACCTTGGGCAGGGGGGACTGACCCTGGGTCTCTGACATCCCCCTTAGGTGCTCTAATCACTGGATCACAGGCTGCTGTTGCCCAGCCTTGAAAAAATTCATTTTGTCACCTTCTGTTTGACTCAAAATGGATTTTTTTTTCAATTCACCAAACTAGTTTGCACTTTTTTGGATTCAGTTTGTCCCACAATTAATTAATTAATTAGTTTTAAAATATATTTTTCAGAACTGCCAGGAAATTGAAAAATCCACTGTTCACGTTTGTCTCAGCGGGGGCAGCATTCCCCCCTCCCCTCTGTGCTCTGGAACAGAGACCCGGGAGTGCGGAGGAGAATTTTCCCCAGGAAGAAGCTTGTCTTATGCAATACATTGAATCACTACCTGAAAAGTTAAATATTCTGGACTAAGGAAGGTTTTGGCTCCAAGGTCCAGATGGCTCCAGCAGCAAAGAGCGTTCCAGAGCAATAGGAAATTGGTGTAAATAGCAGATTGTGCAATTAATTTCACCCACACCAGATTTCTATTCATACAGAAACTCAGCAGTTGTAACCAGAGCGCTCTCTCCAGTCCTGCAAGCTGTAACTACCAGGAGTTTGATTTATCCACTGGAATCCCCAAATGGAAAGCTGCCCCTCACCTCCTGCTCCTGGTATGCTCTGTTCTGGGGACAATGGTGCTTCATCCACCACTCTGAAGCATGGTTTTGAGCCAGCTCGACTTTAAAAACCAATAAGGGGATGAAGATGTCATTCTTCAGGTCTTGTACAGAGAAACACGCCATGGATTCAAAGCAATAATAAGCCAGAGTTGGGACTTCCCAGTGCAAGACAAGAGCTGCAGTTGGGCCTGACATTTGGGAGGATAGTTATATGTTACAACCCACCCCTCACCCTGCAAGGATTGAATCTAAGCCCTTTAGCACCAAAGGCACAAGTCTCTGCCACTAGCAGTAGTAGGCTCTTATCTTCTATATGGCACTGGGAGCAGGACAGGCCCCACGGCGAGTGGATGCATATCCTGAGCATGAAGTCCAAAGGAGTTCAGCTCTTTAAGGGCAAATGTTCCCTGCAGAGAGAAGGGAGACAGCTTCTCTGCAAGTGCATGGGCTTCTCTTTGTTTTATAAACAATCATCACTCTCACCGGCTGCCCACGGTGTGAAATGTGGATAGCAAATCCGCAAAGGACCTGTGCTCATTGCAGCTAGGGTTGCCCGGTGTCCAGTTTTCAACTGGAAAGTCAGGTCAAAAAGGGAACCTGCCAGTGTCCAGTCAGATCTACTGACCGGACACTAAAAGGCCAGTTACCGCGGGCAGGGGGAGGGGAGAAGTGGTAGCCTGTCGCCCGGCCCTGAAGCAGCATGGGCGGCCCCTTTGAGAAACACGGTTTGCAGGGCTGCAGAGAGGACCGAGTGCAGGGGCCCACGGCGAGTGGGGTAAGGGGCTCCCCAAGGGTATGGAATATGCCCCAGGAGGGAAGGAACGCGAGCTGCCGTGCTAGCCGGCGCTTTCCCTGACTGCGCTCTCAGGCAGGGAGGGCTTGAGCGGGCGGGGAAAGGTGCGGCTGGGCAGGAAGGGAGGCGGGGGGCTGCTGGGCAGGAGGGCTGCGTCCTAGCTTGCCAGCGGGGCTGCCTGGCTGCTCCCGTGCGGCCGCAGCGCTCTTCTGGCCTGCACTGCCAGGCAGCCTGCTGCAGCTGGGGTTTGCAAGGCCCTTGGGGCTGCTCACACTGGAGTTGAGGGGGGACAGAGAGCGATTGGGGGAGGTGGAGGGGAGTGAGTGAGTGGGGGGGGGGGCAGGGCCGTGAGGGAAGAGATGGGGCAGGGCCTTGGGGGAAGAGGCGGAACAGAGGTGAGAAGAGGCAGAGCAGGGGCAGGGCCTTGGGGGAAGAGGTGGGGCAGGGCCTTGAGCGGGGGGGGGGAAGAGAGGTGGGGCAGGCGGGGGGAGTCCAGTTTTCAGACATTAGAAGGTTGACCACTCTAATTGCAGCCTTCACAGTCACTTCCACCGAAGCAGCCAGGCCTGGCTGAGGGAGCCAGGTGGTGACAGCGAGGCCAGGAACTGCTCACCAGAACTTGGAGGTGCTTACAGGGAATTAGCATTCAGATCTATAAACCACTTGGTACCAATGATTATAATGCACTGATTATGGGAACTCAATAGTACTGCTGGTGGCTAATGGGAGTAATTACCCAGCTATGACTGCAGTGGCAATATTAATAACTCTGGGCCATTACTATTTGTGAGTGATGACACTGTACATAATCCCTGATCGTCTCTCTCTCTCTCTCTCTCTCACACACACACACACACACACACACACACACACACACACACACACACACACAACTTCACAGCCTTTTCTGAATATCGCTGTGCTGTGAAAAGGGCAGAAGCAGGCTCTGCACACACCCTAACTGACACTCCCCCTTCCCATGCCCCTCCGCACAGAGGGACCCGCTTGGCGGGAGCTCACACTCCAGGGTAGGGATGCTTGAAAATTTTCCACCAAAACTGGATTTTTCAACAGAACATTGTAGGGTTTCATCTAAATAATGTTTTTCATAAAAGGTGCCCACTTTCTGCAGGGTTTATGGGGTTTTTTTTTGTCAAAAACAGAACATCCGAAAAGTTCAAAGTACTTAGATTATGAAATGCTGCTGCAGTGCATTGTGGAAGTTGTAGTTCAGGTGCTTCTTGCTCCCATTCCCTTCCATGGGCCGAGCTCCCTGGCCAGACATCCTCTCCCACAAGGCACTGCGGCCTGGTGACTGCCATGATGCACCCGTCTTCTCTCACCAAGAGGGGATCCCATGGTGCACCATGGGAGATACAGTCTGACCAGGGAGCCTGGCCCATACAGGCGAATGGGAGTGTGAGGCACCCAAACTACAACTCCCGTGAGGCACTGTGGCAGCATTTTCAAATCAGAGTATTGCAGGTCTCATGCCAAACTCAAGACTTTCAGTGGAAACCCCCTATTTTCTGACCAGATCCTCTCCACAGGCCATTCAGCACCTGGCCACTACTGAGAGTGCCCAGCAAGGGGGCCAGTTGATGACAACCATACTCAAAGTGCTCGTTCTATCTGAGCCACTGAGCAATAGATCAGATCCATTCACACTGCAGTCAACTGCGAAACTCCCATGGCTCTCAGCAGATTCAGGACTGGGCCCTTGTTCCCTGATGAATAACAAGCCATGGTTGGCTCTGTATCCCATCCTTAGTCCATGCACTCCCCCCATTTTATCGTCTGCAGAGGAACATTGAGAGTCCAGTTCTCTGCTGGCCTAACTTGATTGATTCCTCCTAGAGTAGCACTTTACAAACATTCACTAGTTAACTATGACAACATTCCTCTTAAGGGGCGGGTGAAACTGAGGCAGAAAAATAAGTGACGTGACTAAGGTCTCAGAGGGAGTCAGTGTCGGAGCTGGGGACCTTTGCTCTCAGGCCTGTGTGCTGCCCAGTACACCAGGCTGCCTTGCATACTACTGAGCTAGATCCCTCATGGGCACTTTGGCTGCTCAGCAGAGGTGTACCTGGGAGCTTGTGGTGTCAGGTAACAGCAGCAGTCCAGGCAGTCCCCCCACACCCCATGACTACAAACCGGTCTGGAGTCCCCCAGAATTCCAGGGACCCATTGCCATGGGTTGCACAGGGCTCAAAGCCCAGCCCTATGTAGCTGTAGGGGAAGGATCTGGAACCACCAATCACAGGGACAGATTTTCAACCCTGTCATTTGGCTACATTTGCAAAGGTAAAGAACTAGGAGGGTTTTTTACATCAAAGTTAAAATCCCCCTTTACCTTGCTAGGTCCCCAGCACTGCCCCCCTCACTGGGCCTAGTAGAGAATGGTACAAACAAATCACCCTGCTGCCACATATCAGGTTATACAGTGAGCCACTGATTCCAGTGCCTTAATCAGGTCACCCCTTCTAACACTGACAGCCCCAAGGGAGTTTTTAGCAGTAGGGATTGAACCTGGGACCTCTCTAGAGTACTTGCTTAGCTGCCCTGGCAGGCTCACCCAGCTCTAGTAAGTCTAGCCACCACTAGAAGGGACAGATGCCACAGGAGTAGGAGTAGCTTACCTACGTCCCTTGGCCGGGGGCTACACGCTGTACCTCAAAGTATCCACGTTCAAATCCCCAGCAGGGGCTGCTACTTGCAACACCAGCAGGTGAGTCAGCAGCACTGGGGTTGGACCTTGAGACAGCTGGCTTTGAATGCATGCGCTTTACTGCCTGAGCTAGAAGAGGCATCTCTCTTAGTCAATGCTGTAGCAGGCTCATCACTCTTACGCTGGCCTAGCCACCACTAGGTGGGCACGGGGCACACCCCTTTCTAGCCTGAGCGGTTAGCCAAAATTCAGGGTCTTGCAGGTTATTTCTTTTGGGAAAAATTGATGATATGAGTCAGGTATTTCTTTGGTGCAACCCTATGTACACAAAGTCCTATGTCCCTGAACACAGCATAAATCAAACTGCAAGAAGCAGTTTCTTGTTCTCTGTTCCAAGCCTTTTTTGAGCCAGCACTCCACCCAAAATGCTTTCTCTCTTGGCTTTCTCTCAGGGCCACATTACCGGTGCTTCTCTGGCTGTCTCCCTGGCATTCCTGCTGCTTTCAGCTCACAGCTCCAAGCAATACCTTACCCCTGCATTTGCATTCAGGCCCCAGGGAAAACCTCTTAGCCCACATGGCCCAATTCTCTCCTACTCTAGCCTTGCCATACTGGTCTGTGATTTGGGTGGAGGTTTCTATTGTTTCAGCTATCACTAGCACAAGGGGCATGCAACTGCTCCGTCAAGTAGCCTGAACGGAAGGCAGCTATCATGCCTACCAGCTTCAAAGAGGTTTGCTACTGCCCATAGATCAAAGAGATGCTGCCTGGAGCCACCCAGCCTCTGGCACAATGATAAAGATGCATTAGCTTCCATTCTGCACCTTAAAAAGCCTCTGAACAGCAGAGAGCCAGGAGGGTTCAGAGAGAGGGAAAGCAAGGTGCAAGCCACTGCGATCAGGAACATGAGCAAGGGGGATAAAATTATGGGCCTGTCATAACATCACCAAAGCTTAAGAGCGTCTCCTCTTGCTCCTTAAATCCCTCTTCCCCCGCCTTGTCCACCCAGCCCTAGCAGCTCGGCGAACTCCATCACCCAGTCGCTTTGGCTCAGTCAGAATGATGGGAGTATTTAGCACACAGGCAGGGTGTAGTCAAACACTCTTCTAGTCAGAGACACCCTGTCACCAGGTGACATCCCTCTTACACGCTGCTAATTTAGCAGCAGCAGGAGCCTGTGCAAGTTAGGTTACTGCTTAGGCTGCTTGCAAAACAACAGGCCTCTCCCAGAGCTCATTGCATGGGGGGAAGCTTGACGGGTTTGACTCCCACTTTAACACATTGGTCCACATGGCCCAGGCCCAAGGACAGGAGTAAAGACTGTCAGTGTGGGACCAAGCCCCTCTCCCGACCTGCAGGCTCAGGACTGGAGCTGCTCAGAGCATTCTTGTTACTTGTCCGTGGGATGTTTTGGAAAAGAAAATCCTTGTTTTGTTTCATGTTCCTCAACATTTCCCAGTGAAAAACCAACATCAGAAACTGAAAAGGGTTTGAGGATGGTTTTCCGAAAGCCAAAACCTGAACATTTTTACCAAAACCTGAACATTTTTACCCTTCCAAATTTCCAGTTTCCTGGTTTTTGCTGAAAAAAAGAGAGTTCTCCAAAATATTTTCGGTTTCGGATGAAAAGCCGTTTTTTGTCACACTTACTTTTGGATGTAAATATTTCAGCCCACTCCATGCGAGAGCCCCACGAGAGGGGTGGTTTCCTAGCGAGGGTCTGCTCCCTCCCTAACCTGCCTGCTGAACTGCTATGGGGAATGACCCCTGACCTGGCCCGTCTGTATTAGAGGCAGTTCATACTATCATTTGCAGCCAGACACGGCCGCACACCTCCTAGCCGTGCTGCAGCACAGTTTGCCTCTACCCCTGGCATGGCTGAGACGAGGGGACCAAAGCAAAACTTGGGTACCCCACAGACACTATGAGCCAGACCTGGAGTTACCGCTAGTTCATGTATGGCTCTTTGACATGTCTGTAGCAAGGCTGGTTTTTAGCAAACTTCCAATATGTTTTTTAATCAACGCAAACCATTATGTTTAATTTTAAACAGGCTGAGGCCTGGCCCTTCCTTTTTGCAGCTGTAGTGTCTAATCAATGTGGCCTAGAGGCTAAAGCTCTGCAACAACAGACCTCAGTTCTATTCCTGGCTCTGCTACTGGGCTGCTGGGTGACCCGGAGCAAGTCACTTTGCTGCTCTGTGCCTCAGTTTCCCCACATGTAAAATGAGGGTAATGACACTGACGTGCTTTGTAACGATCTTCGAGATCTACTGATAGGAAGTGCTAGATAAGAGGCAGGGGTTATTCTGATCTCTTCCCAGACACATCGATCGATCTATCTATCTAGTACTAATTGTGACTGGTAAGCCAGGCTGCTTTCTATTGAAGTTTCTCTCCTGGCGTGTGAGCATGAGTCTGAATAGCCCCACCTTGGGGGAGTCCAAACTCTGAACCCAGATTCAGATCCAGATTTTCCAGCTGGCCCCTGTCTCTCCAATGGGCAGAAACAAAGCCCTGGCTCCGAACAGCATTGAACTTTGGGGCATTGAGAAGTTGGAGCATCTTTATTCTGGAGCACTCTCGCAGCGTGTACCCTGCCTCCAGGCTTTCTGTTCCTGGGCCATACCAGCCTCGAGTCAGATCCTGTGGCTGGATGTTGCAAAGGGCTGGATAATTTTACAATCGATAATAACATTGATAGTTATTCTTGTCAAGAGAAAGTTAATTGCGTCTCACCAGCTGATCACTGCAGGGGCCAAGAAGGAATTTTCCGCCTTGCTTCAGCATTTCACAACCAATGAGGTGCATGATGTGGAGTTTTTGCCATGCTCTGAAGCATCAGGCGCTGGCTGTGGGGGGAGGCAGGAGACCGGCGTGGTGGATGGATCATTGCTCTGACCAAGCACACACACAAACCTCCCATTGCATGGAGAGTTAATCTCAGCTCTGCTCTTTTGCAGCGTCTCCACTCTGGGTTCGCTCTGTTCTGTTTAATTACCGAGTGAGCTGGCGGTCATGTGCCTGGCTGGTGGGGGCAGAGGAGCCCCCTCCATCGCAGCTT
Organism: Platysternon megacephalum; assembly: GCA_003942145.1. Taxonomy (NCBI): domain Eukaryota; kingdom Metazoa; phylum Chordata; order Testudines; family Platysternidae; genus Platysternon; species Platysternon megacephalum. The sequence goes on along the minus strand of QXTE01000016.1, from coordinate 16,812,123 downwards.
CCCAGCCTAATACATATCTGTCCCATTCAGTCGATACAATCTAGAGTCCTGGGAACAGGCTGCTGCTCGGTGACAACTGGGTCTCGAGGCCTGGCTTGGGCCCGGAGACAGGAGACCACCCTGGGGTCTTTCAGGATCTCTCTCCCCTACTGGGACTGAGCATAGCCATGAGGAAAAGGGACACGTCTACTGAGGGCCAAGGGGCTCCTCCATGTCCAGCCCTGGCCTAACCGGCAGCAAAGTTCAGCGATTTGTCAGGCCATAATTAAGAAGGAAGGTAAGAGCCGTCACAGCTCCAGGCCTGATGCACTGAACAGTCCCGAACCTCAGCAGGCAGCAGCAGCTCGCGCTCTGTGCCTGACAGCTGTCAGTGGTAGAGCAGGTCTGACCTCCCGCCTCCCACAGGCAGACGGGGTGGGGGGCAGGGGGAGTCACAGCAGCAGAGCCTACTTAGGGGGCTCCAAGACACTCATGTTCCCACATTCCCAGCCAAGATGTCCTGCACAGAAACCCCTGCTCCTGCGCATAGCTGGCATTGATACATTTCTATCTATCTATCTATCTATCTATCTATCTATCTATCTATCTATCTATCTATCTATCTATCTATCTATCTATCTATCCCCATTCAGGCCCTAAGGACAGGGCTGAGAATACGGAGCAGCCATGGGGGGAGTGACAATGACTTTCATCCAGTGCTGAGCTGGGCTAACCTGGAAGCAGCAGAATGAAAACCTGTGTCCCATTGCAGAGCCCCATGGCGTGCAGTTCTACGGGCTGATTCTGCCCTCAGGAGTGGCAGGACAAGCCCCGTGGAGCTTGGGCGCTGGCTCCAGCATGCGGGAGGGCAGAGTGTGTCCCTGCGTGTTACACACAAGGGTTTCTTGTGTCCTGCTGCCTTCAGAGCAGGGATTGGAGTAACTTACCCCAATGGGCTGCTGGAAACTGCCCTGGGCAGTGGGTTTGTATCTGGGCCCACTGTGGTCTCTTCAGCTCCTTCTGCAGCCTCTGCCAACCCACCGTACTGCTTGCCAACAGACGACTCGTGGCTGTTCTGATTGGGTGCCAGAGGTGGGGGTCGTTCCCTGCTCAGGTGGGCCTGAGCTGTGGAATTTGGATCTGGTGTTCGGGTAGGGCGGGGATCCAGTTTGGCCCTATCTCCGGCTAAATCCAATGCCAGAACTGGTGCCTATTTGGCTCGCCCTCCTCTGTGCATCCCGCAGGGCAGGACTGCTCTGCAGGCTTCACTCCTGTTTCCTGGGGAGAATGAACTCCCTCAAATAGCCCCCAGTGTGACAGCAGCAGGACCCCCACCCAAACCCTGCATGTGGCATGAGCACACAGGAGGACACTCAACCACACCTACATAGCACAATGCACACCCACACAAACATGCATGAGCATCACGTGACCATACACACACGTAATCCCACACGTGTGGATGCACACACACAGCTGTCCTCTGTGACTCAAGTTGCCACCAGGCTGCAGAGCAGGGGTCAGGATTATGGCAGCCCAGCCGACGAGGCGGCTGCTGGAGACCAGGTTCTGGGGCTGGTGCCCCAGTGCGTGAGCCCTGCTGCATGTGTAGCTCAAAGAACGATGGCAGGAAGCTGGAGCGTTGCAGCGCGGGGCTGTCTGGGTTTAATGGCCCGTGGTTGCTCTGCTCCTCACCTCCCCAGTTCAGTAGAGTGACGTCTAAGCGGGCGCTACTCGGGAAGCAGACGGTACCGCCGGTGCACGGGCCGTTGCTATGCAGCGGGAGAGGAGGCTGTCACTCAGGTTTTGTGTTCCTGCTGCCCTGTGCCCCGTCGGCTGCCCAGCGCGCCCAGAGAAGCACTCCGGAGTGACACCCGGAGTGACAGTGGAGGGGGAGGGGAGGCCAGGGCAGCCCGCTCCGGGGAGCGTGCACACACACAAAGGCCCAGGCAGGGTGGCTCTGGCTGCTGGAGCGCGCAGGGAGGAGGGGGCTTGGCTGCCTTGGCTAAGGGGAATATTAAGGTAATTACGGGCTGTGTAGTTAGCATGAAGGCAGCATCTTGTTGCTATGCAAGTGAAGAGCTGGCAGGCGCCCCCCCCCCCCCATCCGTACTGCCAACAAGTCTCCAGTGAAATACCGTATGGAGATTTATTAGCACCCTCCACGGGGAGCAGGAGGATGCAAATCGCAGGCGGTCAGGTTCTGCTCGGCTGGGCCCAGACAGCACAGCCAGCCACAAGCAGGCACCCTCTTTCAGAGAGCAAAACTCTGCCTCCCCTGGCACACTGCGCCCCATCCCTGACGTAGCCAGTGCCCCGGGCAATGATGCCAATTCCCATGCACCCAGGGTGGGGATTTATTTTGTTTTGATGGGGGCAGGTAAAATATCCTTCATTTTTTCCTCCTCCTCATCTTCGTCATCCCCATCATGGGAAGGGGCAGGAGAGGCAGCTTTCTCCCCAGCCAGGCTGCGGTGCCAGGCTGCTTAAGGGGGGTTTCTGTTCCCAAGAAGGAGACAGCGTGCAGAGTATGTCCAGGAAGAGTCACCCAGAGCTGTGACCATGCCAAAGGGGGGTCAAGTTACTGAAAATGCCTGGCAGGGTCAGGGAAGGTGCTTTGCTTGTCTGGCTTGAATTTGTATTTGCACCGAGAACAATACAAATAAGTTTCAATCCCCAAACGAACTCAGAGCAGAGCCCGGCCAGCATCTCTTTGTACCGCACTGCCACAGGACAGAGCAGAATCGCTGCGGCCTGCGTTGGCGTTTGGCATTGTTAAGGCGTGGTAGCGGCCAGGACATGACGGGATTAAGGCTGTGGCACAGGGAAGGCAGCAGGCCAGGTGTGCAGTGAACGGGCAGAGCTGTGTGGGAGGAACCCTGCTCTGGAGTAGCAGGTCTCCCTGTAGGGCAGGTGGGGCGCATCAGCTGGGCCTGCAGCCAGCCCCTCCCCACTGCTGTTGAATCGGTTTAGAGCAGAGGGAATGAAGAACAGTTCTTGGGTGTGTGCGAACTGGCCACAGATCCCAGGTTCTCTGGCGTGTCCCGCCGAGCAGAGGCCAGCCAGCCCATTAGCCCTTGCTAGGTGCAGGGAGCTATGGGCTCAGGTGTCAGGGATGGGAACCGCTGAGCTGACAGCAAGGTCTCCGAGATGCTGATCTTTGCCCCCATTGTCAGTGGGCCCGGGGAATGACTCAGTGACTTCTCCCTGTGCAGAGCTTTGGCTGGGCCCAACCTCCCAGAGCCTGGCTAGCCTGAGCACTACACAGCCTCCCCTCCCACAGCCCTGTCAACACGCCTCCCTCTTGACCGGCAGCCCCCGGCATGCTGAAGCCGAACTGAGCAAAAGGGGCACAAGGTGCCAGCCCACGTGGCACTGGTTTGCCAGGGCAGAAAGCAAGCCTAGGCTGGAGAGAGCCAGACACCGCCCCCTCTTCCCCGTACCCCATTCCTCTTGTGTCTAGTCAATGAGGGGATTGGAGCAGAGGGCCAATTAGTTCCTTGGGGAAGGAGGGGTCTGCACAGGTGCCAGTGTCTGCTAGCCTGGCTGGGGTACATCCCCCCACTGCTCACTCCCCAAGCACTGCCGGCTGCTCCAGCCCTGGGCTGAAAAGTCCATCTCAGGTTCTGCATTTTCACAGGCCAGGCTCCCCCCGAGATGATCATAGTCATGTCCCTGTGTCTGGTTAGACAAGGCATTTAGCAGCACTGCAGCTGACTGCAGCGTCTCCCCGGTACTCAGGGACCATAAAGGCCTGTTGGGTGGTAAACGGCTAATCAGCCTGACAACGGCTGGTTATTTAATCTTACGATCATCTCTGCGCTCTCCTGTCTGCCGCACAGCCACTCCGCATGCAGGGAGAGGGGGTGCAGGGCACCCTGCTTCCCACACTCTGCCACTGATTCCTGCTCTATTCTCGGGCAGCGCCCCGGGGCCTGGCCCCCGGCTCTCAGGTGACCATGCTGCCCGCCCCACGTTGAGCTGTCACTGTGATGTCAGGGTTTGGAGCTTCGACAGGGGTTGTAAATTGTCAGGCCCCGTAAAGCATTTAATGATTTTGAATTTATCTGCATCAATAAATACATGACAAGGTAACAGTCAAATAAATACCCATTAGTGCTCTCGCTCTCTTTTTTTAATTACGAGCCCGGGTGTTACCAATAATTTTCTGCTAAGCAAGCGCTACAGGAAATCTTCATTAGCACAGGGGCCAGACAGGCTGGGCTCAACAGCCCAAGGAGAGAGAAAGGAGCAGGGGCTGGCGTACTCACTGATCCTCTCCCTCTGCCTTTTTGGTCTCCCATGAGTGGTTAAAGGCACTGTGGCCACCTGTATTGTTCAGGTATCTACTCAGAAATTTCTAATCACAAAGAACAGAGAGAAATAATCTCACAGCATCTTTCAAAGAGGGTGCACTGAATGCCGAGCTCTGGATATCCCCACATTTTAGGGGCATTTGGATGAAGTTTGAACCCGGATCCTGACTTTGCAAATGGCCCTGGGACAGGGAGGCAGGTGCTAGGCTCCTGACTGGAGGTGCAGAGCTATTCTGCTGACTCACCCTGGCAGCCAGGCTGGATGGGTCACATTATCTCCCTGAGTGTCTCTGCAAGGGTAGGTCTATGCTGCAGCTGGGCGCGTACTATCCAGCTCAGGTAGACAGAGGCGCTAGCTCAGCTCAAGCTCCGTCTAGCCAGGAGTAGTACAGGTGGCAGCTCGGGCTAGCTGCCCGAATATCTACCCTGGGGTGTGGACGGGTTTGTACTCGAGCGGTAGCCTGAGCTGCCACCTGGACTACCCCTGGCTACACTGCTATTTGTAGCAGGCTAGTGTGTGTTTGGCTAGCCGAGCTCCCAGCTGCAGTGCAGACAGACCCTAAGGCAAGGAAGAGTTGGGGGGGGGGGGGAGACCTTGCAGGGTGTGACCCTGAAAACAGCTCAGACTCAGGCTAGTGGTTGTGTCTGTTGCTTAAGTAGAGAATAGAGGAAAACTCCAGGCAGTGGGGTACTTTGGACAGTAACCCGGGGGCAGGTTTGCACCGTTGAGAGTCAGGGAAACGTACCAGCTGTTTATAAGCCCCCATCTTTACAATGAGCCCAACCATCCCTCTCTCCCTCCCCTCCCCCCCAGATCTTACCACCCCCAAATTCAGTGTGTTTGAGATGTGGCTCCCTCCCAGTTGTGCAGCTTTGAGTCCTTCCCACTGACTCTGTACCAGCCGTTGTCAGGGGCAGCGAGGACCAGCCGCTCCATGCCTGAGTAGCTATAACTCACTAAGAAAAGCAGGTGCCTGGCCTGAAACCCACCCTTTGTGGGAGCTTCTCACAGCCACCCTGCCAGGGATGCTCTCATGCTGCCCAGAGCAAGGCTGGATAGGCTGAACTCCCAGCTGGGCCCTGCCTCTCTCAGGCCTTCCCTTCCTTGCTCATGTCTATGCTCCAAATGGCTGGTGAGGGCAGAGCCGATGGCCCTGCCAGCTCCATCCCCTCTGGCCAGAGCCAGCTGGGAGCACTGACTATCTGCCCGGACTATCTTCCAGACATGCTTGGCCAGATGCTGCTTCATCAGAATGTATCCGGTGTCATTTCCCTCAAGACAATGGGCCTGGTCCAGATTTCCACTGGTGTAACTGAGAGCAGAATCCAGACAGCTCTGCCTGGATACCCCGCACACCAATAATGCACCAGTGTAACATTACTGACTGCAGAGGGGTTGCTCCCGATTGTGTGAGGAGAATCAAGCCCACTGGGGGTAACTCAGCTGTAGTTAGTGCTGGCCAAAACATTTTCCAGGGAACAGTTTTCCATCGGAAAATGCAGCTTTGTCAAAATCAAAATGTTTTGCAGGAACATGTAAATTTCAGCTATGCTGTCGCCGGGGAAGTGTCAGAATGAATCACTTTGACTTTCTCGTTTTGTTTCGATAACGTCAGAACGTTTCATTTCAATATGATAACAATATGTCATTTCAGCTGTATCGGTTTGTTTAATTTTGTGTCAATTTTTCTATTCTAATATTCATTTCATTATTATCTGTTATATTTCCCTTATATTTGATAGTAGAATTGTAGTAAGGGGGAGTGGCCTCCCTCGGAGATGGATGGGGGGCAGCTGCCAGCCCCCGTAGTGGGCAGAGCAGGACACCCAGGCGGGACGGGAGCCGGAAGAATAAAAGGCCAGACGTCTCTCACCCGCTGCTGGAGCTCGGACCCGACAGCAAGCGCTGCAGTGCCCGAGATCGGGAGGGACTGCCGGGAGTGCTGCTCGCCAGAGGCATCGAGGAGCTGCTGGGGCTGCCATTAGCTGGTTACCCCAGCGAGACGGATGATGACCCTGGGACCCCGGTATCCCCTCAAACGGGAGTGCAGGAAGTAGCCCAGGGGAGCTGAATATCACTCGGCTGTGCTGCTGACTGACTGCCGGCCAGCGTGTTGCGGCCGGATTTCCCCACTGACCACTGTGCCACTGTCAGGGCCCTGGGCTGGGATGCAGTGAAGTTGGATGGTCCTGCGTCTCCCTACCCCACCACCCCACGGCTGAGGTGGCAGCCTCCCCATCACAAGCCAAGAGGCCTGCGGTTGCCGGCGGTCCACCAAAGCCAGGACCCCCGACTGTTGGCTGCCCTGCCCTCTTTGAGGGCTGGGCTAATAGACTGGTTACTGCACTGTCCTGAGTACAGGTCCAAGCTTCCTGACTTTGCTGCCCGTCCTGCTTGAGGATCCGGCATCTAAACTAATTATTGCTCTGCCCTGACTACAGGCCAGAGCCTCCTGACTTTGCTGCCGTGCCCTGCCCTGCCTGAGGGCTTGGGATACTACACTCATTATTGCTCTGCCCTGAATATTGGCCAGAGCCGCCTAACTGCTTACTGCCTCGCCCTGCCAGAGGGCCGGGGCTTATGGACACTGCTGCTCTGCCCTGTTTAGTGTCCTGTCCGGTCGGAGGACTGGGGCTCCTAGACTCAGTACTGGGTTACCCCGCCGAGTGGCCGAGCCCCGATGCTAATTCCCCCCTGAACTGGGCTCTTCCAGAGGACCTGTAGGGAGGGGGCATGGATAGCTGCGACCGCCTTACAAGAATGTTTACACATTACCAAACAAAGGGTTTTCACTTCTCCACAACAAAACAATTCAATGTTTCCAAAGAGAAATTTTGCGGAATTGCCATTCTGTGGTTAATTGGGACTTTCATTCCAATTCAGAATGAAAACAAAGTTCAAACTGTCAGAATTTCCAGTGGGGTGGAGATTCCACTTCCTGCCCAGCTCTCACCGCAGCTGGGGGGCAGCAGTGGGCTAAAATCAGCGTTTGGGACCATTGGGGTAATTCCATCCCTGTTGCGATGTCACTGAAGTCAATGGAGTTACACCAGGGAAGGATCTGACCCCTCTTTACCCCACTCACTGCAGAGCACTAAGTAACAAATACCAGCAGAGGCAGGGAGAGAAGTGAAGGGGGCACACGGGGGAGGGGGCGAGATATTGGCAGCTGAGATTGGGCCCCGGCCAGACAGCAGAGCGATGGCTCGCTCACACTGATGGTAGCTACCCTTGGAGTGGGAGCTGTAAATCCCAGGCTGAGGAGACAGCCCCACACTAGCTCTGATCCAGCTAAAAATAGGGGGTGTGAGCAGCGGGAGGGGATCCCGTCTGAAACCCCAGGCGTGTCTTCAGGCGGCTAGCCCCTCCTGCCACTCGCAGGCCACGTGTTGTCAGAGTGCGGGTCCTTCTCCTCAGGTGGGAATTCACGTCGCCTGAGTCTGTGCTGAGGGGAGACCGAGGGTGCAAGCAGGAAGCAAACAAGCTGCAGAGTAGGGTGACCAGACAGCAAGTGTGAAATATTGGGAAAGGGAGTAGGGAGTAATAGGCACCTATATAAGACAAAGCCCCAAATCTCAGGCCTGTCCCTATAAAATCGGGACATCTGGTCACCTTACTCCGGAGTGCTCGGTCAAGGCGAGCAAGGCCCGCCTTGCTGAGGCAATCCAGGGGTGACTGAGACAGAGGCCGACACGAGGGGTTCTCTGCGCCTGTGGCCCTGTGGTGATGGATCCAAGAAACGCCCCCCTGGCTGGGGAATGGCTCAGTCAGCCCAGCTCACTCAGCCCCAGGACCCCCATCTTGGGTGAAGGGGGCTGAGGTGTTTGAGACAGCCCAGGCCTGCGCCTCTCAGAGTGCAGTGACCAGAGCGACGGGTCTCCCTGAGCCTAGCTGGGCCCTGCTGCGCGGCAGGGTGTCCGCCTCGCCGGCTGCTAGTGGGGAACGGAGGCTGTGCTGACCCTGGGCGTCCGCCCTGCCTGGCGGTGGGACTAGTTCCTGGGGTGCCGGAGAGACGGGCACCCACTGGCCTCTGAAGCATTCCTGCAGCATGCGGCCTGTGGCAGAATGGACTCCCTCCGCCCCCGGTGAAGAGCTTCGACTGGCCCTTTGTGAACACAGATTTACTCAGGCTTGTGCCCTCGCTAGGCCGGTCACAGTGGCATGGAGGACGGAGCCTCACTCCATGGGCAGCACAACAGCCTCAATTCCCACTCCAAGGGGCAGCCTCTCGGCGCCCTCATGGCGCGCCCGCTCACCCGGTTCTCGCCCGCGCCTGTCTGGGAGCACCTGACGCCATGGGGCAAATTCTCTCCTGAATGCCCCTGGTTTGATGCTATGGAGAGCTGACAAGTGTCCTTCCCAGAGAGAGGGAATGGGCAGGGGGCAGAGGGTAGCAGACGGGGGCAGGGGACAGGGAGCAGAGTTGAGCAGACGAGGGCGGGGACAGCGGGTAGCAAACAGAGGTGGGGGACAGCAGGTAGCAGACGGGGCAGGGGTTGGGGCAGCACATCCTATGGTGGGAAGCTTAGTCTTGAAAGGACCAGGGAAGCGTAGCCGTGCTGGCCTTCCCATGCCACCTGCCATTGGTGATTAGCTCAGCTCCCTGCGCACGGCCTGCCAGACACCCACTGCTCACTTGGCAATGTCACCGTTATTAATGCTGATAGATTATAAAGGGGTTTAATAGATATTTATGATCTACATCACATTTTATTACTGCTCGTCCTTTCACATGACGGCCAGTGCTGCTGCCGCATGCCCATGTTTCACCGGGCCACTCGGTGGGCACAGAGGAGGGGCAGAAGTGTGCATCCAATCTGGAGCCGGCCACCCCTGCTGGGGAACAGATTAACATCCTCACTGCATCTCAGCAGGCAGGCAGTTCTCTTGTGTATATAACGCCTGGGCAGGAGGAATCCTAATGATACTTTAAAAAGGGAAGAAGGAGGATCCGGGGAACTACAGGCCAGTCAGCCTCACCTCAGTCCCTGGAAAAATCATGGAGCAGGTCCTCAAGGAATCAATTCTGAAGCACTTAGAGGAGAGGAAAGTGATCAGGAACAGTCAGCATGGATTCACCAAGGGCAAGTCATGCCTGACTAACCTAATTGCCTTCTATGAGGAGATAACTGGGTCTGTGGATGAGGGGAAAGCAGTGGATGTGTTATTCCTTGACTTTAGCAAAGCTTTTGATACGGTCTCCCACAGTATTCTTGCCGGCAAGTTAAAGAAGTATGGGCTGGATGAATGGACTATAAGGTGGATAGAAAGCTGGCTAGATCGTCGGGCTCAACGGGTAGTGATCAACGGCTCCATGTCTAGTTGGCAGCCGGTTTCAAGCGGAGTGCCCCAAGGGTCGGTCCTGGGGCCGGTTTTGTTCAATATCTTCATTAATGATCTGGAGGATGGCGTGGACTGCACTCTCAGCAAATTTGCAGATGACACTAAACTGGGAGGAGTGGTAGATACGCTGGAGGGTAGGGATAGGATACAGAGGGACCTAGACAAATTAGAGGATTGGGCCAAAAGAAACCTGATGAGGTTCAACAAGGACAAGTGCAGAGTCCTGCACTTAGGACGGAAGAATCCCATGCACTGTTACAGACTAGGGACCGAGTGGCTAGGCAGCAGTTCTGCAGAAAAGGACCTAGGGGTTACGGTGGACGAGAAGCTGGATATGAGTCAACAGTGTGCCCTTGTTGCCAAGAAGGCTAACGGCATTTTGGGCTGTATAAGTAGGGGCATTGCCAGCAGATCGAGGGACGTGATCGTTCCCCTCTATTCAACATTGGTGAGGCCTCACCTGGAGTACTGTGTCCAGTTTTGGGCCCCACACTACAAGAAGGATGTGGAAAAATTGGAAAGAGTCCAGCGGAGGGCAACAAAAATGATTAGGGGGCTGGAGCACATGACTTATGAGGAGAGGCTGAGGGAACTGGGATTGTTTAGTCTGCAGAAGAGAAGAATGAGGGGGGATTTGATAGCTGCTTTCAACTACCTGAAAGGGGGGTTCCAAAGAGGATGGATCTAGACTGTTCTCAGTGGTACCAGATGACAGAACAAGGAGTAACAGTCTTAAGTTGCAGTGTGGGAGGTTTAGATTGGATATTAGGAAAAACTTTTTCACTAGGAGGGTGGTGAAGCACTGGAATGGGTTCCCTAAGGAGGTGGTGGAATCTCCTTCCTTAGAGGTTTTTAAGGTCAGGCTTGACAAAGCCCTGGCTGGGATGATTTAGTTGGGGTTGGTCCTGCTTTGAGCAGGGGGTTGGACTAGATACCTCCTGAGGTCCCTTCAACCCTGAGATTCTATGATTCTATGATTCTATACTGGATGACGCCTGGGGCACGTGGACACTGCAGTGCATCGATCTCACCGGCTCACTGTTGGAGTAGTCAGATAGCTGGCCTCCCACCCCCTATCGCCCCACTTTACATATGGGGAAACGGAGGCACGGAGAGGTCAAAGTCCAGCTTTTCAAAAGAGGCCTCTTGTTTTGGGTGCTTCTGTTTTTGGGTGTCCAGACAGGTGCCAGTATTTATTGGCCTATCTAACTCTGGATCCAGGGGCCTGCCTTTCGGGCCCCCTGTTTGAACCTTCTAGCCATAGATCAGCACCCCGATTCAGAGATGCCCCAAATCACAGGCAGCGTTGGGGAGCGTGGGTGGGAGTGACTTGCCCAGGGTCACACCGTGAGCCAGCGACAGGGCAGGAAACAGAGCCCAGGTGCCAATGCGCCTAGCTCTGCCCTCTGACAAGCTCCTACAGCTGCCTCGTGCTTCTAATCTAGCTAGGTGGGAAATTGCGTCTCCTTCCTACCGAGGGGAGAGGCCTCCGAGTGCAGGGCAGACACGCCAGGGAAGGGTTCCCCTCCCCGTAGCACTCCTTACTGACCCACTCTGGCCAGGGCTCTGCCCCTGGCCACGAGGCTGTGGGCTTCTTGCAGGAGGGGGGTGGAAAGCTGGGTCTGGGGTTCCCGAGGATTGCTGCGGAGCCTGGATTGTCTCTTCAAACACTGCCCAAGAGAGCGCAAAATATAACAGTCCTCTGTATGTGCACAGGTGTGTGTGTGTGTCTGTGTACACACATGCAGAGAGACGGCTCCAGGGTTTTGAGCCAAGCGGAGCAGAGGAATAATAATGCCTGGCTCCTCCCATCGCCCATGTGTATGAAAGAGAGAAATAGGAAATGTTTCTGTCATTTACACTCGTTTAATACCGAAGTAACTGCTAATTTAAATGGAGTGTGTGTGTGTATGTAAGAGCACGTGTATGTAAATACGTGTTTGAGAGTCTCTGTTTCTGTACGACAGTCTGTGTGTGCATGTGAGACACAGGGTAAGTGCATGGGGATTGGATGGTGCATTGTGTGTGCACGCACATGTGGCTGCAAGAGAGGGGGAACTGCAGGGAGGGGATGGGGGAGTGTGTGTGAACGTGTGTGTGGCTACGATAGAGGGTGATGTGTGAGGAGGGGATGCAGGAGTCTGTGTGCACCCGCGTGTGGATGTGATAGACGGTGAAGTGCGGGGAGGGGATGCAAGATGTGTGTGCACGTGTGTGTGACTGCAATGGAGGGTGAAGTGTGGGGAGGGATGCAGGAGGGTGTGTGGATGTGATCGAGGGTGAAGTGCAGGGAGGGGATGGGGAGTGTGTGTGCACGCGCGTGTGACTGCAATGGAGGGTGATGTGCGGGGAGGGATACAGGAGGGTGTGTGGATGTGATCGAGGGTGAAGTGCAGGGAGGGGATGGGGAGTGTGTGTGCACGCGCGTGTGGCTGGGATGGATGGTTATGTGCAGGGAGGGATACAGGAGTGAGTGTGGATGTGATCGAGGGTGAAGTGCAGGGAGGGGATGGGGAGTGTGTGTGCACGCGCGTGTGACTGCAATGGAGGGTGAAGTGTGGGGAGGGATGCAGGAGGGTGTGTGGATGTGATCGAGGGAGATGTGTGAGGAGGGGATGGGGAGTGTGTGTGCACGCGCGTGTGGCTGGGATGGATGGTGTGCAAGGAGGGATACAGGAGTGTGTGTGCACGCGCGTGTGACTGCAATGGAGGGTGATGTGTGGGGAGGGATGCAGGAGGGTGTGTGGATGTGATCGAGGGTGAAGTGCAGGGAGGGGATGGGGAGTGTGTATGCACGCGCGTGTGGCTGGGATGGATGGTGTGCAAGGAGGGATACAGGAGTGAGTGTGCATGCACATGCCTGCGATAGAGGGTGAAGCATGGGGATGAGCTGCAGGGGTGCATGTGCAGAGCGGCTGGCAGAGGCCAGGCCTGTGAGAAGCCGCCTGTAGCAGAGCCTGTGCTCTGCAAATCCCGCCTGTGTTTGAAGCCGGTGATGCTCTCGGGGTGCATGGGAATCCCTAATTGAATCCTGTCTCTCTCTCCCAGCTCTAAATGAAACTCCCCCAGGACAGCATATTAAACCTGACCGCGCGCCACCTCGGAGATTAACATCGGAGGAGGAAGAATGAAAGGTCTGCGGAGGGCAGCGCGCTGGCGGAGCTGCCGTGGCGCTCTCCCCTCTTGCTCTGGGAAGGGTCACGGGGCCAGCTCTCGGGAGAGGTTGACAGTCCGGCAGGGGCTGGGCAGCAGCAGCTGGGCATTGGAGCAAGCCAGACGCTGCACTAACCGGGCCTGAAAGGAGAAATCAATGGCCCACGCTCACATCTTTGTGTTGATGCACAAGGCATAAAATACCCAGCAAGAGCCTGTGGGAGATGCCGGCTCTGCCCGCCCCAGCACCACGCAGCGCTGCTTTGCGGTGGCTTAATGCGACTGGAGGCACTGCCTGCTGCCCTGGCCAAGCTGAAAAGGAGGTGGGGGTAGGCGAGGGAGAGCACTCCCTACCCACAGTGCAGAAGGGGTTAACCCCTCCTCAGGCAGAGGGCTGGAGTTAGGATCTGAGGAGTCTCCAGCGATTAGTCTGGCATTTGCCAGTCACCTCTGCCTCCAACCCCAAAGCCCCTCCCTGTCTCCCCCTCCTCCCTTCCTGCCAGCCACAGCAGGCTCAGACGGACTGTGCGGTGTGTGGAAAGTGTGCAGACCTGGGGGGCCTACCACCCCCTCTATGGACACTCTGCCCAGCCAGCAGAAGGGAACTGGAGCCAAACACTCTGGACTAGGGTCTGCAAAACCTAACTGATATCATTCCGTAAAGCCAAGGTCAGCTGCCCAGGTGAGGGGCACAGGGTAATGCCCAGAGAGAGGGGGGTGTTTGTAAGCTCCTTACTGCAGTAACATCATTTTAGGAAAAAAATCTGGGGACCATTTCTCCCCCTGCAGAGTCAGAATCTCTCCCCGGAAGCCATGTCCCTGATGGCGATGCAAGGACTAGGGTAGAAAGGCAAAGCAGCCTCAACAACAGGTTAAGCTCTGGCAGGGGGCTGGGAAGGTGGTGCTGGCTAACAGCCTTCAACATCTGACAGCCTTGGGAGAATGAAAAGTTCAGAACTGCTGCTCAGGACATGTAAGTGTCTGGAAAACAAACTGCCATGCGGGGTGCGCGCACTGACGCGTGCTGCTGCTCATCTCTGGCTACACCTCACTCGCGGAGAGAAAAGGTCACCTTTCAGGGTATGGAGTCACCGAGCGTCCCCGAGGTGGGTGACTGATCCTGCTCCTCTTAATGAGCTGACCTTAGCAACGGAGAACACGTTCACTTCTCCCTGAAGAGTTGACAGGTCAAATTAAGCAGCTGTTTTATTCTGACTGCGTGAGATGCTGAGCATGAGTCACGGGAAAGTTTAAACGAAGGGATCTTTCTTTCTTTGTGAAGTATTTTAACGTAGATTTTACAGCAAGTAAATTGGTATCAGGTGCTAGAACCCTGCATGAAGGTGCAGAGCTCTTCTGCTGACTCACCCTGGAGGCTGGAACAGGTGGACTCTATTAGCTCCAAACCAGGAGAGTTAAAAGCTTATAGTGTCACTCTTGGACAGAGGTACCTACGGGCAGGGTGTGTGTTGCATGCCAGGAGCAGGCTGGGCATGATGGCTGTTAACAAGCACCTTTCATTTTAGGATCTCAAAATAATTTGCATATATTACTTCCTTCCTTCTATCTATCGGTCTGTCTATATATTCTATATACAACCCTCTATATATTTTCTCTGTCTTTCCCCCATACATGTCCCTCTGTCTGTCTCTGTATCATAATACTCCTTAAACACTTATAATCTTACATCCTCTTGAGTAGCTAGGAAGAGATATAAATAGTCCATAACCGTGTTTCCCTATTTCCTTTCCCAAGATTCCTAGGAGCGTGAGGATTTATTTATTGTTTGAGTCACAGTTGTTACTGGGGAAGTTTCTATCGACCTGCTGTGTTTTACTCCTTGCTCTGCCCATCGTCAGGTCTGGGATCAGTCCGAGTGCTCTCTGGCACTGAGCTCCACATCTGGGGTCAACCTGCTGAATTCCCAGAACCTGGCAATATTATTCATCACCTCCCTCATTGCTGGGGACAGCAACCATCTTGGAGGGCTGCAGATAATAATGGAGCAGCCTCATGCAACTCCCCTGTGAGATAGGTGGGATGGTGTGACCCTGTGTCACGGAGTGTGGGGGGAGTCCGGGCCCTGTACCCCCAGCTTCCTGCGATTCACCATAACTCTCAGCCAGCCAGTAAAACAGAAGGTTTATTGAGACGACAGGAACACAGTCCAAAACAGGTCTTGCCAGTACAGACAACAGGATCCCCTTTAGTTAGGTCCATCTGGGGGCCCCAGGGAGGCCACTCTCCCCGCTGGGAAGCCCCAGCCCCGTCAGAGTCCCCTCTTCATTCCTAGCCAGCTTCCAAAACTGAAAACCTCTTCCAGGCGTCTCCTTTCTCCCTTCCCCCACGGCTCCTCCCCCAGCCTTTTCCTTTGTCCGAATTCCCAGTCAAAGGTGTTACCTGGTCTCCAACTCCCCTCCTGGGTTCTCATGTTACATGCTCAGGTATCTCCCTTCCCCCATGCAGACAGTCCCAGCTCAGCTCCCCTGCAATCTTCCCCCTCAGTATTCAAATAACACAACAAAACATTCTCACTTCGTCACACCCTGGTAGACCAGGTACCAGCTCTTGCCAAGGCTGTAGGTGTCAGCTGAGCGCTGACAGATTCATAGCTGGAAACCAGATCAGCTCACCAGTATGTTAGTAATGTTCAGTCAGGTGTTAGACATGTAAGGATGTGTTTAGCGTTTAGACTCTATACAATGCTTGTAAATTGCTGCCGGCATTAATCTTACTTGTAATGTTTGTGTCCCAGGCTATAAGGTAAGATGTACGTTTTGCTTTATAACTGCAAAATGCCTGCTCTGAACTTGTGAACCCAGGCAGGAGGAGTGGTTCTCCCACCCATCAAGGACTATCACAACTAAGTGGGCCATTGTGAAACATCAGGATAGGAAGGCTGGGTCAATGGCCCTCTCAGAGCTGTGAAGGTGCTACATGCAAGTATGCTGGTCCCATCAGCTTCAATTACGGAAGAAGGAAATAAAGGGCTTGTCTGCGCATAAAGCACTCTTCCGCCGACATAGCGCTGTCCACACTGGCTCTTCTGTCCGTGTAACTTATGTCGGTCAGGGGGGTGGTTTATTCACCCCCCGACCAACACAAGTTTTACCAATAAAAGTGCTATTGCAGACATAGCCTTCGTCTCTTTGCTGTTTGGACTCTCCCAGGGCTGGAGCTAGGAAACAGAAGCAGAGATCACCAGGGTCAACCTGGGTTAGCCCTGAAAGACATTCAGTGCTGACAGATTACAACATACCACCAGGTTGTCTGCCCTGCTTTTTGACAGCCTGTCCTGCGACTGGCACTCACGGTCGTGAACCATTCCAGACAGTGTGACGGATGGGGAAACCGAGGCACTGAAAGCATGGTGGTCTGATTTCCAAACCTGCTGAGCACTGAGATCTCTCTGAAGGTTCATCCCCCATGAAGGTTTATCCAGTTTAATGAGGCAGAGAGAGAAATACCAACTAGAAGCTGTATCCTATGATGGAACCATAAGGTCTGGGGATCTCAGGAATTGCTATGGTACCTAGCATATGGCACCTCTGTGTTTGTCCAATGCCTAGCACAGTGGAGTCCTGGCCCATGACTGGAGCTCTGAGGCACTGCAGCAATACCAATAATGCACACTAATAAGTCAGAGCAAGGCAGGAGGCCTGGTGGGATGAAGCTTGGCCATTGGGTGACTCCAGGGGGCATCTAGGACAGATACTTGCCTTGTTTGGTAAGCAGGAGGCTCTTTCTGGAGTGAATGACCTTATACTCTCAGGGGTGAGTCGAGTTGTGATCGGCACGGGACAGGGAATTCAGCCAAGCCCCCTGTTGTTTTTAGCTGGAGGCACTGGTTGAAAACTCCTATTAACAGTAAACATGTGAGCACAAAACTTAGGGCTCATCTACACTTGAAAATGTACCAAGAGCCATTCCTGGGTAGATTCCCAAGTGCAGGCAAGTCCGTGGGCTCCCAGATGGCATCAGGTCACTTGCTTTCAGAGCTGGAAATCAGAGCATCAGGGCCCATAATATCTAAAGTGGCTGCCCTGGGAAGAGTCACGGTGGGTGACAGCCACAGAGTCAGAATCTCTGTGTCCCTTTTCTCCATGGGGCGAGGAAAGGCCCAGGCTGGCAGTGCCAACTTCAGAGCAGAGCTGGGCACAATAACCAAGTCCACAGCTTTCACCTCCTTGTCTCTCAGCTCCAATGACGATTTTCTTGACATGACTCACTTAGAGTCATTCACTGACCATTTCATACCTACGTTCCTTGGCCGGTAGCTTGTTCACAAACAATTCCTCACCAGCATTTGAGTTCCAGCCGTGTTAGCTTTGATTGGATGGATTGGTCACATGGCATTGTTTCTGTTCCCAATTGGAATCATGTAGCTTTTAGGATCACGTTTCTGGAAGTGATACAGTGTGTGTGGAGAATTTGCTCTAACGTGGCCTGAGCCAGCACCAGTAATGTGTAGGGGAGTTTTACCATTTACCTCAACGCGAGCAGGACCGGGGCCGTAGTCTCTTAAAATTCACTGTTTCCTCAAACGTAAACTGCCTGGGTGGAACTTTTGTGGGGAGTCACCATGAAAGTCCTGCAGGCCCGGGTCAAATAGACTCAGACGTTAATTCAGGTGAATATTCCTGGGAAATGGTCTAAGCCATTCACCCTGCTGTGCCTTAGTGTGGCACCAGCATGGGCATGGAGAACAACTGATCACCAACCTCTTTAGAGCTGACCTTAACCTATTTGAAGAACTGGACACAATACTCCAGCAGAGGCCTCACCAGTGCTGAGCAGAGCAGGGCAATTACCTCCCAGGTTTTAAACATGACACTCCTGTGAATACACCCCAGAATGATATTAGCCTTTTTCGCAACTGCATCACAGAGTTGGCTTATATTCAATTTGTGATCCACTATAACCCCCAGATCGTCTTTTGCAGTACTACAGCCTAGCTAGTTATCCCCAATTTTAGAGTTGTGCATTTGATTTTTCCTTCCTAAGTGTAGTACTTTGCCCTTGCCTTATTTCATTTTGCTGATTTCAGACCAGTTCTCCAATTTGTCACAGTCATTTTGAATTCTAATTCTGTCCTTCAAAGTGATTGCAACCACTCACAGGTTGGTGTCATTTGCAAATTTTATAATCATACTCTCACCTCCATTATCCATTAATGAAACGGTTGAATAGTACCAGACCCAGGACAGACCCCCATTTGAACCCACTAGTTATGTCCTCCCAGTGTGAAAGCAAACACTGATAACTACTCTTGAATGTGATCTTTCAACCAGTTGTGCACCCACCTTATAGTAATTTCATTTCGACAACATCTCCCTAGTTTGCTTATGACAATGTAATGTGGGACTATGTCAAAAGCCTTACTAAAATCTAGATCTATCACATTTACTGCTTCCCCCTATCCCCTAAGCCAGAGACCCTGTCAAAGAAGGAAATTAGGTTGGTTTGGCATGATTTGTTCTAAGCAGATGAATGTTGGCTGTTACTCATTACCCTATTATCCTCCAGGTGCTTACAAATTGATTGTTTAATAATTTGTTCCGGTATTTTTCCAGATATCGAGCTTAGGGTGACTGATCTATAATCCCTCACATCCTCTTTGCTCCCCTTTTTAAAGATAGGAACTATGCTTGCCCTTCTCCAGTCTTCTGGGACTTTGCCAGTCCTCCATGAGTTACCAAAGATGATTGCTAATGGTTCTGAGATTGCTTCCGCTAGTTCCTTAAATACCTGAGGGGGGATTTTGTCAGGCCTGCTGACTTGCATATAGCGAACTTATCTAAATATTCTTTAAATGGCTCTTTTCCGATTCTGGCAAAATAGGCAAAATAGACACCTCAGGCCCATTATTAGCTCTCCTGCCCTGCTAAGCAGAGGGCCTGCACTTCCCTTCATCTTTCTCTTGCTCCTAACGTATTTATAGAACCTCTTCTTATTGGCTGTTTGTCCCTTGCTAGGTGTAACTCATTTTGTGCCTTAGCCTTTCTGATTTTGTCCCTACATGCTTGTATTATTCTTTTGTACACCTCCTTAGCAATTTGTCCACGTTGCTACTTTTTGTGGGATTCTTTTTTGATTTTCAGGTCTTTAAAGAGTTCCATATTGGCCTTACTATTCTTCCTGTTTTCCCTTTGCATCCGAATGGTTTGCTATTGTGCCTTTAATATTGTCTCTTTAAGAAACTACCATCTTTCCTGAACTCCTTTTTCCCTTAGATTTTCTTCCCATGGGGCCTTACCTACCAGTTCTCAGAGTTTGTTAACGTCCGCTTTTTTGAAGTCCATTGTCCTTATTCTGCTGCTCTCATGCCTTCTTTTCCTTAGGCCTGGTCTACGCTACAATTTTAGTTCGAATTTAGCAGCATTATAGCGAATTAACCTTGCACCCGTCCACACAACGAGGCCATTTAATTCGATTTAAAGGGCTCTTAAAATCGGTTTCTGTACTCCTCTCCGACGAGGGGAGTAGCGCTGATATCGGTATTGCTGGTTCGAATTAGGGTTAGTGTGGACGACATTCGATGGTATTGGCCTGCGGGAGCTATCCCACAGTGCACCATTGTGACCGCTCTGGACATCAATCTAAACTCGGATGCTCTGGCCAGGTGGACAGGAAAAGCCCCGTGAACTTTTGAATTTCATTTCCTGTTAGCCCAGCGTGGAGAGCACAGGTGACCACACAGAGCTGAACAGCACAGGTAGCCATGCAGTCCGAGAACCGAAAAAGAGCACCAGCATGGACCACACGCGAGGTACTGGATCTGATCGCTATATGGGGAGAGGATTCAGTGCTAGCAGAACTACGGTCCAAGAGACGAAATGCAAAAACTTTTGACAAGATCTCCAAGGGCATGATGGAGAGAGGCCACAATAGGGACTCATATCAGTGCCGTGTTAAAGTGAAGGAGCTCCGACAAGCCTACCAGAAAACCAAGGAGGCAAACGGACGGTCCGGGGCAGAGCCGCAGACATGCCGCTTCTACGAGGAGCTGCATGCAATTCTAGGGGGCGCCGCCACCACTACCCCACCCCTGACCGTGGACTCCGAGGAGGGGTTAATCTCATCCTTGCATGAGGATTCTGCGGACGGGGAAGAGGAGGAGGAGGACGAGGACGAGCTTGCGGAGAGCACACAGCACTCCGTTCTCCCCAACAGCCAGGATCTTTTTCTCACCCTGACTGAAGTACCCTCCGAACCCTCCCAAGGCGGTATCGCAGACCCCCTGGAAGGGACCTCTGGTGAGTGTACCTTTTTAAATATCAAACATGGTTTAAAACAAGCATTTTTTAATGATTAATTTGCCCTGGGGACTTGGGATGCATTCGCGGCCAGTACAGCTACTGGAAAAGTCTGTTAACGTGTCTGGGGATGGAGCGGAAATCCTCCAGGGACATCTCCATGAAACTCTCCTGGAGGTACTCCAAAAGCTTTTGCAGAAGGTTTCTGGGCAGGGCAGCCTTATTCCGTCCTCCATGGTAGGACACTTGACCACGCCATGCTAGCAGCAAGTAATCTGGTATCATTGCATGACAAAGCTTGGCAGCGTATGGTCCCGGTGTTTGCTGGCATTCAAGCAACATCCGTTCTTTATCTTGCTGTGTTATCCTCAGGAGAGTGATATCGTTCAGGGTAACCTGGTTGAAATACGGGAATGTAATTAAGGGGACAGAGGTGGCCCCGTTCCTACTGGGCTGTTTGCCTGTAGCTGAAAAGAAATCCTTCCCTGCAGTTAGCCAAGCGGGCGGGGGGGAGTGGGTGGACAATGGCGCTGAGGTTTTCGCGTTTGGCTAGCAGGGGTCTTCCCTGATACCAGCCACGCGGTGGGGGGAGGGGTAAAGCGATCATCCCACAGAATTGGATGGGTGGTGGTGGTGGGGTTTATTTTGTTTTCTGTTGCTGCATGGTAACAGGAAAACCGCAGCACTTAATGGGCTTTGCTTGGTATGGGAAAGGAGGGCGCTGATTTAATGCAGAAGCCGAAAGACAATGGCTTACCATGGCTGCATACAAGCCGAATTCTGTTGCCCGGCCCTGCGTCTGTGATCTCTAACACCAAAGCCGCAGGCACTCAATATAAGATGCAAAATGCGACCTTGTACTGAAATCACATGTGCTATGTAATGTGAATAGTGTTGTTCACCGTGAAAGAGTATAAGCATTGTTCTATAAAATGTATCTTTTTACATACTTCTCTCCCTTTTTTTCCCTCCTCCTGCAGCTGCAAATTTTTCAAGCCTCCCTCCTCCGTCCCGAAGGCTCTCCCAGATAAGGCGGCGAAAGAAACGCACGCGAGACGACATGTTCTCAGAAATAATGCAATCGACCCGCGATGAGAGAGCTCATTTGAATGAATGGAAGGACACGGTCTCAAAGTTCAGGAAAGATGCCAGTGATCGTGAGGACAAGAGGGACCAACGTGAGGACATGAGGGACCAACGGGAGGAGAGAAGGGACCAACGGGAGGAGAGAAGGGACGCTCGAGACGAGAAGTGGCGGGATGCAACGCTGGGGCTGCTGCGTGAGCAAACAGACATGCTCCGGCGTCTGGTGGAGCTTCAGGAACGGCAGCAGCAGGATCACAGAGTGCCGCTGCAGCCCCTGTATAACCGCCCTCCCCCCTCCCCAAGTTCCATAGCCTCCTCACCCCGACGTGTAAGAACGCGGGGGGGGGGGGGCTCCGTGCACCCTGCCACTCCACCCCAGTGGACAGCCCAAGCAAAAGGCTGTCATTATTTTGAATTTTTTCAGTGACCTGTTCCTTCCCTCCTATCCTCCTCCCAAACCCCACCCGGACTACCTTGTCAGTTCTCTCCCTATGTTTATTACCCGTTAATAAAGAATGCATGAGTTCTAAACGATACTGACTTTATTTTTTTCAAAGCAAGCTGGGATCGAAGGGGGGAGGGTGGGTTGCTTACAGGGAATGAGTCAATCAAGGGGGCGGGTTTTCATCAGGGACAAACAAACAGAACTTTCACACAGGAGCCTGGCCAGCAATGAAACTTGTTTTCAAAGCTTCTCTGATGCGCACCGCTTCCCGGTGTGCTCTTCTAATCGCCCTGGTGTCTGGCTGCGCGTAATCAGCGGCCAGGCGGTTTGCCTCAGCCTCCCACCCCGCCATAAAGGTCTCCCCCTTACTCTCACAGAGATTGTGGAGCACACAGCAAGCAGCAATAGCAATGGGAATGTTGGTTTGGCTGAGGTCTGAGCGAGTCAGTAACGAGCGCCAGCGACCCTTTAAACGTCCAAAGGCACATTCTACCACCATTCTGCACTTGCTCAGCCTGTAGTTGAACAGCTCCTGACTACTGTCCAGGCTGCCTGTGTATGGCTTCATGAGCCATGGCATTAAGGGGTAGGCTGGGTCCCCAAGGATAACGATAGGCATCTCAACATCCCCAATGGTTATTTTCCGGTCTGGGAAGTAAATGCCTTGCTGCAGCCGTTTAAACAGACTAGTGTTCCTGAAGACGCGAGCGTCATGAACCCTTCCCGGCCATCCCACGTTGATGTTGGTGAAACGTCCCTTGTGATCCACCATTGCTTGCAGCACCATTGAAAAGTACCCCTTGCGGTTTATGTACTGGCTGCCCTGGTGCTCCGGTGCCAAGATCGGGATATGGGTTCCATCTATCGCCCCACCACAGTTAGGGAATCCCATTGCAGCAAAGCCATCCACAATGAGCTGCACATTTCCCAGAGTCACTACCTTTGGTAGCAGCAGCTCAGCGATTGCTTTGGCTACTTGCATCACAGCAGCCCCCACGGTAGATTTTCCCACTCCGAACTGATTACCGACTGACCGGTAGCTGTCCGGTGTTGCAAGCTTCCACAGGGCTATCGCCACTCGCTTCTCAACTGTGAGGGCTGCTCTCATCTTGGTGTTCTGGCGCGTCAGGGCAGGGGAAAGCAAGTCACAAAGTTCCAGGAAAGTGCCCTTACGCATGCGAAAGTTTCGCAGCCACTGGGAATCGTCCCACACCTGCAGCACTATGCGGTCCCACCAGTCAGTGCTTGTTTCCCGGGCCCAGAATCGGCGTTCCACAGCGAGAAGCTGCCCCATTGCCAACATGATCTCCAAAGCGCCGGGGCCCGTGGCGCGAGACAATTCTGTGTCCATGTCCATGTCCGCATCACTCTCGTCGCCGCGCTGCCGTAGCCGCCTCCTCCTCGCCTGGCTTTTCTGGTCCTGGTTGAGCATAAACTGCACTATAATGCGCGTGGTGTTTACAATGTTCATGACTGCAAACTTGAGCTGAGCGGGATCCATCCTTGCCGAGGTACGGCGTCCGCTCAGTTCAACAAGGAAAAAAGGCGCGAAATGGTTGTCTTCCGTTGTTTTCACGTAGGGAGGGGGAGGATGTTCCCAGAACCGCCCGCGACAATGTTTTTTGTCCCATCAGGCATTGGGATATCGACCCAGAATTCCAATGGGCGGGGGGGACTGCGGGAACTCTGGGATAGCTATGGGATAGCTACCCACAGTGCAACGCTCCGGAATTCGACGCTAGTCTCGGTACATGGACGCGCACCGCCGAATTAATCTGCTTACTGTGGCTGCATGCAATCGAATTTATACAATCGGTTGCAAGAAATCGAATTCCATAAGTTCGGAGTAATCCCGTAGTGTAGACGTACCCTTAGAATCATGAAATCTATCATGGTCAATTTCACCTAAATTGTCTTAAACTTTCAGATTCACAACCAATTCCTCCCTGTTAGTCAGAATCAAGTCTGAAATAGCTGCCCCTGGTTACTTCCTCTACTTTCTGAAACAAGACGTTGTCCCCAGTACATTCCAAGAACTTACTGGACATTTTGTGTTTTCCCATGTTACTTTACCCACAGATGCCAGGTAGTTAAAGACCCCATTACTACCCAGTCTTGTGTTTTGATTATTTCTGTTACTTGTTCTAGAAATGACTCTTTCACATCCTCTTCCTGATTTGACCCCTACCATGATGTCACTCCTGGTTTTTTCCCCTTTTATTTTCACCCAGACACTTTCAACTGGTCTGCATCTCATCTCTTTCTGGCCCTCAGAACAAGTGTATATATTCTTGGTATATAATGCAACTCCTCCTCCCTTTGTGCCCTGCCTGTCCTATACCCCTCTATCCCAATATTCCAGTCATGAGATTTAGCCTGCCATGTCTCTGTGATGCCAATTAATCCAGAATGTAGCATGTATATTAAGACCTCCTGTTCTTCCTGTTTATTCCCCATACACCTTGCATCCTTACTTCATGTCATATCACTGGGGACATGCAGGATAAAGGGGACAGCTTAAATGGTGACTATGAAAGACACAAGTGTGCTGGGAAATGGAGTAATTGTACCAGATTAAAATCCCTGTTATTCCAGGATAGAGTATGCACCAGGGGAGTGACCCCAGCACAGCTATAATGATACTGTCTAGTTCTACCGGGCACTTTCCGTGCATAGATGAGCCCTGAGTGGAATAATGCCACTTCTTAGGGTGGAAAGGTTTTGAGTAGCAGAGGAGCCTTGAGGCTGGGAAATGGAACCCTGGTCACCTCTCCAGAGGTGCTGTACTGGGATGAGCCTCTGGGATATGGTGGCCAGAGTGCACAGAGTGCTAAGTGTTTCAGACAAGGAGGCAATGGGCAAACCCTCCAGAATGTGACCACCCCCAGGCAACCAGCCCAGCTGCCCCCGTTTGCGAAGGGGGAGTCAGGTGTTTCGTTACTGGCTCTGCATTGCAAATAGCCATTGGCATGTGCACATCTGGAACTCATGGAGAACTCTCCGCTGGAATAAAGGCCTCAATGGCTGCACTATGAAATGTAACGAACAGTTTCACTGAGCGCATGCAGGAGGTTAAGTTCTTGTGAGACCACCCCAGAGTGGGATTTACAGCACTGTGAGATAAAAGCCACAACCCTATCAGTGAACAGGGCAGGACAGGGCCCTCTGTTAGCTTCTGGACACTAAGGGGCAGGGCAGGAATCACTGGGTCAGGCCCTGGAAGGGAGAAGCAGAGATATTTCATCTCATCTACTTGGCAGAGTTCCCGTGGAGACAGGATCTAATTTGGGGCTCCCCCCTCCCCTTTGGTGTTGGGCCCCAACGAGCTTGTAAATGTCTGGCTCTAGCCTAGGCCTTGCTTATGCACCTGTCACCATGGCATCTAGGCAGTGCATAGTCCCACTGCTCCCCTCCATGGCCCTGCCTCCTGGTCAAAGGCTACAGCAGGGGTCGGCAGCCGTTCAGAAGTGAGGGGCCGAGTCATCATTTATTCACTCTAATTTAAGGTTTCGCGTGCCAGTCATACATTTTAACATTTTTAGAAGGTCTCTTTCTATGTCTATAATATATAACTAAACTATTGTTGTATGTAAAGTAAATACGGTTTTTTTAATGTTTAAGAAGCTTCATGTAAAATGAAATTAAAATGCAGAGCCCCCCGGATCAGAGGCCAGGACCCGGGCAGTGTGAGTGCCGCTGAAAATCAGCTCGTGGGCCGCCTTCGGCACGCGTGCCTGGGTTACCGCAATTGGATCCCTCCAGACCCAGTGCTATTCTGGGGCCAGGGGGGAAGTGCATGACCTCTGCTTTCCAGACTGGTTTTTGAACACTGCCTTCCTAGGAAGCTTGGCCACTGGGGGCTGGAGGAATCTCTGCCCTAGCAGATGCCATCGCCAGGTGCACTCTTCCTGAAGTGATGCTGTCCAGGATGTTGTCCCCTGGTTGTAGACGTACCTTTGAATATAGGTGGGCAGAGGGGGGCTCGGCATGCCCAGCATCCAACCATCTTTAACAGCTGTTGGCCAGCCCTGCAGCCCCATCACCTTCTATCTGTGAGGCCACGTCTGGTCTCTCCATTCAACTCTCTGTGTTTGCCAGGGGCTTTGGAGAGCCTGGGGGCTCTTTCCGTGGCTGGAAAAGTGGCCGGGATGGTCGGCATTCTTGGCTGGTGGTGGATGCTGTGAGGGTACCAGACCCTCTGTTATTTCAGCCCCATAAGTGGAGGCAGGAAGAAAGCCCACACAACACAGACACTGAGACAGTTGGGTTTGCCAAGCTCTGCTCCAGCCATTTGAGGCCCATGAGGAACAGTGCCTCACCTGTAAGAAATTTCACCAAACCAATGGCACGTCCCAAGGAGCAACGTGCTACCCAGGAAGAGAAAGGGTCAGGCTCGGACCCTCTCTGACAGTCACCCCTCCCTTTCCCATGGCCTTAGCCTCCCACACCCCTTTATTTACCAGCACCCCTGATCTGCACCATGCACACTTCATTTTCTAACACACCGAGCCTCCATGCCAGCCGGCTCATGGAATTCAGCTCTGCTTCCCTAGAATACCCCCCGCCATTTAAACTGAACACAGCAATCCTCGTCTCTTCCTGTCCTGAACTGCCATGTAGCATTACCATGCTGTGTCAAACAGCTGTTCGCACTAGAGGTGGCTGATTTTCCCACAGGGGGAGGAGGTGTGTTCACTAGATGCTACAGGGTCCGGAGAATGAACGGTTCTATGCACATATCAGTCATTAGCTGAGAATACTGAAATGCAGGCAGCCCGGGGTCTACGGTGGTAGGAAGGTAAATAGACAGGTAGATAGGCATGCCCTGGTTCTGGTCGTGTGAGGTATTCAGTGATCTGCCTGCCCAGTAGCACAGGGGTCAGTTCTAGTCAGAGTAGGATAGAGACAGGGAAAGGGCAAAACTTTGTACAGAAGCAGCAGCAGTAGGGGATGGGGATCTGGGTGGGTGAGGAGGACGGAGAGCGCACAGCAGCAGTAGGGGATGGGGATCTGGGTGGGTGGGGAGGACGGAGAGCGCACAGCAGCAGTAGGGGATGGGATCTGGGTGGGTGAGGAGGACGGAGAGCGCACAGCAGCAGTAGGGGATGGGGATCTGGGTGGGTGGCGAGGACGGAGAGCGCACAGCAGCAGGAGCCGCCAGAGCAAATGGTGCTTTATTTAATCTCCTGGATAACAAGGAATACTGAAACCAGGTTCTTAAGATGAGGTGCCTTCATCTCGCTGTGCAGCTTTTGATCACATCAGATGTTTCACAAGGAGGCGTACGCGTGAACTATCATTAGAGGAGGTGATGGAGCTGAAGATTGGCAGAAGACTTCCCTCATGGTGGCCTGAATTCATGTTCAAAGTTTGCAACCAGGGAAAAGTAAAAAGGGAACTGTGCAAAGCCATCGGAGTGGAACTGCTGTCAGGAGTGAGGATGGGGCACTGGGGCCTCCCCTGCGCTCTCCAGCGGAGTTTGAGTGCATCAAAGGTTTGGAAAATTCTCCGGATTCTCCAAACCTGTGAATCAGGACTGGGAATCTTGCAGGAGCAGCCTTCTCCCCAGACTTCCAGCTCTCCCTGACCTGGAGGGGAATGCTGCCAACGAGCAGTTATCATGGTCACCCTGACTGCAGTCTGGAAGAGAGAAACCATTGCTCAAAGCAAAACCCAGCACCTAAATGAGAGGGATGGAGGGGAGAGCGGGATCCAGATCTCAGTGACCCTAGGTGGTGGGGGACAGCAGGATCTGGATCTCAGTGACCTTGACTGGTGGGGAGAGCAGGATCCGAATCCAAGTGACCTTTGGTGATGGGAGCAGCAGCATCTGGATCCAAATGATGCCATGTGATGGGGACAACAGGATCCAGATCAGAATGGGAACTTTGCAGCATCTCATCTGTAGAGAAGATCTGTGTTGAGCCTGGTTTTGAAATAGGCAAAGGTTCTGGCAGGGGGAGGGACTTTTTCTGAGCCAGTTCCCCTTCTGTCCATCCCTTCTGTCCTGAGCTGGGTATGAGACTGGAGAGCGTGCTTGAGCCTTGTCAAAGCCCGGTCTGTGGGCAGGTTGTTTAGCAATAGAGCAAGTGCCATTTCCAGAGCCTCATTAGCATTTGCATTGTTGCATGGCTGTCTAAGAGAAGTAACAGCTAAGCGAGCCAGTCAGATCTTGCTAATTTGCATGTTAATGAAGCCCACAATATGCAGCTTAGAGAGACTGGCAACTAGACCTAGAATTGATAGATCTATACATGCAGCCTGTATATGCTTTAGAGCCACAGTGAACACTGCAGACAGACACACAGATGGTTAGAGAGACAGACACACAGATGGTTACATAGAGACATGCTGGATGCAGGGAGAAATCTCTCTCTGCAGAGAGGGATAGAAAAGGGCTATATAGAGGGGAGGAATAGACAAAGGCAGACTGATAGAAAATATCAGTGGAGAGACAGATTAGTCAAGGGTTGTGCACATGCTTGGAAATAAGAATCTCTTCCCCATTTAAAAAAAATAGACGTGTGCATAATTACTTCCATAGAGCACATGCCCCAATGGGGCTTGATTTACTTCCCTGTATGGAAGGATGCTGCATTCCAGGGCTGCAGATGGGAAAAAAATGATAGGAAAGGGGCTGACTGGCTAGGTAGACAAATTGACTGGGTTACTGATCTGCAAAGGGAGAGGGGGCAAGGGCTCGTCCTGGACTTAGCGTGGTGTCTGCCCAGGGCAGAGGGGTTTGTCACCAGCAGCTGCTCCTATTTCCTTGGGCTTGTGCATGAGCTAAAATGTTACACACAGGGGCTTGGCCCCGGATAAATTTTTGCTTCTTGAGATGATAAACTGTGAAATCTCACCATGCTGTTGGACCTGCAACAACTGACACAACAGACACACAGCAGTGATTGTTTGGGGAGCTGCTCTGAGAGGTCTCCTTAGTGAGGTACAGCTCATTGGTAACAGGGACACCAGCAACTTGAAAAACATATTTGCATCTGAGAACTACCTTCTCAGCTAAGGGACTGGCCCACGGTCACATTGGAAGTCTGTGGCAGAGCATAGAACTGAACTTGGCTTTTCCCTCCTAAGCCAGGCCAGGCCAGGCTAGGCTTGGCCATCCTTCCCCTGAGTTTGGGCTCTGCTGGTATATACCAAGTACCAGCAGTTCCTGTCCATCTGGGGAACTGTCACACACACGCCCACCACAGGGAGCTGAGTCCAGTATTGTTCTATAAGGCTGCCTCCTCCAGCCCCTTCCACATCTTACTGGCTGGTCTGTCCAGCTGGTGAGCTCACAAGGGTGTTTAAGAAGAGCAGGTGCAGCACCAGGAGAGGAACGAAGACCCACTTTGGGGCCAGTATGTGATTATCAGCCCAGCTTGTAATGTGCGGGTGACCAGTCCATAGCCTGTGTTTTCTGAGTGCTGTGGGCAGTGAGAGCAGCCATGTTGGTCACAGAACTGCTGCAGCCTGTTACACAGGGGACTCTCACACTGTGCGTTCTCCTGGAGGCTTGACTTTTGTTCTTTCTTGTTTGGCTGTTGTTCCTTAATCTAGAATAAAAGACGTTTACACAGAGCACGTGATTTGTTATTTGGGTGACAGCAGTGCCTTAGAGGCCTAGGTCAGGCATCACACCCCCATTGTGCTAAGTAATGTACAAAGAACAAAAGCTGGGCCCTGTTCCAAAGAGCTCACAATCGACTTAGAAAACCAGGGACAGCCCACAGCTACAGCAGACAGATGGGGGGAACACAAGGAAACAGTGAAACAATTATGATCTGTTATTTTTTTTCTGGACACAGAACCAGCCACAGTATCACCAACCCCAAATGATCAAAAATCATGAGATCATCTTAAAAATCATGGGATCTTAAAAAAAAGAAGAAGAAAAGAAACCCAGGCTGTGTTCTGTGTATTTGCTGCCTGGTTTCTGAGCTTCCAGGCTCACTTGATTCATGTTTAAAGCTTTTCTTTGCAACCACAGAGGCTAGAAACATACTGCTTTCCCAAGGGAAGCTAAGATTCTTGTGCAATCTCTTAATTCCAGGAGCTGGTGTTTGAAGATGAACACCAAACATCGTGAGATTTGTAATCATGCTGCGAGAGCTGGTGACACTGTGGCAAATACATCACTCAAAGCAAAACTGTGCCGGACCCGGTAGGATAGCTGGGACCAACCTCTGTGAAGTCTTTTCCATTTCTAAATTCTAGGGGAGGGATCCTCCCCATGTCTCCCCAGCTTTGCCTCTCTTTGCAGCAGCTGCGGTGCCCAGTGGCCATACAAAATCCACAGGTGGCTCCTGGCACAAGCCCTGTGTTGAGCCACGGTGGGCAGCTCTAGCTGGGGTGTGCTGTGGGTGGTGCATGGGGAAGTGTGGCTTTCGCACACACTGCTATGACCTGCCTGGTTTACTCTGCAAGGCTGTAGCAAGGGGGCGTGGCCTCCCTCCCAGACGGATGGCGGGGGGATGGCTGCGACCGCCCCCTGGTGGGCAGAGTCAGGACACCCACTCTCACCCCGCCGGAAGCAGAGAGGTGGGACAGGAACCAGAAATATAAAAGGCGGGCCCTCCAGCTCAGTTGGAGAAGAGCCCCTCGAGAAGGATGTCTCCCAC
Source organism: Platysternon megacephalum (assembly GCA_003942145.1). NCBI lineage: Eukaryota > Metazoa > Chordata > Testudines > Platysternidae > Platysternon > Platysternon megacephalum. Next base: position 16,781,923 of record QXTE01000016.1, on the reverse strand, counting down.
CCACTGCTGGAGCTTGAACCCGATGCAGCTGCTACCGTGCCAGAGACCTGGAGGGACTGCCGGAGCTGCCGATTCCTGGAGAGACCGAAGAGCTGTTGGGGCTGCCACGAGCTGTTTACTCCAGCAAGACGAATGACGACCCAGGTACCCCCTGAACGGGAGTGTAGGAAGTAGCCCAGGGAAGTGGAAGATATTTTGCCTGTGTTGCTGACTGACAGCCGGCCAGCATGTTGCAGCCGGATGCCCTGCTGATCTGGTGGCGGACCCCTCTGCCAGAGTCAGGTGGGCTCGGGTCCCCCTGCCCCCTGCAACCCTCCCGTGGGTGGCAGGCTCCCCACTCTTGGCCAAGAAGTCTGTATTTGTCAGTGGTCCACCAGAACCAGAACCCCCGACTGTTTGCTGCCCCACCCTGCCTGAGGGCCGGAGCTTATAGACTTCACTGCTTTGTCCTGACTACAGAGCAGGGTCCCCAACCATTTAGGGACCCGCCCTGCCTGAGGGCTTGGGCTCTGAGGTTACTGACTGCTCTCCCTGCCAAGTGGCGGAGGCCCCGGTGCTAATTCCCCCCTGAACTGTGCCCCTCCAGAGGCATCATAGCGAGGGGGCGTGGCCTCACTCCTGGACAGATGGGGGACAGCTGCCACGGCCCTACTAAGCCATAGACAGGCCTGGGGAGGCAGCTGTAACTTAGAGCACCCCCAGGACTGCCTGAGTTCTGCCAGGACCCACTTCAGCCCCTGGAGCAGCCCAAAACTGGGAGGGTGCAAAGGCAGCTGTGCTGACCTCCCCATGGGTTGTGCCTCCCCAAAGTGTGGCTGAGGATTCTACAATTCCCTTGCAAGCTGGCTCTGCTCAGCTCTTCATCATTAATGCTTGTAAAGTGCTTTGAAATCCACAGCTGGAAGAGCCTATAGAAATGCAAAGCCTTATCAATGAATGACAATTATTACTGTCCATGTCCTTGGCTTGGCTTGCCAGTTCTGCTATCCAGTGCTCCAGTGCACTGAGTGATCAGGGCCACTTCATATCATCAAGGTGATGCCTTAAAATTTCCTCTTCATTATGCCTGGAATATTTGTATGCGGCACGTACAGTCCCGCGTAGCTGCTCCGGCTGGAATCAATGGGAGTGGATTAGAGAACAACGAGCTGTTAGTGGGTAATCACCACACACCACAATACAGGAATTCTGGTCTAAGAATTTCTTTGAGGGGTCTGTTTAGAAGAGCTCGTCCCCTGGCTCTTTCTTCTGAGTGTTACAGCAGGCTCCTGCGAGCCATCTGGGTGACACCCTGCCTTGTGGCTCTTATCCCCAAGGAAGGACAAAAGCAGTCAATACGATACTCAAAAGAGACAGGTAGGGAAAGTGGCTGAATTAAATCCTGGATCCAAACAGCCTCAGCCTCTGTGTGTGTGTGTGTGTGTGTGAGAGAGAGAGAGAGAGAGTCCATCTCTAATAAATGTATAATTAGTCACCATCCGACTCAACCCCTGCTGCCCGGGGCAGTGGGTGGAGCACGGCACTGGGAGTCTGCCACTCTGAAGTTCTCACCCTGGCTCTGATTCTGACTCCCGCTGTGGCCAGTAAGATGTGCGCCTCAGTTTCCCTATCTGTACAATGGGGATGATAATTGTCAGGCCCTGATCCTGTGATCAGATCCATGCTAGTGGGACCTCAATGAGTCACTTACCTCAGCAGGCCCCTGGAGGTGAATGAATCTCTGCTAAGTGCATTAAAGGTGAACAGTGTGGATTATCATCATTCTAGAAATCTATGCTTCATGGCTCTTAGATTTCTAGAAGGGACAAATGATTACTGAGGTCGCTACATTTGGGTGTCCACTTGACAGTCTTAAAGCAGCCTGATTTTCAGAGGGTGACTGCTCAGCACTTTCTGAAAATCAGGACTTGGGCACCCACATGCAGAGGTAAGAAGAATCATTCATCCCATCTGTCACGCTGTCTGGAGTGGTTCACAACCTCAGGTCAGACTGTCAAAAGCAGGGCAGACATCCCAAGCTGGTGGTGTGTTCTATAATTAGATGTTACCAGTCCAGTAACAAATGTGAGCTCCTGGATCACTGTGACAGTCTCACCATGGAGTCACAGACAGTCCCCTTGGGCACTCCAGTCTACCTGCTACCCAGGCAAGCTGGACTGAGGCATAGCTGGTTGCCATATCCCAAAGATCACAAAAGATTCAGGTTGCTTCCAGTCCCAAGAGACCAGTCACTTACCCAGGTCAGTTTGTACCTTAGATCTCACACCAAAGACAACGCTGGTAGCCAATCCTATAGCAAACTGACTAAGGATTTATTAACTAGGGAAAAAATGAGCGTGTTATTTACAGGTTAAAGCAGGCAACATATAAGCACAATGAGTTACAGTCTATGGTTCCCAAAGGTGACACAGATGTAGGAATCTGTCAGCACTGACTGTCTTTTACAGCTAACCCAGTTTGATGCTGGGGATCGCTGCTTATGTTTCCTAGCTCCAGCCTTTGTGAGAGTCTAAACAGCAAAGAGATAGCTATTTCTTCTTGTGAGCATGTTTGCATGCCCTTCCCCCAAAGTTCAAATCGATGGGACAAGCACTCCTGCACACAACTTCTTCATGAGTGGACAGGGCAATCAACCAAGGTTTTGTCCTACGGCGGCCAATTTAGTTGTGATAGTCCTTCTTGATGGGCGGGGGAGCCACTCCTCCTGTCTAGGGTCACAGCTTCAGGGCAGGCATTTTTACAATTATGAAGCAAACTCACATGATACTTTATGACATGGGATACAGACATTACCAGTTAGAATAATGCAGGCAGCAACTTACAAGCATTTTATAGAGTCTAAACACTAAACACATCCTTACATATTTAACACCCGTCTTGAACAATATTAAGATACAGGTGAGCTGGTCTGGTTTCCAGCTATGAATTTGACAGTGCTCAGCTGACACCTACAGCCTTGGCAAGAGCTGGCACCTGGTCTACCAGCATCACCCATCTTCAGCACATTGGGCAGGGTGGAGGGACATCTAGCACAGAGGTTTTTAAACAGATTTCTCCCTTCCCCTGTGAGCAGCTTCCGTCTGCAGGATGCTCTATTGTCTGAGCTGCTGGCTCTCTCAGCCAGAAGGCATGGCTGTCCAGTAATCCCTCCAGCACCGTCAACCCATGGCCATGTATTCCCCACGTGTCAGCCTGGATTGCGGAATGTTTCCATCTTCATTTCAGAGGGAAGGCAGGTCATTGGCAGGTGTGTGTGTGTGTGTGTGTGTGTGTGTGTGTGTGTGTGTGTGTGTGTGTGTGTGTGTGTAGAGAGGTGGGGGCTCAAGGGTCCTGGCTATCAGAGGTGCCAGTTGAAGAACAAACATTAGCCCACAACACCTGTGTTTTTCACTGACACACTAGGTTTTGGGGGGGTTTCTTAACTAAATTTCAGACACACAAACAGAGTCAACAAATGTAGATGACACACTGAAGAAAGCCCACGTGGGACCAAGCTCAGCCTGGGTGTAAGTGGGTCACTTATCCCAAGGCTCACTTTGGCCCATAGTATGGAATTACCATTTCCCACCGATTAAGACTTTTGTGTACAAGGGAGGGAGCAGTTAGAGCAGGTGACTGAGCTCTGTTCTCAGCTCTGATACTGCCCTGCTGGTTGACCTTGGCCAAGTCACTTCTCCACTCCTGCCTCAGTTTCTCCATTTGTACCATGAAAATGATTAGTATTAATTGTGTTCCTGTAGTACTGAGATCAGGGTCCCATTGCACTAGGTGCTGCAAAAACACAGGGTAAGAGAGAGCCCTGCTCCAAACAATGTACAACCTGAATAGACAAATTGTGGGAGGGGACACAGAGGTCAAGTGACTGTCCCAAAGTCTCTCAGCAGATCAGTGCCAGAGCCAAGGATAGAACCCTGGTGTCCTCACTTCCAATTGAGATTGTTGAGACCATGTGGTGGATAATCAGCTAAACATGAGCTCCTGTGGCCAAAAGCGCGAATGCGATCCTGGGATGCATAAATAGGGGAATCTTGAGTCTGAGTAGGGAGGTTATTTCGCCTCTGTATTTGGCACTGGTGTGACCACGGCTGGAATCCTGTGTCCAGCTCTGGTGTCCACAATTCAAGAAGGTTGTTGATAAACTGGAGAGGGTTCAAAGAAGAGCCATGGAAATGATTAGAAAATATTCCTTATAATGATAGACTCAAGGAGCACAATCTATTTAGATTAACAAAGAGAAGGTTAAGGGGTGACTTGATCACAGTCTATAAATACCTACATGTGAAACATATACTAAATAGTGGGCTCTTCAATCTAGCAGAGAAAGGTCTACCCCGATCCAAAGGCTGGCAGTTGAAGCTTAGCCTGGAAATAAGGTGTCAAATTTTGACAGGAGGGTAATTAACCACTGGAACAACTTATCAGGTGGATTCTCCATCACTGACGGTTTTTAAATCCAGATTGGATGTGTGACGGGTTGGATCACAGAAACCCCCGTGGGAGCTGCCAACTGATGTGCCAAGACGACGTCTGCCCCTGCTTTCCCTGCCCTGGCAGCTTGGGACTTCAGTGCTCTGCCTGGTTTGAGCCAGACCCATTAGCCTGCTGCAAACCCAGACCCAGGGTCTGAACCACGTCCCCTAACAGCTGTAGGCTTAATTGAAAGCAGCTTAAGAAGTGTTCCTGTCTTTAACACTCAGCTGCCCAACTCCCAATGGGGGCCAAACCCCAAATAAATCCGTTTTACCCGGTATAAAGCTTATACAGGGTAAACTCATACATTGTTCGCCCTCTATAACGCGGATAGAGAGATATGCACAGCTGTTTGCCCCCCCTCCCCCCAGGTATTAATACATACTCTGGGTTAATTAATAAGTACAAAGTGATTTTATTAAATACAGAAAGTAGGATTTAAGTAGTTCCAAGTAGTAACAAAGTGAATTACCAAGCAAAATAAAATAAAAAACGCAAGTCTATGCCTAATACAGTAAGAAAACTAAATACAGATAAAACCTCACCCTCAGATGTTTCAATAAGCTTCTATCACAGACTGGATGCTTTCCTAGTCTGGGCACAATCCTTTCCCCTGGTACAGCCCTTGTTCCAGCTCAGGTGGTAGCTAGGGGATTTCTCATGATTGCTGCCACCTTTGTTCCGTTCCACCCCCTTATATAGCTGTGGCACAAGGCGGGAATCTTTTGTCTCTCTGGGTCCCCACCCCCACCCCCCACCCCCTTCTAAATGGAAAAGCACCAGGTTAAAGATGGATTTTCTCATTTCCTGTGAGACTCCAAGCCTTCATTCCTCCCAGCCTGACTCACAGGACGGCCTGCCTGCAAACAGAGCCATCCACAGTCAATTGTCCTGGCTGATGGGAGCCATCAAGATTCCAAACCACCATTAATGGCCCACACTTTGCATAATTACAATAGGCCCTCAGAGTTATATTTCATATTTCTAGTTTCAGATACAAGAGTGGTACATTCATACAAATAGGATGATCACACTCAGTAGATTATAAGCTTTGTAATCATACCTTACAAGAGACCTTTCGCATGAAGCATATTCCAGTTACATTATATTCACACTCATTAGCATATTTTCATAAAATCATATAGACTGCAATGTCACAGGATGTTTGTCTAAAAGCTCTGTTCTAGGGGTTGTTTTGGGGCAGTTCTCAGCCTCTGCTATACAGGAGATCAGACTGGATGATCACAATGGTGCCTTGGAATCGATGACTCTATGCTGCCTCTGTGATAAACCTGATCTACTTCATATGATTTCAGTAATAAAGATGTGTTGAGTGCATGGAGATCCTCATTGGCTCATTGCTAATGTAAGCGTTGAGCTGCAGGGTTACAGGATGGATCCAGACATTTTTGTATGTCCACCTCTAATTTTGAATGGTTAATTAACTGATTATTGATTAGTATTAATATAGCCCTCTTGGTGCATGTGACATTTTACAGGGCAAGAAAAAGAGAAGGGCCCTGATTCTTCCCTCATTTCCATGGGTGTAAAACCATTGGTCTCCCTGAGGGACTCCTGATTTACACAAATATAAATGAAAGAACAGTTAGCCCTATGGTCCCTGTCCCTAGGGTGGCCAACTCTCCAGGATTGTCCTAGAATCTCCAGGAATTAAAGATCAATCTTTAATTAAAGATTGTCATATGATGAAACCTCCAGAAATACAGCCAACCAAAATTGGCAACCCTGCCTGTTCCAAGGGTTTGACACTGCTAATCAGACCAGTAACTTATACCTCTGATGGATGAGGCCAATAAGGGCACTGGGCTCCCACAATGATTGCTAAACTGCAACTGCCTGCTAAATGATGGTACTGCTAGTGTGTCCCACTGCTATGGGCACAGCATACAGAGAGAAGTTAGATTAAAAATATCACTACTCTTGCCAGAAGGGTGACTGTAATACAACTTTATTTCTTAAAAATCAGAACAATGCCACAGAAGACCCCAAAACCAGAGAGAGACAAAGCAGGCTGCTCCCTAAACCTGAGAGGCTGAACTCACCCCACCGTACCCTATGCTGCCTTTTCAGCCTTTCTACTGCCAGGCCCAGCTAGCACAGTTCCCTACAGACCCTCCAGCCTGCAAGTAGGACAAGGAAAACCCCAAGAAATGTAAAGTGATAGCTTACCATTTGAACACAGTTTTCAAAACACCACATTCACCATTCTCTCTCTCCTCCTTTCTCCCCAGTCTCCACCCCCAGATCCAGAACACACCCCTGGGCTTTCCCCATAGCAATTTCCAGTCTCGCAGAGTGGAAGGGGTGTGGGGCTGGGGAATGGGGAACAGGTGTGCACTGTGGAGAGAATGCTTCCCTGTGCTGGGGGAATCTCTCCTTTCATTTTCTAGGAGCTGCTCTGTCTTAAGGGACTGGGACCCTCGCTTGTGCTAAGGGATTCTGTTTGGAGCAGGGACGGTGAAACTGGCTCTGCTCACCCCTGGCTGGCTCACTCCACTGGATTTGCGGCAGAGGCAGCGTGGCATGGGGCAGGCCCAGTCTGCTTCTGTGTCAGCCTGGGGACAGCCTAGCCAGCTCTTTGGATACGCTGGCTTTGTTCCACATGGCTCCGTTTGTCATGAGGCCAACCTAGTACAAGTCAGGAAACCCAGGAATGGTGCACCCAGTCCTGGGTCAGTCTGGGGGTGGCCCAGCCCAGCCCAGATCCAGCCTGGTTTGGCTTTCTTGGGCATGGGGGCTGACCCAGGCAGGGATGGTTTCTTCAGGATCTGTCTGATGCCAGGGCAATCTGCTCTGGTTTCGCTCAGCACAGGGCCAGCTGGAGCCAGGCCGATCCCCTCTTTGGGCCGGGTCTCGGATGATTTGAAGAGACAGGGGCTCAGGGGAAGAGAGTGAACAAGGCTTACAGGGGGTCTGAGCTGCCACGTTCCTCCGCAAAACTCCAACTTCCCCCTCATCCCAAATTCACAGAGCCAAGGGCCCAAGCCTTGGAGGTTGGCTCCTGATCCCAAGCCCGGGGATGTGGTGGGGTGGAAGGGGGTGTCTGGTGAGCAGAAGCCCAGCTGTGTTACACGGCGGTTTGTCCAGCTAGAGATGAACTAGCAATGAGGCAGCCCTCCCACCCCCAAGCCTTGACATAAAAAGCTCCCCCCCACCTCCAGGTTATCCACTGATTGGCTCGTTCCAGTGCTGCGATCCCTGGCCGCTGGGGCAGCTTGCTGGGGGAGGCTGCTGAGCTGCTCCTGGGTCCAAGCCAACCTGGCTGCAGGGCGGTGCTAACACTGGGGCTGCTGGAGCAGGCCAGCAGAGGGAAGGGTTAAGTGAGATTCCGAGGCTCTGACATTTTGCTAATGTGCTGTGTTAATTGATTCGCTCATTTCCATTTGTTCCTGTTAAAGAGAGACAGATGAGAGTGATCCTGCAGTGCAGCGACTTGGCAGGGAGCGTCTCCGCTGAGTGCAGATGTGCTCCTGACTCATTTATTACCATCAGGTCTCCAGGCTACTCTGAGTGGAGCCACTTTTCCAGGGCTCTGGAAAGGCGTTGAGGGGCCGGGGCCATGAATCCTGGCTCCCAATGCCCGCAGGCTGCCCTCATCACAGACCCACTGGACCCGCCGCACGGAGGAGAGCCTGGGTGTAGGCAGGAGGGGAAGGAGGCAGGTGCTGCCGTGGCTGATGAGCTGGTGCTGGGAATGGAGTTGGGAGGAAAGATAGAGCTGAGTGGGTGCAAGATGACGTGTTTGGAAAAGCAGTCCCAGGACAGAGCCAGGCCATTTCTGGGGCTCCCAGATTCCCCTCGCCTGGAGTTTGCAAGGGCCTTAGGAGAGCAATGCAGCCTCAGCTCCGACCCCAGGTCACTTACATGCCAGCAGCCTCTGTTGTGCCTCGGTTTCTCAGCCGTATGTGGGAGAATGTCACCGTATCGCTCTGGGAAGGCACTGGGACGTCTACAGGTGCACAGCGCCACATGAGGGCTGAGAATTGTTATTGGTAACAAATGAAATACAGCAGCAACACTTGGCAGCTTTCGCTGCCAGATCTCAAAGTGCTTTGCATACTCTGCTAACCAGGGAGATCAGCTTTGTGAGTCCCGCTTTTCAGAGGGGGAAACTGAGGCATAGAGCAGTTAAAGGACTGGCCCAAGGTTACCCAGGGAGTCAGTGGAAGAGCTGAAGTAGAACCCAGGAGTCCTGATGCCCAGTGCTGAGCCCTCACTGCTGAACAACACTCCCTGGGAAAGACACAGGAATCTTGTCAAAGATCCCCTTAGCCTCAAGTCAGGAGAGAGGCAGAGAGAATCTGTGTGTTGGCTCCTTCCATGACATGAGGAGCTATGCGTGAATGAATGCAGGCTGCATTCTGGCTGCCTGCACCTTGTCTGTCCAGTGACAATGAAGATTAGGGGCAAATTCTCAGTGGAGCAAACATCTTCCCTTGTCTTGTCATAGCTCAATGTATAGCCCAGGGTGTCCTAGCCCAAGCTCAGCGGCTTCTCCCCTCTCGTGCACGGCTCTGTACATTCACGGTGCAGCTAGGAGCAGTGGCAAGAGCTGCTCGAATGTTTAACCAATGTGCGGGGGTTTGGGCCAACAAATGCATTTTGGCAAAATCAAAACGTTTTGTGCAAACGGTTCAATTTCGATAATGTTTTCTATGGACAAAAAACCAAATTGAAATGTCAATGTTTGCTTGCGATATCTGCACGGAAACAATCAAAATGTGCCATAAAACATTGTGAGTGAAATCATTTCCCTGGAGCCGTTCTCAGCAGGGCCCCGCCTGGCACCACTGCCCTGTGTCTGAGCTGGAGTGTTCAGCGCCCCCTGCAGGAGCAGGCAGTAACTCTCGGGTCCTGCAAGCTCACAGGCGCAGACCCCAGATGGGCGCCAACGTATGTCGGAGTTTGGGAGAACTGGCCCTGAACTCGGCTGTCTCGGAAAGTAGCAGGCAGGCTGCAGGGTGTGATGCAGAGCCCCAGGGACTGGAATGTAATGGGGACTCCTGGGCACAGGCCCCTTGTGTGGGACGGTACGGGCAGCCTGTGATGGGTGCCTGCACAGCAGAGCTGGAAGGGTGAATTCCAGCTTGAGGAGACGTAGCCAGGCAAGCTCTGATCCAGCCAGCACGCTACAAATAGAGCACACGCCTGTGGCAGTGCAAGGGGTGGGAGGGGCTAGCCACCCGCCCGCACACCTGCGCGCTCAGCCAGGATCGTGCTCTGGTGGCTAGCCCTGTCTGCTTCGCGCTTCGCCATGGACACCCTTCTATTTTCACTGCACTAGCGCAATCAGAGCTAGCCCATGTACGGCCACCCGAGCTGGAAATTACCCCTCCAGCTCCACTGTCCACGTACCCTCTGCTGATCCTGGCTCGGAGGGAAAATCGTTTTGCAGCAGTTAATGAAAAGCGCTGCTCAATTCTGCATGGAGTCCAGGCGGTAAATAAGCCTATTGCTTGCCCATTAATTACTCAGTGACTTGCCTGAGTGCCAGTGCACCCACTCCCAGCAGGCCAGGTCAGCACTGAACTTGCTCCCCTCCCCCATGAAGGGCAAGGACCGCAAGCAGTTCCTGAGCAGCCGGGATTCCTGGTTCCTCTGTGCCAGCAGCCCGCCGGGGGACTCCTTCACAGGCTCTGGAAAGGGCTGAGAATGCCTCGCACTTTTACATAGTGTTTTATGAGACATTATTAATGGCAATGCTGGAGTACCCAGTGCCCCTGGATGTTCGCCTTGCGGCCGCGCTGCCAATATATAAAGCCAGTTATAAATGGCTTCAATGCTGCAGAAAAGACCGTCTCCGGAACAAAGGGAAAGGGACGTAAAGGAAAGTGGAGATAAGGGTGTGACAGGGTCTCCTGCAGGGAAGAAAGTGCAGAGCACAAATCCAGCAAATCCTCCCAATCTTTATGCTGGAGAAGGGCCCGAAGCTGAACCTTGTCACATTTCAGGGGGTAGATTCAAAGGCCCAGCTCAGAGCCTGCCTGACAGTGTCGATTCTGGGTGGCACCCACGCTTGGAAGGGCCTGTTCTCCAGGTCTGGTGCGGATGGTGAACGATCATGCTTCTGTTGGCCCAAACTGGTGGAAGGCTCAGCCGAATATCCGATCTGGCGAGATTTCCAGCGCTGAACCAGGCGGCCATCCCAGCCTCACCTCCGAGCTCAGCAGGGTTCTCGAACAGAACAAATCTCACAGCTTGTGAGATTTCAGTGCTGCTGGATCTCAGGCTGACAACCACTCCTAATCCAGCCTCGAAACCACACCCTGACCCCAGCTTTAACCACCCCTGGACCTGCCTCACTCTGATTTCAAACCATTGCTCCCTAAAACCTTCAGGACCAGGTCTCTTTTCTCCTTCCTCTATGGAATCCTGCCGTCTGGCTGTAGCCAGCTTCCTGGTCCCATTCATAGCTCTATGAGGTCATGCTAGCCGGAGGTGACAAAGAAAAATCTCATCTACAGATACATTTAAAGGTGAACGGAAAAGCTTGTTCCTGCCAAGTCCTGAGCTCAGAGCTCTGTGCTTTTCATGCTACAGCTGATGAAATCACAAACATTTAAAACAGAGCAGGACACTAGCTACTCCCCCGACAGGAATATCATCAGCCACCTTACGTGTCCGGAGTGCCCTGCCTCTCACAGGATCCCAAAGGGCTTTGCAAATGGCACGCATGCAGCAGCACTGAAATGCAGCCACCTCTGGGGTGGCAGGCAACTGGCAGACAGCACACTGCACAACTGTGGGAGGAAGGGAGGCTGTGTCCAAGATCGCCAGGGCAAAGCAGGCGAAAGGCACCAGCCGGGAGATCTCTTATGTCTGTGCAGAGCCAGGAGAAGCCTCAGCTTTAAACATTTTTGTCCAACATGTCCGGACACGGGGTGATTCCCTGGGATTCGGTTTAGCTGCTTTGGAAGGATAACGAAAAAAGGGGCTGAGCTGGTCCAGGGGCTCAGATCTGAGCTCAGGTCTTGTCTGGCAGGCAATGGCGGGATTGATTATTAACTCTTTGGTGGGGCTGTGTAAGTCTCTACCCAGACTCTGTGCAGTGACATTTATGGCTAGGCAGTGGGAGTGAAGTGGTGCATAGGGCCTTGTGCGTGACATCTGCACTGGCGTGAACTAAACCCTGCCTGATTCACTATCATAAACAGGCTTGCCCCTGGGCCCTAGTGCTTAGCCCGTATCTGGGGCTTGCCAGCTGGTTTCTCTTAGGAGGAGAAATCGATCATATGAGTCAGGTCTAGCCTTTGATAGGATCCTGTTATTTACAAAGAACTGGACTTGTTTAGTCTGCAGAAGAGAAGAGTGAGGGGGGATTTGATAGCTGCTTTCAACTACCTGAAAGGGGGGTTCCAAAGAGGATGGAGCTTGGCTGTTCTCAGTGGTGGCAGATGACAGAACAAGGAGCAATGGTCTCAAGTTGCAGTGGGGGAGGTCTAGGTTCGATATTAGGAAACACTATTTCACTAGGAGGGCGGTGAAGCACTGGAATGGGTTCCCTAGGGAGGTGGTGGAATCTCCTTCCTTAGAGGTTTTTAAGGTCAGGCTTGACAAAGCCCTGGCTGGGATGATTTAGTTGGGGATTGGTCCTGCTTTGAGCAGGGGGTTGGACTAGATGACCTCCTGAGGTCCCTTCCAACCCTGATATTCTATGATTCTATGATGCTAAGAATGTACAAAGTCCTGTTTCGCTGAGCACAGTAGAAACTAACAGCACCAGGCAGTTTTCCTTGCTCACAATTTCCTAGCTGAGCCCCTCCAGCCAGTGCTGTGCCCCAGAGATCTGATTCTGCTCCCTATCAGGGCCACACGCATGGCTGCTTCTCTGGCTGTCTTTCAGATTGCTTCATGCTTCTGCCAACCACACAGACACACCCAGGTGAACCAATCAGCCCCCATTCCCTGTATATGCAATCTGCCCTCAGGACAGCCCCTCTTATTCTCCATGAATTAGTTCTTGCTCAGGTCTTCCCATGTGGCCCAGTGCTTTGGGCAGTGGCTTCTATTATTTCAACTATATTATGCCATAAAAAAGCTTAATTACTTTTTCCATTTAGCCTGAATGAAGGTTGGATAGCACCATCAGCTTCAAAGAGGTCGGTGATTGCCTTTAGATCAAAGACACACTTGATGGCAGCCATTAACACATTCCAGCATAACAGTATTTCTCTTCTACTTGCTCAGGAACTGTTCATTTCTGCTACCTCTTTGACTACCCCCTCTTAATTATTTGTGACACATGACAGGTCTCCTTAGTCACATGGTATAGTGTTTACTTCCTGACTGGATGACTGACTCATTTATAACCAGGAGGGAGGTCAGAGATGGTGGCCCAATGCTTCCTTTGTGAACACCCAGGCGATCACCCTCACAAGGGCATTTTGTAAAGAAAAAAAAAATCACTTGTATGCACCTTTGCTGAGAGTAAATAAGACGTGTCGCAATCATTGTGGATGAGAGCGTGGGGTTTTGAGTTAAATGGCTGCTCATGGATCCCTTCTCACTCTTGCTCCTGACTCCCAAGTGGTGCCCATTGGAAAATGGTTCATATTTTCCCCACAAGCGTTTTCATTTTCTTCCACATATTCACAGAACGTTTCTGTTTTTTCAATTCAAATTTTTAATTTTCAGTTTGGAGTTGTCCCCCACCCTCTTTTCTCTCTCTTTGTCCTCCTTTTATTTCCCTGTGGGGGGGGGGAGAAGGGAGAAAATACTGAAAACCAACCCCCCAAACCATTTATTGTTGTAAAAAAAAAAAAGTTCATTTTCAATGAAAAACCGAATACTGAACATTTCTGGTAAAATATTTCATGTTGGTTGAAAAGCCATTTTTCATCAAAAAAGTGGCCAATTAACTCCCAAGTCCTGGGCCAAATTTTGGGAAATGTTGATAAACCCATTACAGCCAATAGGAAACGGCCAGTTCCTCTCAGGTTGTAGACAATGGGATCTTTGCCCGAGTAGGAACTCACCCCAGGACGGAGAAACACCTGCATCAGTAGCTGAGTGCAACAATTCCTCACCCATTGCTGGTACAGCATGGGGCGTACTCCCCACACTGAGGGGGTAAATTAGGCCCAGTTAACCTATAGGCTGCACCGAGAGGAAAGCCAGGGAGGGCAGAGACCTAATTGCTGACGGCGCCCACCTGAGAAGGAATGAGTAGGGGAAGTATAAAGCCAGGGAGCTGGCAACAGAAGGGGGCTGCAGAGAAGTAATCTGCGGTCACTCCCGGAGAGGAGGGCGCTTAGGCCAGCAAAACCAGAGCGGAGGGATCCAGGAGATAGAGCTGAGAAGTAGGAAGGCATCCAGGGGAAGAGCAACATGGTCTGGGAGTGAGCAGGCCACAGTTGCTAGAGGTCGGCCCCTGAACTGGAACCCGGAGCAGAGGGCGGGCCCGGGTTCCCCTCCCAGCCACTGGAGGGGCGGCACGGTCAGAGCAGTGAAGGGAAAACAGCCATTTCCTATAGCGGGATTTTGATAGCCCCTGGGAGGGGAAACACACAGAATGACCTGGCCAAAGGGCTGAGGCACGAAGAGGGAACATCCTGAGCTGCAGAGGGCGCGAGAGGACAATGGGAAAGACACCGCCAGAGAAGGGCACAATGCCTGGCCAGGGCTATCCCCAGAGTGACCAGGAGGAGGCGCCACCAGCGGTGAGCAGAGCCCGTGACAGAGAAGTTGTCAGAGTGTGGGAGTCAGGGTTTCCTGAGCTGTGCACCTGCAGCAGGGGCACCTAAAATCGTAGCCACTTTTGAAAACTGTTCGGAGTCCCTGAGTCTGATTTTCTTAGACGCAGCATCTTGTTGGTTTCAGCTGAACAGCAGGTCTCAGCACCTCTCAGAATCAGGCCCAGGTGGACTCCCAACATTCTACCGTCAGTGGCTGCTTTTGAAAATGTGTCCTTAGCAATATCGCACTCAATAACTGCATGGTTTTATATATCCCAATCCTGTGTCAATCATCACTGTTACTGTCCCTTTACCATCCCGCCGCCTGTCTTTGGATCTCAACTCCTTCTGAATGAAGGGTTTAGTGTGAATTACTTAAACACAGAGGTTCCTTTCCCCGTCCCATACACATCTCTCCAAAGACAAACGGGTCCAATATGGGCAGGTTGGGCCTGGCTAGCACGTCTCTGCTCTTTGTCTCCTCCTGTCACACCGAGTTCAGATGATTCATGTGGCATGACTCTGCGTACGCCTGCTTGGGCATCGTAAGATGTCAGTTGCCATGGCAACATGACGCAACACATCCTGGCATTGCGTGGCTGAGGTTTTTCCAAACTGGCAGGGCGGGGAGGTCGTCCTCTCTCCTCCTTTTGGAGGAAGCGCGTCACCCAGGAGTGACACAGCGGGAGACGTGGTAATGGAGCCCTCCCATGAGGAGAGCCTATTCCGTCAGCCTCTTGGCATCTCTGTCCTGCCATCTGTGCCAAGGAGCCTAGTCTGCTGCATTCACTCCATGGGTGTCACTCCCAAGTAACCCTGCTGGATTCCATGGACTTTCCCTGGATTTACACCAGTATAAATGAGCTTGATTCAGCCCAGGGGTGCATTTCCATGGGGCGCCATTGCGGAGCACGGCCCTCATTATATTCTGAGATTCTCCAAGGAGGCAGCAGGTAGCTAGTCAGGAAATAGCTACCGAATTGGGGAACACAAGAGGGTAGGAGTGTGAATGTTGCTGTGGTGGGTGAACTTCACAACCCAGGTGAGCTATGCCTGCAGGCTGGGTCTGAAACCTCTAAGCAAGTGCCTCAGCGCATAGGTATGGCTCAGAGAAGTCCAACCTTTCTTAGCCAAACTACCCTAGACTCTGGGGCCTGCAAAGCTAGACCGGGAACAGGAAGTGGGAGAAAGCAGCCCATTTCAGAGCCGCTGAAAGCCCTGGGCCAAGCCCAGCCCTAGCAATCGCAATGATGTGCTGGTCAGATCACCTGGATGTAAAAATGTAAGTCTGTCCAGGTTGCGCTCAAAGACCCGGCCCATTCATGCACAGGCAGCAATACACAGTGCAGCCAACAGAGGGAGACAGGGCCCACGTTGGGGGTAAAGAGAGAAAGGGTTGGGTGTGAGGAGAAGGGGTAATACGACCAGCACCCAGCACAAGATTTAGCAGGCGTCTGTGTATGGTGGCTGTGGGCTGAACTTGCTGGAGCCATAACTACTGCCCTGGGCTTTCAGAGGAGCAAGAGGCAGCCGTGAGAATAAGGGTAAAAGGATGCAGGACAGCAGCAAGCCTGGCCAGTCCAGGGAGAACCCAGCTCTTCTGAGTCCCTCTGTGTGACTCTGACCTGGCATTGCAAGGTGCTTTGAGATCCCTAGACACAGAGCTCCGTGCTGGTGCTCGGGACTCATGTGCCTACATCACCTCTGTGGTTGGACGATCCCACCCGCTATTCTGTTTGGGGAATTTAAAGCTGGAGAAAGGTGCTGGGGAGTCTCCATCTCTGCCCTGGGCAGAGCTGTTGTGGCCCCACTCAGCCTTTAGCTCCTCAGCTTAGACTGTCCACAGAGGGGTCCAGCTGGAGCGGTGGGTTTGGCCCCATACCTGTCAGCTGGGTACTGCACTGAGAACCCATCAACTCATTTCACATCGGTCATCCCTTGCCATTGTATGCTGACAGTTTAATTAGTGCCGACCAGGGCTCTGTTGAAGCCAGCGACCTAGAGGTGAAGGCCCCATTTCTTTAGTCATTCCCCCAAGCCGTGTGTGCCCTTTCTTAGTTATGAACAGGAAAGGCCAGTCCACCCGGTACCTGTGTCCTCTCCCTCAGTCTCCATGCCCAGCCTGGGAGCACGGACAAGCCCCAGGCTGAGGGGCAGTGGGAATGGAAGATCTGCCCTCCCACATGGGAGCCCGAGAAATACCCCTGAGCAATGTCCCAGGCTTGCCCAGGTGCATGGGCGTGGGGGCACCGGGGTCATCCAGGGCACGGCAGGTTTCTGCTGTCGGAGAAGGTGCCCTGGGACATGACTGGGCTGTTGCTGGCAGCGTGGAGGTCTGAAGGGAGGAGACAGTGGGCCAGATTCACCCCAAGGTCTCTGATGAGTAAAGCTTACTAGAGGGAGGGCAGAAAGCACGGTAGTGGTAGGGGGGCTGTGCAGCAGTGCTGGCTGGGAATAGGGCTGCTGAAGTATGCTTCAGGGCCGGATTACGGCCCAGACACTACAGGCCCAGCCCAGGGCCCCTGCTCCGTTTGTCATGTGACTACCAGAACCTCAGCGTCCATTAAAAATACAGCGTATGTTTCCAGCTGCCATGTTGGAAACAAAGCTTGAGAACATGACTCAAGTGTACCTGATGCAGGGAGAGCTGCCTGAGTGTGCAGAGAGCCTAGGACAATCGCTCTGAGATGGGTGTATTGCCCCACGTGTCTCAGCGAGGTGGCAATGCCCAGGCTCACTGCTCTGGGGGTCTCCCAGTGTGGGCTCTGTGTGTGACGGGAGGACTGACAGGCAGCAGCCCCCAAGCAGAGAATCCCGCTTGCTGCTGCTCCCACTGCTCCGGGTGAGGAAGTGGGGCTCTGCTTCCGGAGATGGGGCTATGGGGACAGAGCCATAGGAGACCCCAGTCAGGGTGACCCTGGGTTCGGCACTGGGGTGGGCAGATTCCTTCCTCACTTCTCCCCATGCAGATCTGCTGGCACACAGCAAAGACCAGGGGGCATGGATCAGCGTTCATGTGACGCTCCCCGTCAGTACCTGGCCCGGGCCGGGGAAGCTAATGACCCAACCAGCAGACCAAATTTGGTGATGAATCCTGGTCACGTGCCGCCTGAGGAATGTTGCACATACGCTAAGAAGACTGCAAGGACTCAGAGCAGCTCCTGTCAGTGGGAACTATGGTTGCCAGGTGTCCGGTTTTCGACCAGAACGCCCAGTGGAAAAGGGACCCTGGTGGCTCCTCTCAGCACTGCTGACCAGGCCGTTAAGAGTCCGGTCGGCGGCGCAGCGGGGGTCCGGGGCTAAGGCAGGCTCCCTGACTGCCCTGGATCCGTGCAGTTCCCGGAAGTGGCTGCCAGGCCCCTGCGGCCCCTAGGCGAAAGGGCGGCCAGGGAGGTTCCGCGTGCTGCCCCTGCCCTGAGTACCGGCTCTGCAGCTCCCATTAGTCATGGTTCTCTGCAGGCGCGAGGGCAGCGCGTGGAGCCTCCCTGACCACCCATGCGCCTAGGGGCCGCAGGGGCTGGCGGCCACTTCCGGGAGCCGCAGTAAGCGCCGCTGGGACTCCGCACCCTGATCCCCCTCCCGGAGCCCACACCCCCAGCCCGGAGCCCCCTCCTGCACCCCAAACCCCTCATCCCTGGCCCCATCCCAGAGCCTGCACCCCCAGCCGGCACCCTCACCCCCCCACACCCCAACCCCCTGCCCCAGCCCAGAGTCCTCTCCCGCACCCTGAGCCCCTCATTTCTGACCCAACCTGGAGCCCGCACTCCCAGCCCAGAGCCCATACCCTCCCTCACCCCAACCCCCTGCCCCAGCCTGGAGCCCTCTCCTGCACCCCAAGCCCCTCATCCCTGGCCCCATCCCAGAGCCTGCACCCCCAGCCGGAGCCCTCACCCCCCGACACCCCAACCCCCTGCCCCAGCCGGGAGCCCTCTCCCGCACCCCAAACCCCTCATCCCTGGCCCCACCCCAGGGCCCGCACCCCCTCCTGCACCAGCCCAGTGAAAGTGAGTGAGTGAGGGTGGGGGAGAAGGAGTGACAGAGGCAGGGGGAATGGAGCGAGCAGGGGGCAGGGCCTCAGAGAAGGGGTGGGGCGGGCCTCGGGGCAGGGGTGTTCGGTTTTGTGTGATTAGAAATTTGGCAAACCACTGGGAACGCAATGGCTGACCAGGCTGTTAAAATCCGGTTGGCGCAGGGCTGGCAGGCTCCCTACCCAGCTCCGCACGGCTCCTGGAAATGGCCAGATTGTCCTTCAGGCTCCTAGGCGTAGGGGCGGCCACAGGGGCTCTGCATGCTGCCCCCGCCCAAAGCACTGGCTCTGCACCTCCCATTGGCTGGGAACCACGGTCAATGGGAGCTGCGGGGGCGGTGCCTGCAGACAGGGGCAGCGCGCAGACTCCCCTGGCCACCCCTGTGCCTAGGAGCCAGAGGAACATGTCGCTGCTTCCCGGGAGCCGCCGAAGGTAAGTGCCGACCGGAGCCTGCACCCAGAACCCCCTTCCGCACCCCAACCCCTGAGCCCCCTCCCACACCCAAACTCTCTCCCGGAGCTTGCACCCTGCACCCCCTCCTGTACCCCAACCCCCTCCCCCCGCTGGAGCCCCCTCCTGCACCCTCATTCCCAGCCCCACCCCAGAGCCCGCACCCCCAGCCAGAGCCATCACTCCCTCCCGCACCCCACCCCGCTGCCCCAGCCCAATGAAAATGAGCGAGTGAGTGAGGGTGGGGGAGAGCGAGCGACGGAGGGAGGGGGCAGCTGGGCGAGCCTTGGAGAAGGGACGGGGCAGGGGCGGGGCCTTGGGGGCAGAAGGTGGGGCAAGGGTGTTCAGTTTTCTGCGATCAGAAACTTGGCCACTCTAAGGTCAGCCTCTATGAGCCTTGGGAAGGTGCTGGCAGGGGCTGTGTTCCCAGGGAAGGGACCCTGCAGCGGCTCTGCAGAAGGATGCTACCCTCTGGATGTGGGTGATCAGGGCCCCTGCTGGGGCGGAAGAGCAGCCCTGCAGGTCAGCCACGCTCCCAGGCCAGGCCGGACAATGTGCGCCAAGCGGGCTCCAGACAGAGGGAACGTCTCTGGAGCCCCGTGGGAACAGGAGCGTGAGGGTTTGCGTCACGTGGAGGCCGCTGCGGTGTTCCTCGCTCCAGCGCAGCTGGCTGACGGGTAACAGCACAGACCTCGCTGCCTTTGCCGGCAGTGTCATGCTTACAGAGACACCCTACAGCTCAGCCCCTCTCATGGCCAGCTCATGTCTGGCGCTGAAAGCACAGGAGTCGCCCAGGACTGGGCAGCAGGGACACTGCAGGGCGTTGGCCAGCTGGGGGGGAGAGCAGCATGGAGTACAAGGAGCTGCTGCAGGTCAGCGATGAGGGGCACAGAGGGAGCTGTGTGTGGTAGGGTGGGAGCCAGGACTGACAGACACCCGTCCAGTTTGTAGAGGGCCCCAGGCTGGAGGAGCAGGGAGATGCCGGCCAGGGTTACGGAGCATCAGCAAAGCCGTGCGGGGAAGGGGGCTGGGCAGGTCTCTCCGCTGGGCATGCTGGGAAGGAAGAGGAGGGTGGACGAAGGACTCCCAGGTTTGCGGCCCCAGGCTTGACTGCAGGACAGGGAGGTGGGACGCAGGGTCCTGAGCCCAGGTCGCGCTTGTCCTTCGCTCTCACTCCCTGAAACCTGCACATAACTCACCTTTGCACACAGCGAATCCAGCCAAAGTCCCGGCTCCCCCCCCCGACCCGAACACCCCCACTCCGCACCCCCGCGCGCCTCTCCCCTGCGTGGGCACGTGGCAGGCGGACTCCCTGCCTAGATCACTCCAAGGGGAGTCAGGGGCGCTGACGCTCCAGGAGCCAGCACTGGGTTTCCTCCTCGGTCCCGCTCCCCTGGGAGCAGAGGGATGGTCTCTCTGGAAATGCTGACGGTTTAAATCACGAGCCTCTGTTTACCTTCTTGGGGGCCACGCGCTGGGCAGAGGCCACAGAACCCCCTGGCTCTGCCAGCAAAGGGCTGGCTCCAGCTAAGGTCGGGCAGCCCATGGGGTTCTTCTCCCCACTGGCCTGGGATGGGATCCGGGACTCTCCCAGCGTGTGAGGGCTCCGGGACATCCCAGGCGATTGCACAGGGTCACAACGCTAGTGTGAGTTTGTCCCCTTGTATGTAAGGGGAATGCCAGGCTCCGCAGGGCAGGGACAGACACCCCACCCCCACCCCCGCGCCCTCCCAGCCGGCTGCCTGGCACCAGTGGGGCCCTGTACATGGATCTGGCCTCGTTTCTCTTTATCATTCCCCCCATTCAAAGGCAGCGGCAAACCAGCCTGAATGCACCCCCAGCACCAGCTGCCCCAGGCTGTTGGTTAAGCTCCAGGACATTAGGGGAAGGCTGCTCCATGTCCCTGGGGGTTGTGGGGGATGGACATGGGCTCCTCCCTGTTCCCCTGTGGAAGGCCAGCCTGCCACACGTACCCCAGCAGCATGCACTGGCCCCCTGCAACCCTCCAGTAACCCCCTCCCCCAGCCCGGCCTGCGCCTGAATCTCTCTGCAAGGCCCCAGCTGCTGCTGCATTAACGTGCCCTCTTCTCCCTTGGCTCTTTTCCTTCAGCCTCCGGGGAATCCCCTCCCCTCCGACCTACTCACAGGCCTCCCCTATCTCCACCCAGGCCCCCTTCCGCTCTGCTGCAGGCTCCCTGAACGTGTTGTCTATTCCCGCTGGCTCCATCCCACCCTCCCGGACTCCCCTGCCCCTACTGAGGTCCAAACGCCGCCTCCTGGCCAGCCCCAGGGCCTGGTGACACTGGGGTGGGTCCTCATCTCCCAGCCACCGGCAGCACCGCTGACCTCTCCAGCGCCCATGATCTGCTGACCAGGCCTCGGCTGGGAACGCCACCTCTCCACCCTCTAGGGTTGCCAACTTTCTTTTCTTTGAGGCCTGCAGTGGGGAGAGACTTGCCTGCAGTGGCCTTATTCCTCCCAGGAGATGGGGCGAAGGGAGAGCTGGTGCCCAAAGATCGTTCTGTAAAGCGGGGAGGTGCAGTTAGCAGCCCCCCAGTCAAAGGGAAGGGCTGGCTGTAGGGAGAGAGCTGGGGGCCAGCTGGAGGGGGCAGAAAGGAAGGGGGTTCCTAGGGAGTTAGGAAAAGGATCTGGTGCTTATCCAGCTTACCTTGTGCTGCAGAACTACCCAGATCCTGGAAGATCTTGGCAGCCTCAGGAGACGAGGACACACCCCAAATCCAGCGGCTGAATGTTTGGGCTTGCAGGTGGGTGAATGCAGCATGGGGCCTGCACCCGGGATGCGGCTGAGAACTCAGCCTAACCCGGGCTCGGTGATTTGGGCCCTGTGGCAGAGGAGAGCACATGGTGAGGGTAGGCATCCCGGGCAGAGACGAGGGTGGGACAGGCCTGCCATGGGAACAGGGGCAGTTGTGGGAGAAGCTGCACAAAAGGGGAGCGCAGAAGTTGCTCGGAGGGGGGAGAGATGCAGCTCCCCCCACAGGATCTGCTGGAGAACATCCTCTCGCTCTGGCAACAGGACAGCAGCACATGCCTTCTCCCTTCTGGCTGTTTACATGCTGCAGACGGCGTGCATGCGTCATAGCTGTCAGCCCCACAACCCGCAGCGGGATGGATCCCTCCTCTGCTTGCCCATGCGTCTGGCGCTCCCGGGGCTGGCAGGGCCTGCGAGTGCTGCTGTGGCAGGCGGGTGGGATGGCTGCTCTTGGGAGAGGGCACAGCTGGGCCTGAGAATGCCCTGGAGCCTGGAGGGAGGGTTCACACCGGTCAATGGCCGCTTCTGGTGCTGAGCCAGGGAACCCGGCCCAGTCCCCTTGGCCAGAAGGCCTGTGGCTGCAAACAAGCTGGGGGATAGACTCTGACCTGGAGAAGAGGCCTGGCTCAGATCCTGTCCCCCAAACCTGATGACAATTCAGATGCAGCTCGCAGCCCTAAACTGGGAGCAGACCCTCTCCGGGGTCAGCAGGGGTTAGTTTATCTGCAACTTTCCATTCCTCCCGACTCCTTCCCAATGGAGCGAGGGGCAGAGGACGTAGCGTCTGGGCTCTGCTCCGCACTGGGGCCTGCTGACCTGCCATCCGGGACCCTTCCCCACCTGGCAATCTCACACAGGGCCCAGGGGCTCTAGCGGCCTCTCCTCAGGGCCCCAGCCAGCGATGTTGAGCTCCGGGGCCTGCACTGCATTCTGGGGAGCACTGCCCCCTAGCCAGGGGCCCCCCAGCCCAGATGCTAGTTCCTCTGACTGCTGCTTCCCGCAGGGCAGAGAGGCCCATGAGGCTCTACCAGGAATTGCTCCGTCCCAAGCAGGGGAGGCAGAGAGCTGTTCATTTTCCCCTGGAGGATTGTGGGCGATGGGCCAAGGCCATTCTTCAGGCAGGAGAAGCAGCCGTGCTGTCATTGGCTCCACAGTCCCAGGGCTGGGGAGAGCCACAGCAGGCTGGGCTGATCTGAGAAGCAGCATACAGTCCCTCCCGCCCTTGCTGTGACCTGGGGGCTCATTCGGAGCACGGAGGCCTCCTGGGACCAGAGAGAGATGAAACTGTCCCCCTTCTTGAGGCGTTGCTGGGCTCTTGGTGATGGCCTCCTCCAAACAGGGGGGTCCCACCAGGGAGCCTGGGGGGCCTTCATGAAAATGCCACATCTCGTGAGTTCATGTGACGGGCTCTCCAGGCCGGCCAGTCATGGGAGCGGAGGGAGCGGGGAGGTCTGTATCCCTCAGAGAGGCAGAGGCGAGATTAGAATCATAGAATCTGCTACCACTGAGAACATCCTTCTTGTAGTGTGGGGCCCAAAACTGAACACAGTACTCCAGATGAGGCCTCACCAACACCGAATAGAGGGGAATGATCATGTCCCTCAATCTGCTGGCAATGCTCCTACTTATACAGCCCAAAATGCCGTTAGCCTTCTTGGCAACCAGGGCACACTGTTGATTCATATCCAGCTTCTCGTCCACTGTAACCCCTAGGTCCTTTTCTGCAGATTAATAAGGAGAGATTAATAAGACTGGGACTTTTCAGCTTGGAAAAGAGATGACTAAGGGGGGATATGATAGAGGTCTATAAAATCATGATGGGTGTGGATAAAGTAAAGAAGGAAATGTTGTTTACTCCTTCTCATAACACAAGAACTAGGGGTCACCAAATGAAATGAATAGGCAGCAGGTTTAAAACAAACAAAAGGAAGTATTTCTACACACAACCCGCAGTCAACTTGTGGAACACTTTGGCAAAGGATGTTGTGAAGGCCAAGACTATAACAGGGTTAAAAAAAGAACTAGATACGTTCATAGAATAGGTCCATCTATGGCTATTAGACAGGCTGGGCAGGGATGGTGTCCCTAGCCTCTGTTTGCCAGAGGCTGGGAATGGACAGCAGGGAATGGATCACTTGCTGATTGCCTG
Organism: Platysternon megacephalum; assembly: GCA_003942145.1. NCBI lineage: Eukaryota > Metazoa > Chordata > Testudines > Platysternidae > Platysternon > Platysternon megacephalum. Next base: position 16,758,358 of record QXTE01000016.1, on the reverse strand, counting down.
TTCTGTTCATTCCCACCTGGCATTGGCCACTGTCAGTAGACAGGATACTGGGCTAGATGGTCCTTTGGTCTGACCCAGTATGACCACTCTCATGTTCTTAGGCCATTGCTGGGGACTGGGACGGGGCTGGCTAGGCCATCGATCTCTTCTAGCCTTTTCCTGTAGGCAAGGTTTGGGCAGCAGGGGCATGAGTGTTTGCCCAGCCTGAGTGTCAGGAGCAGGTCCTGGCCAGGAACAATGCAGCTGGACCCCGGCCCAGCAAGCATAGGCTGGCCGGCCAGAGAGACACAACACCTACCCGACCCAAGGATATGCTGCTTCTTGCTCCAAGATGCACGTAGGGTCCTATGGGATTTGGGTGCGGTTGCCAACACTATGAATGCAGTGGGAGTGGATACTTCCCCTCCCCCCACTCATGCACACGCATTCATAGGTGCGCTCACACACGCGTGCACAGACACAAGCACACTCCCGTGCCCGGTGGCACTCGCCAGTGCTGAGCAGCCTGGCTGGCAGTGGCAGTCGCTGCCTCCTGCGGGAAGGTGGCAGAGATTGAGAGCAGAGCCTTTGGCTGCTGGCACTTCACAGCGAGCCGTCTTTGTGACACGCTGTTGCCGTGACAACTGAAAAGGGTCTTTTGCTGCCTGTCAGCTGCTGAGACAGAAAGGGGGAAAGGGAAAAAAAGAGCATTAACTCCCAGTTCTTCAAAGCCAGGCACGCTACAGGAGAGGGGCCTCCTGCCCCCCGCTGCATCCGCCCATCAGCCAGAGCCCAAGACCTGCAGCCACTTCTGACCTCTAGGGATGGCCTGGGCATGAAAGGGTTACTGGTTTCTGCTCACTCTGGCTCTGGGGAGACTCCCATGAATAATCCCTTGTATGGAAGGGGATTGGACTCCTCCCAGTCCCACCTCCCGCCCCCCACTCCAGGTGCCTTTCCGTGGCCTCTCCATCCATAGGAAGCGCTGCACATCTCATGGCATGGCACGGCCTATGGCCCCTCAGACGACACCTGAGATCAGCCACGCTTGTCAGCTTGATCATTCAGTTCACAGGGCATTAGCCATTCCTGTGACCTGGGCTTTGCCTCCCCACTCCCCAGCAAATCTGTCATGGAAGCAGCTGTTCCCAGTCCCTAGCAATCACACTGGCTCAGCTGCCCAGATGATCACCTCTCTAGCTAGCAGCTGCTCTACCCCAACCTGCATACTTTTCCCAGGCTTATTTTTGTCTCTCTATTGATGCTGCCAATATTTTAGTGCAAGGCTAGTGGAATAACTGGGATCTCCCGGCATGATACTCCCGAGTGGATCTGGCAAAAGCACTAGGGCTGGTTGGGAAACAATGATTTTTTTTTCCTTCTCAATAACAATTGGATGAAAACATTTTTGATTTATTTTTTGCATGGCATAGGAACATAGGACAGGACTGGAAGGGGCCCTCAGGGTCACTGAGTCCACCCCGGCAAATAATCCTGGTCATAAATTTATCAAGCTCCATCTTCAACCACTTGGGGAGTTTCCCCACTTCTCCTGTTGGGAAGCTGTTCCAGAACCGCCCACTTCTGATGGCTAGAAACCTTCTTCTCATTTCCAGCCTAAATTTATTCCTGGCCAGTTTATCTTCGTCTAACGTTTTCTTTGAAATAGTTTGGATTTGGGGGGCTTCAGTGAAAAAAATCAGGGTTTTCAGCCCCAAGTCAGTGGAAATGGAAATTGTTCCACGGAAGTTTTGCTGAAAACTTAGATGGACAATTCTGTCCAGCTCCAAGGCCACTGAGGGTTGCCCTGCGTGCTCCACAATTCTGCAACCCCAGAACTGGGCACAGAATTGTCCCAGGCTGCAGAATTGTGCTGCAGAATCTCAGCTCTAAAAAAGTGAGCGAAACAGCTCCTATTGTTATTTGTATTTGCACCTAGCCCCCAGCTAAGATTAGGGCTCTGTTCTGCTTGGCATTCCACACATAGGAAGTGACCGGGTTTGCTCCAAAGTCCTTGCAAACTAATTAGGAAAGACACAAATAAAATAACACTACCCTAATGGGGGAGAGGCAAACAGGGCCGGCTCCAGGCAGCAGCGCAGGAAGCATGTGCTTGGGGCGGCCAATGGAAAGGGGCGGCACGTCCGGGTCTTCAACGGCAATTTGGCGGCGGGTCCCTCAGTCCCTCTCAGAGGGAAGGACCGGCCGCCGAATTGCTGCCGAAGAATGAATGAAGCTGCCGAAGTGCCGCCAATCTTTTTTTTTTTCTCTCTCTTCGCCGCTTGGGGCGGCAAAAAAGCTGGAGCCAGCCCTGGGGGCAGAGGCCTACACTGACCCAGTGACCTGTGTAAGGTTGCTGTAGCAGAACCAGGAACTGAACCCCAATCTCTTAGGGATGAGCGTCCTTCCTCACCAGCTGCTAAGGCTGAAGGAAAACCCTTCAAGCTGTGACCCCCGTGTGCCATGCACACAGCCCCGTCCACTCCACCAAAAGCTGAACTAGCTGGTCTGACCATTCATTGCAAACAGTGGATTTGAAAGTTGTAGGGCCATTGTTCGTTCATTGTCTGCTCACAGACCACGGCTTACACATTTGTTTCTGACTCCAGACTGTTTGGTGATGGGTTTTATGACCGGAGTGGAGGCTCTGGATTCTCTGCAGACTGTTTGGTGAATGGGTTTTATGACCGGAGTGGAGGCTCTGGATTCTCTGCAGACTGTTTGCAGTGAGTAGGCAGCTGATTACTTGCAATTTGGAGTTTGCTGTGTGAGCTTTGGAGTGAGTCCCCTGAGTCACATGGCTTGGTTTGCATCCCTCAGCTGGTGGCCTACATGTGTTTCCACCCACATCAATCCATGGAGTCCTGTGTCCAGTTGTGGGCCCCACACTACAAGAAGGATGTGGAAAAATTGGAAAGAGTCCAGCGGAGAGCAACAAAAATGATTAGGGGGCTGGAGCACATGACTTATGAGGAGAGGCTGAGGGAACTGGGATTGTTTAGTCTGCAGAAGAGAAGAATGAGGGGGGATTTGATAGCTGCTTTCAACTACCTGAAAGGGGGTTCCAAAGAGGATGGATCTAGACTTTCTCAGTGGTAGCAGATGACAGAACAAGGAGTAATGGTCTCAAGTTGCAGTGGGGGAGGTCTAGGTTGGATATTAGGAAACACTATTTCACTAGGAGGGTGGTGAAGCACTGGAATGGGTTCCCTAGGGAGGTAGTGGAATCTCCTTCCTTAGAGGTTTTTAAGGTCAGGCTTGACAAAGCCCTGTCTGGGATGATTTAGTTGGGTTTGGTCCTGCTTTGAGCAGGGGGTTGGACTAGATGACCTCCTGAGGTCCCTTCCAACCCTGATATTCTATGATTCTATGATTCCATATCTGGACTAGAGGCCCAAAACTTCACCTGTTGTGACTTTTCACATGAACAAAACTGCAGTTATGGGAACGTTCACAAGCAGAGAACAATAAAGGGGTGTGGACAGGCTGACTCAAACATAACTTCCAATCCAGCCAGCTGCTTGTGCACAGGTTGTGACACTATTGTTTAGTGTGTACAGTCCAAATAGCAACGATCTCTTGCATGTCTATTGTGATTGCCATTAAACCTGTACAAGCTCTGAGTTTAATCCTAAAAGTCCTTATTTGGGCAACACTCCCATAGCACCATGGAAATGCAGACACCCCTTCGGTCCTGGAGGATGACAACCAATTGGTGTACAGCATTTCGCACAACAGTGTCGGGGAAGGAAAACTGGCCAAAGACATGGGGACAAGCCCCACCTCTTGCAAAAAGTGCCCTGGAATCTTTCCATACAGTGCAGAGAACCCTTTTAAAGGGTTGTTGTGAAAAAAAAACCCTCCCCACCCCCACTTACTAACCAGCCTGGAATACCCTGTAAGCTGCTCTGCAAATGGCTTGCTGCATTGATTGTGCCAGAGGTAGAACCTCTGAGCCTAGACAGCCTTTAAGTATAAGGAATTCACTAAGCCATGCCCCAAATACCACCCAGAGCTACAGGTTAGATGTTGGGGAAGACCCTGCACCGTTCTAGCACTCAGAACACATTGTAAAGAAGCCAGTGACATTCCAGCCGCTCAAATGTCTTTCAGATTATTCTCAGATGCCAGAAACTGCTTATGATGTAGCTGTGAGCTGGAAGAGCATGCTGGGTAATGACATACAAATTAGCAACTCCAACACTCCCCACTCTTCCCTCAGCCCCCTCCCCATAGGCACCCGGAATTCCTGTAGCCAGCACGCTGTCGCAACAAGCAGTTTTCAACCTGGCGAATGTTTCCAGGAAATAGGGTCGCCAGTTTGAAAGGGTTAAAAGCATTCTGTAGTGTGACAAACCAGCAAAGATGTCCTGCTGGCTCCCATGGGCTCTGGCAGCTTTCCAGCTGTTTTACCACCTGTGGCAGCTGCTGCTTTCTTCAAATGATGCTGCTATCGCTTTAAAATCAATGATGCAATCGGGCCTTATTTCAAGAAACCAGTCTTCTTCCTTCTGAAAATGTTCTGTGATGGATATTGGCTGTGCACCTTGCTCGGTCTCCCTCGCATCCACACTCTGAAATGCCCAGGGATGTGGCTGAAATGACTTTCTGCCCATTCTCAAGTACTTACAGTATCCAATAAATAACCTAATACTGTTTGGTCTAAATGTAATTAAGATCTTTACTCCATGCTCTGCTACACTGACCAGTCATGGTTCCAGTGATTTATTGTGCCGTGTTGTTTGGGGCTTTAATTGTGTGCTGTTGCTTGGCACGGCCACTGACAGCTTCTCCGAGGAATGATATGTTTAGTCTACAGAGGAGTTTGGGGGTTATAGCTCTGTAAAGGAATTTAATAAGTCAGAGCACACTTTTAATATGGAGATCCGCTCACGGTGTTGCTGAAGCAGAGTCGCTCTGGCTTCCTCTTTAGGAAGCTCATTCTTGGAGCAGGAAGAACAGTTCCTCAGAGGAATTCTGCCCCCTTTCCACTTACAGAATATTTTCAAGCTGATTGCAATGTCACTGATTGTAACTGAAAAGTATGTGGCATTTTTATTCTTGCAAATAATTTAGCTGTGGATCCTACAAGTATGGCTGTGGCTGTGTTAAATCACATGGTATTGCTCCTGGTCCCTGACTAGAGAAATGCTTGGGTATTTAATGTGAATATTCATGTGTGGGAATTAAAAATTCTGTTCCCATGAGTACTTGTGCATGCAGCTTTGGTATTCACTTTTGCACCAGTAAAGCTACACGGCACAAATGTTCATGGCACAGAAGGAGCCAAAGCCAAATCCCGAAGCAGCCAGTTTGATACACCGGAGAAGGCTGTTGCAGTCTCTGGCCAGCTCTGTTCTTTATAACACGTGTAGCACCTCAGACATCACTGTATCATCCCCCTACCTGTCTCCCATTTAGCCCAACCAATGAGGGGTCTTGTGTCTAATCCCAGAGTCCAAACTGGCTTTTCAGAGAGTCTTTGCCTGACAGCAAGTGGCAGCTAGTGGCTGCGTTAAAAGCATGTAGCACTTAAATGGTGTGTTTCATCATCGAAGTACAAAACACAGCGACTTCAATGCCGGCAGTCCAGACCATTGACCAAACTTCAAGATCACATCTCACACCCCTGCAATGGAGTTTGTCTGGTTGTATACAGTTAAGTGTATGTCATTTGCATATAAACTCACCATCTCTTCTTCTGTGTCACCACACAGGAAGTCCTTTGGCACATTGTCTTGCTGGATACATCTGGCTAATTGTTCTACTGCTAAGACTCAAAGCAGGGGTGACAAAGGGCACCCGAGCTGTCCCTTTACTCAAGTTGAATTGAGCTGAAGCAAGGTTGTTTGTCACCATCAGGGCTGTGGGCCAATTACAGACACCTTCCTTCAAATGTAGCTGGCATGCTGTGCAGGGTCCCGTTCTACCATGTCTGAACTTTATTAGCTAAATACTTGGGGATCTACATATGAAGCTAGGTACCTGTATGAGTAGCTCTTTATTATTGACTGATATTTGGACTCTTTTCTTTTTTGGCTTTGTAACAGCTTCGTGACAGTTTCGTTCACAGCAACAGTGAGAATAGCATTCAAAGCCTCCTGTCCTGCTCCAAACCCAGACCTCTACCATTTGGGAATGTCCATTAAATCGTCCATGAGCAGGATTCCATCCAATAGGGGGCAGTGGTGGTGCTAGGTACTATACTGTCGTTAATTAGAAATGGGCCTGAGCCAAACCCCTGGATCCAACTAACGTGCCCAATCTCTGGGGATGTTTCGATTCTTTACTTAGATTGGACACTTTGGGACAAGGGTGTCTTTTTGTTCAGTGTTTGAACAGCACCTAGCAGAACGGGGTGCTGCTCCATGGCTGGGGCTCCTCAGTGCTACAGTGATACAAATAACAATACATAACAATGTCTCTACTTTGCAACCAACCCGTCCTCTAATGGGCCACATCAAAGCACTGGATCCCAGCGTCCCTGAGCTGTGGAGACATTTGGTGATACACCTAAACTCTGCAGCGCAGGCCCAGGTGGAGCACTCACCAGAACAGCGCTGCTCTCACGCTGCCCGCACGGCGAAGGAGGGAGGTGAAAGGAAAGGGGAGAATGAAAAAAACCAACACAACAAGAAGAACTTTGAAAAGCCTGGAAATGCCAAGCAGGGCGGGCCTTAGGGAAAATGGCGCCCTGGGCCATCCTGTATTTTGGCACCGTTTTCCCTAAGTCCGGCCCTATAGGGCAGCCCGCATGGCAACAAACATTTAATAGAGGGTTGCCAACCCTCCAGGATTATCCTGGAGTCTCCAGGAATTGAAGATGAATCTTTAATTAAAGATTATGTCATCTGATGAAACCTCCAGGAATATGTCCAACCAAAGTTGGCAACCCTAATTTAGTGATAGACTGTGACCCCAAGGGGCACATGCCAGGCCCAGGGAGAGGAACCAAGGGATGCGCCAGGCTCCCAGGATGGGCCCAGCACTACATCTCTCTCCAGGAGCGGCCTGTGGCCGCTCTGCTTCCACTTCCAGCCCTGACCACCGTCCAGCTGGCCAGGGGCTCCAACCCCCAGTTTGCCCGTACTCACCCCCGCTCTGGCAGCCCAGGCCCACCAGCTCGCAGCAGTTGGACGGTGCCTCCCTGACCATGGTGCCCTGTGCCATTGGCCACGTCGTCCACCCATAAGGCCGGCCCTGATCCAAGCTAACTCCACTAAGGAACCATGAAGAACCTACTGGTGCTTTCTGCCTCCACCGTCTCGTCTCCTTCTCTCCACCTAGCGGTGTTACTGGACTCTGAGAGGAGCAGTGTCACACCTAGCGGAAATGTTAAAAGCTGGATATTTTGGCCCCACATCTCTTAAAAGCCTCTTATCATAATAGTTTATATCACAGTGGCACCAAGAGGCTCCAGCCAAGATCAGGGCCCTGTTGCGCTAGGAGCGGTACAAACACATGGTCTCTGCCCTGAAGAGCTGCCAGACAAAGGGCAGGAAGAGAAACGGAGGCACTGAGCAGGATTAGCACCTGGCCTCCTGATTTCCAGCCCAGTACCGTCTCCCCGGACCACCCTGACTCCAGCTGCAGAAGATGAAATCACACCAGCCATGCTGACACCACAGGGCAGATGTAGCCTAACCTCACACTGGAGATGCTGCCGCTGTTGCAGGAAGCCCAATCACTGCCGAAAGGGAAGGGTTCAAAGGGCTGAAGCATTTCCTGGGCCTGGCACAAGGGCAGGTGAGATGGGAGCTAAAGGGTCTTCGGTGCATCTAGGAAGGGAAATGAGAGCAATAGCTCACACTTAAATAGCACTTTCCATCCAAAGATCTTCACAGACACCAGGGCAGGGGCTCCTCTCGCTCCCCTTAGCTCACACCTGTTCACGGGCTGGAGGAGACGGTGGAGCCCTTGGTGCTTTTATCTATTGGTTCCTCTTGCTCTCCCATTGTCTTGAGCTGGGCTCCTCTCCCTCTGGCTGTTTCCTTTCACTCTCCCCTCTCCCTGGCGCTCTGCATTTCCCTCTACCGTTTCTCCGTGTTCTCTTTCTCTCACTGTAACTGTTCTCTTCTCTGTGTCACTTTTCTGGTGCAACCCTTGGGCCCAGGCCTTTCTCATGATTTGTATTAGCGCCTAGAGGCCCTGGCCAAGATCAGCTCCCCATTGTGCGAGGCGCTGCACGGGGAGAGACATTTCCTGCCCTGAAGAGCTCACAGCTCAATTGGGCTAAACAAACAAAGGGTGGGAGAAAGGAAGCATCAGCCTAGCCACATTTTACAACTGGGAAACTGAGGCACAGTGAGCTCACAGGACTTGCCCAAGGTCTCTCCAGAGCTGGGAAATGAGCCCAGTCTGATGCGTTGGCCACGAGACTAGCCTTCCTCCCTAGCCGCGTTCCACGAGGGGCAAGGAATGGACCAGATTTCTCTCTCTCTCTCTCTCTCTCTCTCTCTCTCTCTCTCTCACACACACACACACACACACACACACAGAGCGATCTTTTCAATTTTTCCCTCCTCAATAGATTTTTTTTTTTGCCAGTAGATTTTTTTCCAGCTTGAGCTATTTCACTTCATTAATGCACCCAGAAGGAAAGAGCAGCTGCCTACATTGTCTGTCGATGAAAATTTCTTGCGCTGCTGGATTTGTAAAACAACTGATTAAAGACAATGCAATTAATTATTCCTTGATGAAATAGTGGAAATTATCCTGAAAAATGAAGAAATTTAGCAATGGAATATTAAATCTCTGTAGTTATGTCATTTTTACAAAGCGGGGTGTGTGTGGGTGTGTGTGAAATATAAACAGAAAATCTAGCTACAGCCAGCCGTCCTGCACCCTTACCCCAGTACCCCTGCTGGGACTTGGATCCCCACAGCCAGCCCTCTTCCACCAGGCCCTAGAGAGCACCCCCAGCTGAGCTCCCCCCACATCCTGCGCCCCTCCACCTCTCCCTATAGCCCTTCGTTCTGAGAGACAGAGAGACAGCTCTCCGCAGCCAGCAGCCCGCCCCACCCCGCCCAGGGCTGCCTCCTGGGATAGATAGTGAGCAGCTGTATCGTGTCCCCCTTCGGCCATTGCTGACAGTGGAACGAAATCTCTTCTGTGCATCAGATTAGACACTGAGCACAGGGCCTGGCATGAGCCTGCGTTAAGGGGGGCGCGTGTGCAGCTGCGCCTACATGTCTCTGCAAGGAGAGTCTCCACGGGGGGAACGTCCACGCGCAGTGACACAGCAGCCACCCCTGCTGGGCCTGCCCAGGGACGTCCACGCGCTGGTCGGCTTTGGCCCCACCTCGTCTGAGCTCTGCCGCCAGGCTCCCCCAGCCTGAACACACACCACCCCCCTATGCAGCCTTAGCTCTGGCCCCGCTCATCCCTGACCCCTAAGAGTCTGTTCCCAGGCTGCCGGGAGCCCCATAGGGCACTGTCCTGCCTGCCTGCAGTGAGCTGTGTGGGATGGGCCGGGACTCCGCGTGGCCACCCCGGAGAGGCTCTGTTCACAAGGGCTGCCGGACTGCTCACTCCTGCCCTCCTACGTCTCCCACAAGGACCCGCCATGGGACCCTAGTGACATGTCCTCACCCTGGCGGCAGGGCTGGGTTTGAATTCCCTAAGCCTGGCCCAGCTCATGAGTGACTGAGCCCCAGGCACGGGCTGTGTCTGAGCCACCCCACAGCTACGTCCGTCACCCGGCAGGGATCTGCGGCACCGAACCCCGGGCGGCCTGGACAGGCCTGGGTGGTGTGTGCTGGCAAGGGAGGTCCGTTGTCCTGCCCAGGCTCTCACTCCCCTTTCCCAGCTCTCTCACACGCCTCCCTTCCCGCCGGAGCCATGCCCGCCCTTCCCCTCAGCTCTCTCCTCCTCCCCTCTTGGGCTCTCGCCCTTTCCCACTCACTCCAGTTCCTGATCCTTTCCCCTGCCTTCTCACCACTTTCCCCTGTGCCAGCAGCCCCCTCGCTCCCCAGGCTCCCCCTGGGCCAGCACCCCGCCCACACGGGGACCGGAGAGCCAGACCCAGAGGCTGTGCCTGAGGCGCCCTACTGCATGTCCTGCCCACTCGCCCGCTCTTTTTGTACCATTAGCCCTACAGAGTCCCGCTGCAGCGAGGAGGAGCATGAACGTGAATTGCAACCCCTGCGGGGGGGTGCACGCTGCATGGAGACAGGCGCTGGTCCTCTTCACCTGCACAGCCAGGCGTCTTGGTTTTCTTTCTTTCTTTCTTTCTTTCTTTCTTTCTTTCTTTCTTTCTTTCTTTCTTTCTTTCGAGATTTACAAAATGTGGGCGCTCCGCCTCCCCACCCCGGGCCTGGCATGTGTGCAATGGATCCAGGCGCCGCACGCCACCTGCTGCAGTGTCATTACCAGACACGGCAGCTGAATACATCTTCTGGGCACCATTTTCTGCAGGGTTGCTAAGCCCTGGGGAAGGATTTCTGCTCCGAGCTGCGCTGTGCCACTCGGAGTCCCACACACCCCACCAAACTGGAACCGGAGCTGAGCTCAGCAACCCCAGAGCAATGCTCCTCACTCGCCTACCTCTTTGTGACTGGTTATTTCACAGGGAGCCTGCACCACTTGGCCCAAAGCATGGGGACATCCTGGCTCTTAGGGGTTACAGCTAACAGAACCACGGTCTTTTGGATCTTGTGATTTTATGGCACTTAAGAAACGGGAGATTGCGAACCCTTCTCCTCTGGGCTGCCAGGCAGAATCCAGGCAATGTCGGTGGTGACCAAAGGTTGTTACCATTTACGAGCAGTTTGGTGGCCTATGTGAAACAAGTTGGTGGATGTCACCATCCAGTTACTAGTGGCCAGATGTCCGCAGCATGAAAAGCACCATCAGCAACTGGCCCCAACTTGGCAGCCTGTGCAGAGAGGCCAAAGACTTAGCGCCCACAAAGCTGATGCACATGGCATGACTGGAGAGGACTCCAGTCTCCAGGACTGTCAAGCCATCGCCTTCCATCAGCACTAAACTAGCTACAAGGGAGAGAAGGAAGAATAGGTAGCGATGCAACATTTCCCACTGGCCTGCACTGGAATTCAGGTGTGTGTGTGCACGTGCCAGAGAGAGGATTGCAATACAGCCATGGAAATCTGACTATTCTCCTTCATTTAAAGGCTGGATCAAGGGCTTGTCAGTTGTTCTTCCACTGGAGAAAATCACCTACAAGGCAGAAGGGAAAGCAAGGACTCTGACTTTAGTTCGGACCCTTTCATGGCAGTCACCAAAGCAACAGTTCAGCGATATTCCTCGCTCTCTGCATCCCACCAGTCCCACGGCGGGAAGAGCACATAGCTTCCTAACTGATAAATATTTACTACAGCTCCCTTCAGGAGCCAGTGTGGATCACAGCACCGTATTCTGTTTGAAACGAACACTTTTGGAGCTCTACCCAGAGACACAGGGAAGAGATCAAACCCTCTGATTACGGTTTGTCACTGAGATTTCTTTGAGTTTTTTCCTTCATTTTTCTTTTATTCCCTGCTCCTCTCCGCTGAGCTTTCAGGTTACTCTTGACAGGGGTAGGTTGAATTCTGCAGCCCTAGTTTCCAAAGGGCTGCTCAATTTACCTGTATCCGTGCCTCTTATTATTGGCTATTTGTGAACTTTCACACATGGAGGTTTTTGTTCACATGTACATTTGGGGAGGGACTGTTCTTCACATGAACCTCCATGAGGCCTGAACAAGAGGGCTTGCTATTGGTTATTTTCCAGTTATCTCATCAGGAAGCAGAAACAGCAGCATGGGATACAGGGGACTAATATTTTTTAGTTTCATCAACATTTTTTGTTGAAATTTCAACAACAAGAAATGCAGATGGGAGGGAATTTTGACNCCCCCCCCCCCCCCCCCCCCCCCCCCCCCCGCTGCCATTTTCCAAACAGTTCTACTAATCACCTACCAGGAAATGAACAGTTTGCAAACACCCCATAGGCTGAAAGTTGTTTGCATAAACTATTCAGCTAACACTTGCAGATAACAAATTCATTTGCAGAAATCAGGATCAGTTTGTGAGCACTTGCAAATGGAAAAACAATGGCTAAGTGAATCAGACATATGAGAGATGCTTCCTCCAGGGGCACAGCCTTCTTCCCAGGGTGTGCAGATGTGTTCAGAGCTAGTGTGTGAGTAAAACTGTTCAGGTCCACTAGAAAAGGCCAGGATCATTTGCAATGATCTTGTTTAAAGAGGAGTCACTACAGTTGTCAGCAGATGAGCGAGGGAGTGCAGTGGCTCTCTACTCTGGCTGGGATTTTCAAGAGATCTTAGCTACTGTGTAGGCATTAAGTTGGGTTCTGAGTTCTGTAGAAAATCTGGCCATCAGTGTCACAATGAGATCTGCTGAACTATGTGGAGAATCTGGCCCTTATTTACATTTCTAAGTGGGAACTGGCTCTAATTGTGGGCACTGAGCACTTGAACATCTGGCCCTGCGCTCGTTTGAAAACACAGCCCCATGTCACTGTCTACCAGAGACACCCTTCCCAGGAGCAGATGTGACCAAAGCAGTTGAGTTCTCTGGTGCTGGGTGGACATTCAGTGCTCAGAGATCTGTAGACCTTATTCGCAAATCTACAAAAGTGACGCCTTTATCACTTTTATCTCTGTTAGTCTATAAGGTGCCACAGGATTCTTTGCTGCTTTATCAGAATGGATAAAGGTTTCAGTTCTTGTGATTTTAATACATTTTCCCTCCATTTCTCCTCTCCTTTGGAATTCCAGGTTGGTTTCCATTATCTAAAAGTCATAAACTGAAGCAGGTGTGTGTGTGTGTGTGTGTGTGTGTGTGTGTGTGTGTGTGTGTGTGTGTGTGTGTGTGTGTGTACTATTCCAGTATTTATGCTAGCAAAATCAGCAGAAGGAAAAGTTGTGTCACCAACAATGTTGCATAAAACAAAAATCTTTGCAAATTCATTTGCTACTTTATTATTCTTGGTAGGTGTTACCTGCCCCACTGTGTCCCCTTCTCCCTGTCCTAGCACAAGCGGGAAAGCCAAGGCAGAGCTGGCAAGTACACCTGCAAAAATAATGTGAAGTTTGCAGCAGTTGAAGCCCCAAAATGAGAATTTGGGAAGAAAAGCCTAAGACAGGTGTTCCCAGAAACTCTGCAGCCGACCTCAGCCAATTTTTCAAATTGCGGATTTTGTCTGATGCTTGATTCTAACCCTAAAATGCTTCAAAGCAGCCAAATGCATTGCTGAGACTGGCCATCCCGTTCCCCTGTATCCCCTTTGCAGAGGGTGTGGAGAGCTCCGAAGGGCGGGGTTACAGAGCACTGATGATGGCCCACAGAGGAGCTGGGTAGGATGTGTTCACACACACAAGGGATGAATCCACTGCTGTGTTAAAGCTGCTCCTAATGCGAAGCCATCGGCCCACCATTTCAGGTGAGGGCGCACACTATGCTGGTCCCGGGGGAGCTACAAGTGGTTCTCAGACTCCAAGCCAGGGCTGGAATTACGGGGATCTGGGATGCAGGGAAGCTGTCCCTCTGTTTCCTGTGCACACAGAGAGGTCAGGCAGAGTCCTGCCACCACAGAGAGTCCACACCCACCACTGTGGAGCCAGAAAGAGCCAGAGATGAAGGGGAGAGCGGCTCTAATCAGCTCTGTTAGGTTTGTGCCCTCAGGTGTGTTCTGAGGGGTGTTTAGCAGCCCTCGGTGTCGTGTGCACAGGGCAGTGGATCCGCAGCTTGGTGGAGAGAGCTGGCCCCCAACGGCCTTTAGAGTAGGGATGGGCAGGAGGTGACTGCCTTAGGGGTGGGGCACTGTTGGGGCAGCCAGTGGAGCAAGGAGATGGCCAGACACCCTGCAACAATGGATGTTGCCAGCCAGGACACAGGAAAGCCTGGGACGTTGGGACTTCCAATCACCCAGCTCTGTTCTGTTCTGTGGAGGTTCTTGGTTCCAAGTGAGGAGATCCCTTCGCTGGGGTATCGGAGCAGAACGCGTGCGCCCAGCACTGGCAGAGGAGACCTGGAGAGAGGTTACTCTGTGCTCCACGCGGTGGCTCAGACCTTCCAGGAAGCAGCCATGCTCCACGAATTAAAAGCTTTGCAGCTCGATGTGACAAAAAGGGAGAAAATGCTTTCAAACGCACCTCCTTCATCTCTCTTAGTGCTTCACCTTTCAGTCGGCTTCTGTTATTTCACAGCCTCTGAAAAAAAATGGTTAGGAACTCACTGAATAAATCATTTCCGTTCCCCCTCTCCTCCTTCCTTCTTTCTTTTGTGCAAATCAAAGGCTCTGAGCTGCCAGGAGCTGACAAGACTGCCCCCAACCCCCACTTCCCTGTTCCTTACAGCCCCCGTCCTCTGGAACTTGGCGGGAATACACCACGGTTTCCGAAGCAATCAAACTCTGACAGGCCAGCCTGAGGGACGATCCGGAGAAGCAGCGCGCAAGAGACGGTGCTTTGCTGCTGTCGCTCCTGCAGGCACTTGCTAGCTGCTCCCTTTGGGTCGTGTAGTTTGGAACAAGGTAACGAACATGTGGGGAAGGCTGATAATCTCCAAAGTGTCTATGATTAAGTGAAACCAGCAAATTGAGATGCTCAGACAATTACTAATCTTGGCGTGAAAAAAGCAGAGGAATCAAAGAGGAGTGGAGGGTTTGGGGTTTATTTTTCACTTTTACCTTCATTCTCCTAATTGCCTGATTCTGTGCTGGATCAACCAAGTCAGCGAGGAGGTGGAGGCCCCTGTGATGGGCCTAGGTGACCCCAAACAAAGCAGCCCTACGCCCCCTACTTGTGATGCCTGCATGGCACAGAGGGGCTGCTTGGCACAGCCATTGCACATGTCTGTCGGGGGGCAGGCATGCACCCGCTGTCAAATAGCTGCAAATGGACTGATGAGCATGATCGCCTTAGATCCACTCCCAAATCACCTGCACATGCACACCCAGCACTGCCTTTCCGCCGCAGACAGACAGGAGCAGCCAAGTGTCATTGAAATGGGGTCAGAGGAAGTTGCTTGCTCTGCAAAGTGCCCTGCTGGATGGCTGGCGCAGAGAGGGGGGTAATGCAGAGTGTAACCAGGCCCTCAGCCTGCATGCCAGGCACCCCACGGATTCAATCCTCACAATAAGTAGAGCAGAGGCTTCCCCATCCACCACCCAAAACGACCCAGCCCACTGTTCTGCACAGAGCGCTCCCAGGCCAGCTCCCGACCAAGCAGGTGCAGAAGGGTATGAACCCAGGCTCCAGCTGCCCTCCCTGCCTCTCGCTTTCCCTGCACCAGCCCCACCAATGTGGGCTCTAACCTGCCCTTTGTGCAGCCCCGTCCCCAGAGGTGGCAGGCCGGGGTCTACGGCTCCCTGGGGAAAGCAGTTCCCATCCCTACCCCGTTCCACTGGGCCGCAGCAAGGGCAAAGGGCACATTAGTGTTCGGGTGTCCTAGTATAATGCTAGCACCCCTTTCCCCACATCAATTTCATTCTTTATTTAACCTGTTACTGCCGATTCCCCCCCCACCAAATCACACACTCTGCTGCAGGCTCATCGCCTAGTAACACGCCACTGAAATCAAAGGTAGGTTAGGACATAGCTGGCTTGTGCAGCAGCATGGAGAGACATCCCACCCGGCACCCCCAGCACATTCGCCACCCCGGCGGGGGCATCCCACCCGGCCCCCCCAGCACATTCACCATCCCGGCGGGGGCATCCCCCCCGGCACCCCCAGCGCATTCGCCATCCCGGCGGGGGCATCCCACCCGGCACCCCCAGCACATTCGCCATCCCAGCAGGTGCATCCCACCCGGCACCCCCAGCACATTCACCATCCCGGCGGGTGCATCCCACCCGGCACCCCCGGCACATTCGCCCTCCCGGCGGGTGCATCCCACCCGGCACCCCCAGCACAATCGCCATCCCCGCAGGGGCAGCCCACCCGGCACCCCCAGCACATTCGCCAGCCCGGCGGGTGCATCCCACCCGGCACCCCCCGCACATTCGCCATCCCGGGAGGTGCATCCCACCCGGCACCCCCCGCACATTCACCATCCCGGCAGGTGCATCCTACCCGGCACCCCCAGCACATTCGCCATCCCGGCAGGTGCATCCCACCCGGCACCCCCGGCACATTCACCATCCCGGCAGGTGCATCCCACCCGGCACCCCCGGCACATTCACCATCCAGGCAGGTGCATCCCACCCGGCACCCCCGGCACATTCGCCATCCCGGCGGGTGCATCCCACCCGGCACCCCCAGCACATTCGCCATCCCGGCAGGTGCATCCCACCCGGCACCCCCAGCACATTCGCCATCCCGACAGGTGCATCCCACCCGGCACCCCCAGCGCATTTGCCATCCTGGCAGGTGCATCCCACCCGGCACCCCCGGCACATTCACCATCCAGGCAGGTGCATCCCACCCGGCACCCCCAGCGCATTCGCCATCCCGGCGGGTGCAGCCTGGATGTCGCTGTGTCAAGTGATGCCCCCAGACAGCCGGCACATTGATTTTTTCCCAACATCTGTTTCCTTTAGCCGACTGTTGCTTGAGTGCCTGTCATGCAACACTATAAACCAATGCACAGTAACATGGCAGCTCTCTGCCTGTTTCGCTTTCTCCTGTGATGAGTTTCCCCAGCCTTGGTGAGACTGTGCCTTTGAAAAGCCATGAGAAGCTTAACTCAGGGTCCCAGTGCCCTCTCCTGGAGGAAAGGGGTAGTCACTTCCTGTAGAGGTTGTGCTCTGTGAGCTGAACAGCTCAGCAGCTGTGGGAACAACCACCTTCTTTGTGGCGACCCAGCAAAAAGATGGGACCTTTTGGCCAATAGGTGAGGCGAGTGCAAACCTCAAGTCAACTTCTGTGCTATCCTAGGCAAAAACCAGCCCTGGGCTACAACACCCTGGACCCTGCACTGCCTTGGGCATCTGGCCTAGCATGCTCAGAGAGGTCCCTCTGTTCCCAGCCACTGGCCCCTGATCCGCTGAGCCTGTGGTGGCTCCATCATTGTGGAGGAGCTGTGTGAATACCTCTGGGTTTGGTTCAAGGGGATTCACGCCCCATGATTTTCAGTTTCAGTTCAAGCACAGCATGGTGTGTGAGACATGGGCTTTGCTCCGCTCTCTCTGTGGGGGGGAAGAGTTCCCAAGAGGTCACAGCACCCACAAGACCTGCCACATGAGCCACCGCTGCAAATTTTACTTCAAGTCTAACATGAAACTGTAAACCCCATCCCTGAACATCCTCATTGCTCCAGTGACAGCGGAAGGTTCAGGTTGGAGTTTAGAGCAAAAGTCCATGGTGCTGCCCTCAGACTGAAAGCATTTCCCAGAAACTCAGCTGGTTGAGTTCCCATATTCTGCCTCCAGCCTTGCAGCATTCCAGGTGTTGTGGGTCTGGCACTAGAGATGTTACGGAGCACTGGGGAAGCAAAGGGAATGATCACTCTGAAGAACTAGGGCTGAGCATGACACCTTCCCTCTCGCTCACTCTTGGGAACTCAGCTTGAAAGGAGAATACTGCGGGGAAGGACATCCTGATCTCCAGTTAGCCTCCTAATCTCCATTTGACATTAACGGCCATAATTTATGTTCCTCTTGAATGGCATTGCTGGGCTAGACTGTCACTTTCTGAAGGATACGTGTTTGGCTCGAATGACCCCTTGTGCTCTGCCCTTTGAGCAAACTCAGTTTCTTTTCTTCACCCCAGCCTCTTTACATGGTTAAAGTCTGACCCCCTGGGATTGTAAATCCTTCCGGGGATTCTGGTGGCATAAGTAGCCTCCATACTGATTGCAAGGATTTTAATTTGGTAACTTTCATCTTTAGGCTTTCCCAGGGAGCTTTCTCAGTTATTTAAAATCACCCGGCCGAAAGCTTTAGAACTATTTTTTGGCCTCCAAAGGGAGGTGAAAATTAATTAGGGTCATTATCCCTTAGAAATTGGACTGCAGTCCTTAGGATTAAGTCAAGAGTTGCCACTTCACTAGCTTTTCCAATCATTTCTGGAGTCAAGAAATTGCTCCTCCAAGCTGTGTCCTGATGTGACTTTGGATCAGTTAATGTCTGGGTAGCTGAAGTCACTCAAAGTTACTCTCTTAGACGACGTCTCTCAGCATTGTGCCCTCCCGAGGTCAGATTCTCCGTTTCACTTCTCCAGTTTTACACTCCATTGATTCCAGTGAAGTTACTCCAACGAAAAACTTGTGTAATGCAGTGGCCAGCCCACACTCTCTGATCTGCAGGCTGGCGACATAGCCCCAGTATTACATTCGTGTCCTCCTGACGTAGGATCGATATCCACACAGGTTCTACCATATTCTCCCCTCCATTCGGAAATTTTATTTCAGTTGAATTTGCAGGCTCTTGCAAGTCTATTGCTCCTCCTTCACGTCTCCTAATCTGCCATGGCTGCAGGGTGCACACCACTAGTTCATCCCACTTATTACGCTCATTCCATAATATTAACTCTGGTATGAGAAGAAATCATAGACTCTCCCTCACCATCCTTAGCTGTATTCACTTTCCTGTGGTGACAAACCCTCTCCTATGATACCCTATGGAAGTGAGCTAGCCAGCAGGAACCCAGCACAGGCTATGTCTACACGACAAGCTAGGGGAGTGATTCCCAGCTCACGCGACATACTCACACTACCTCTCATCTGAGCTAGCCTCTAAAACTCAGAGTGGCACCTCAGTGGCATGGGCAGTGGCAGAGTGGCACAGGCTAGCTGCCCTGAGTACGTCCCCGCGGGGTTCAGCTGCCCTGAGTACGTCCCCGCGGGGTTCAGCTGCCCTGAGTACGTACCCGTGGGGTTCAGCTGCCCTGAGTATGTCCCCGCGGGGTTCAGCTGCCCTGAGTACGTACCCGTGGGGTTCAGCTGCCCTGAGTATGTCCCCACGGGGTTCAGCTGCCCTGAGTACGTACCCACGGGGTTCAGCTGCCCTGAGTACGTCCCCGCGGGGTTCAGCTGCCCTGAGTATGTACCCGCGGGGTTCAGCTGCCCTGAGTACGTACCCGCGGGGTTCAGCTGCCCTGAGTATGTCCCCACGGGGTTCAGCTGCCCTGAGTACGTACCCACGGGGTTCAGCTGCCCTGAGTACGTCCCCGCGGGGTTCAGCTGCCCTGAGTATGTACCCGCGGGGTTCAGCTGCCCTGAGTACGTACCCGCGGGGTTCAGCTGCCCTGAGTATGTCCCCGCGGGGTTCAGCTGCCCTGAGTACGTCCCCGCGGGGTTCAGCTGCCCTGAGTACGTCCCCGCGGGGTTCAGCTGCCCTGAGTACGTCCCCGCGGGGTTCAGGCGGCTTAGCTCAGATGAGAGCCAGTGCAAGTGTGTCTATGTGAGCTGGGAACCCCACCCCTGCTTGTAGGGTGGATGTAACCACAGTGAAGATGGACACACAAAAAGCCACACGCACTCCCCATGTCTGGCTGCGCGACGACCTGCACTGAGGCTGGAAAGGAAACCACATGGTCAGTCCCAAAGGTCCCATCTTCTGGCAAAACTATGGAAGGCGACAGATCTTTGCAGCCATCAACCTTCCCAGTGCCCCAGGGAGAGACTCAGCAGCATTGAGGGTGTATCCAGCACTGAGACCCTAGTCTGGACCACTGCTTGTGTGTGAGTTGCCAGCGGTGTGTGTCCCTTGCTGACTCTTCTCTGTCCTGGTTATTTGCTCTGGTGGAAGATGGGTGGCTAACACTCTGGCTGATTCTCCCCGTCTCTCTCTTTGGTTGGGATCCGTTTGCATTTAGTAAACTGGTTTTGTTTTTATTCTCATTTTCCATAAGCAAAATCACTTGTAACATCTATCCACAATGGTACGGGTGCCTGGGGCAGCAATTCCCAGGAAAGCTCCTCACGCAAGTTCTTGGGATACAGACCCCTAGGATCAAAGCAGCCTGGTTTGCCTGGTAAATGGCCTGTAGCTTTGCCTGGACCGAGAGTCCAGGGCCATTTTCAGGTACTGCAGCGTACGGGTTCTGTGGATGAATGGTGTTAACCCTTTGTTGGCTGGGCTTACAGCAGGGACACGGAAGCTGTTAGGGCAACTAGTTAGGGAAGCGCTCTCCTTTAATTTACAAATGGAAGCAGCCTAGCTGCTGGGAACCACGGACCCAGGGCTCTGTTCTCAGCTCCTCAGGCATGTGAGTTTATAAGGTAGTTGTGTCTGTTGTTTGGAGGCAGATTTTCAGAAGAACTTGGCTCCCATTTAGATACCAAAATAAATGGCCAGATTTTCCAAGTTCAGCACATTGGGTGCCCTGGGCCTTTAGAAACCTGACATCTGGCTCTGAATCCCCACCTAGCCTCTCTGCTTTGGAGCCAGTAAAAGAGGCCTGTGTTTTTGGAGCTGACGGACCAGGGTTCTAGTCCTGGTACCGCTCTTTACACTTGGGCTATAGTAATTGTGTCAGACATCGGCAGATGTGAATTAGTTGCAGCATGCTCGCTGGTGAGGCCCAGGGGAGGCACACACATGACACGGAGCTGGGATTCCCTCCTGCTCAACGATGCGATGACACTTTATTCTTAAGGCTTTGCTCTGGCAGAGGCGTCTGTTCCATCCAGTCCACTGTGCTGAACCAGGAGCATCCTGAGCTGGGCCCCCCGACAGCCACTTTATAGGAGTGTGGGCTCAGTACAAGGCAGTGCGGAGAGCAGCACACAGGCCCCTCCTGGCACTGGCAGAGTGAGGCACGTGGCTGGGAATAACTGAGGGAGGTGCCCCTTTATAGAGAAAAGAGGGGAGGTGCAAGAGAGGAAGGGAAGGGCAGAAGCGACACAGAACAGGGAGATAGAGGAGGAAGAAGACGGAAAGAGGAAACCTCCTTTGCTAGAACATGGAGTCTCCGGTTGCTGGGAACCTGGATTAACGCACCAGGGCCAAGTGTTAGAGTTGCCAACTCTGACTGAAGCTATTCCGGGAGATTTTTCCCCCCCAACATGATGTAATGTCATTTTCTTAAAATATCCTATTCAAATCTCTCGGATCGCTTTCGGAAGTCACCGGGAGATCAATGCCAATTCCAGGAGACCCCAGGCCAATCCTGGAGGGTTGGCAACCCTGCCAAGTGTACAGGTAACCCAGCTACAGAGCTGCTCGGGGTGGGGGGGTGTCTCCTGGCACAGCAGCCCCTGCAATGAACCCAGAGAACCCAACGCTTAGCCCGGTTCCACCCCCACTGGGACCAGCCCAGAGACTGCAGAGGGGCTCTTGGCTGGCACCTCATGAAACTTGGGGGTTTCAGATGGGCCTGTTGGGTTTAAAGACCACAACAGAGCAAGACGGGGCTCTGTGAAAGAGCCCCAGCCCCCCCCCCCGTGAGCCATTTGGCCTGACAGGGAGAACACACCCACGCAGCCAAACATCTAACCACACCTGCCTGTGCTTAGCTGGGGGCAGGAGCGCCGCCAGCTTTTTTGGCGCCCTAGGCGGCGGTAGGTCCCGCCCCCAAAATTCCGCTGACGACCGGGGCGCTGGCGCCCCCCAAATCGTAGCACCCTAGGCGACCGCCTAGGTCGCCTAATGGGTTGCGCCGGCCCGGTCTGGGGGGCTCACCATTGCCTCCGGTGCTAATGGACACTTGGGCCTCGGGCTCACTGCCTGCTGCACCTTTCCCCCCTGCCCCCCGCTACACTTCTCCAGAGGCCTTTCCCGCTATGGCCCCTGCCCGTACAGCCCCTCTTGGTGTGGAGGGGGCTGGGCAGCACACTTCATCCACTGCCCAGCTCTAACATTGCTCGCCTTCGGGGCTTGCTCCTGCGTTACGAGGCATGTTCGGGGCTGATTTCATTGGTGTTGGTTAAATGGCTGGTCCAGCTCCCAGGTGCCTGGGGGGTGGGAGGGGGAGGGGAAGCATTACAAAGCGTGTTCTTCCTCCCCCATCTCCTTCCTGCCAGCCCGTCCGACCTCCCCCCCCTGCCCCCCCATTCTCTTTGGCCACCATGGACATTCTGGTGGGGAGATCCCCTCCCCAGCGGGGGAACCACATGGCAGTTTCTCAGCGGTCCCCACGCCCCCCAGTGCCCTGAATTCCCCACTTCTCAGCCTTCCCACAGCAGCTGACAGGCAAGGCGGATCCCGTGCGGGGAATTCGCTCCCTGGGGCATACGTTCCAATCCCAGCAGGAAGCCAGGGTCTGTGTAGGGACTCGCTCGCAGCTGGGATCCACCTACCTCGGGTTACAGAGCAGTGTGTGAGGAGCCGAGACCTGAGGTGACTCCATTCAGCACTGGGCTGAGGCCCTGCTTCCCGGGGCAGCCCTGCCCGAACTGCTGGCACCACTGGGGAGCAAGTCCATGCACCAGCAGGGCCGAGGCACCTGGGTGGGTGCGGGGATGTCAGCAGGGTGGCTGACTCTGGGGCGGTTGGATGATGGCTCTACTAAAGGACTCCATATGTTGGGTTTTTCTTCCCCTCCCTCATTTGGGCCAATAGAGAAAAGCTACAAGACTGACTCTGTGGAGCTGGGGAGGGTTTTACACGAGGAGATGAAGACAACCAGAGTGACAGCAAGCTCAGGTTTTACATGACATGAGAATTTTATAGACAGGGCTCAGGGAACAGGACAGGCGGCAGCTGAAATGTGAGGGCCATTCAGCGTAACATGCTGGGCTCCAGGTGGAGTCAACACTGACACCTGGCCTGGCCTGAACTCAGGACGTGATGTCCCACGCAGTGCTCCCCCTGACGCTCCCTGCCATGCCAGCCCTAATGTAACACAAGGACCTATGCCAGCTGACAGACCCCGTTACACAGCCAGTCAGCTGGGACAACCCCCTGGTCCTTCTGGTCTCCAAAGCACTGGCATTTCTAACAGTGACCTCGCCTGTGTCAGTGAGTCCATGAGCCTCCCACCTGCAGCTGTATCCACGCTGCGCTCTATTAAGAACACTACGGCACCTGACTCCCCACTGAAACACCCTCTGCTGCTCCTCTCCTGGGCCCCCCACAAGGCTCCTCTGTCCTGACTTGCAGCACTCCCTGCACTCAGCCCTGACACCACCACACTCTCCTGTTCTGAGCTTGGGCTGCCCCAGGATCTGCCTTAAACCTGATGCGAAAGGTCCACAGCTATTCCAGCCCTAGATCCCTCCTGCCCTTGCTGGTGCAGGTCATTCCTGACCCACAGACCCCCATTAAATCAGGCTTCCCACAGCTCTGTCAATGTGCCTGAGAAGTGGGAACCAGAGGTGTGGGGGCCCTGGAGCATAGAACCTGGAACTTGTCTCCTCCCCTGTGCCTCTGGCTCACCCGAATAAGCCCACCCATATGTGGCCAGACCAATAGATCCGCTCAGCTCCCAGCTCGGCAAAAACTAGGAGAAAGACTCATCCCAGACCCCCACGTTCTGGCTTTGCGCTGGAATCCCGGCAAGGTGCCTGCAGCAGCACAGATGCTTCCGAGATAAATCAGCTTGTATCCGGTAGCTGGTAATAATGATCATTATGTGTATCCCAGTAGCACCCAGAGGCCCCAGCTGAGATCAGGGCCCCCTTGCACTGGGTGCTGCACAGGCACTCCCTGCCCTAGAGAGCGCAGGACAGATGTGACTTTCCCAGGGTCACGCAGCAGGCTGGTGACAGAGGCAGGAAGAGACCCCCTGGCTCACGGGGCCTGACTGGTGCCCTGCCCACTAGACCACACTGCCCCTCACTGGGTGCAATGAGGAGGAGATGGGTGGGGGTGGTTGGTCAAACCTACTGTTTTCAAAAGCTTCTTTCTGAAACCCCAGCAGTGTGGAGGGAGCGTGGCCAAGGCCGCGGGCGTGCTGGGAGCAGGGCCTGTGCTGAGTGAATGGAGGCTCGGCCGGCCCCCTACATACCATGCCTCAGCGCTGCCTTAGAGCGCCCCCTACAGGGCTGAGAGGGTAGTTCAGCTGCCATGGTTGGTTCACTCAGCCCGTGGCAGACCCTGCTTACCTCTCCCCACAGGCACTGCAGCCTGAGTCTCTGGCCTCCATGTTCTCGTCTTCCCCTTCAACCTGCCAGAAATCCAGCGGCTAAACCCCACCCCGATCCCCTTAACACAGGCCTTGTCCAGTCCTCTGCAAATCCCGGCTCCCCACCACCTCTGCTCCTCTCTGCCATCCGCCCTCATCCCCTTCACCTGACCAACCTCTGCCTTGGCCTCTGCCTCCTGCGCCCACTTTCCAGCCTCGCTGCATGTACCCTCCACTGCTCACCCCCTGGGCCCTGCCCCTGCTCCCCCCTTAAAGTGCGCCCTTTCCACCAGGCCCCCAACCCCTCTTCTCCCCTGACCCTAAGAAGAGTTTGGTTATTTACCTCAAGTGCATCCGCAATGGAGGCAGGTCCTGGGCATCCCTGGGCAGGCCCTCAGGACACAAACGTCCCCCCTCCCTCAAATCTGGGTCCCCTCACAACCCCAGCACCATGGCGAGGGTTGCCAACCCTCCAGGATTGCCCTGGCGTCTCCAGGAATTAAAGATTAATCTTTCATCAAAGATGATGTTGTGTGATGGAACGTCCAGGAATACATCCAGCCAAAACTGGCAACCCTGACCAGCGCAAAGAGACCCACCTTGGACTGTGTCCTGGTGGGCGGCCAATGGAGCAGGGCGAGTTTGGACCGGGGAGGGGGAGGAAAGGCTTGTCCCAAGCCAAGGCGCCTCACTGACACATGCCCTTTGAAACTGACGGGGATCCGGGTCAAGCTGGATGATGATCCAACAGCAGCAGGGGATCCAGCAAAGCCCCAGACGGCAAGACGAGGCCCCAGTGGTGGGAACACGCCCTCTCTGGAAAGGGGAGATACGTCCCCAACCTGCCAGCACCACCTCAGTCTTCCCCAGTGCTCCAATCCAGCCCTTGTCTGGCTTCCACGCAACCTCAGATGCCAGGCCAGGCTGCCGAACAAAACAGACGATTAATTATTTGTATTAACGTAGCACCAAGGAGCCTCCGCCATGGAGCAGGCCCCCCATTGTGCTAGGAGCTGTACAAACACCAAACACAAAGCTAGGCTCAGCCCTGATGAGTTTACAAGCTCTGGATACGACAGAAGACAACAGATGAAGACAGACAGACTAGGGAGCACAAGGAACCCAGGAGATAATAAATAATCGATATAATGTTTTTTTTTTTTAAATCCAAACAAAAATAATGGAGCTCACACAAGAGCCACGCTCAGCCCCTTGGCACCCCTGCGCCAGCCTTCCTCTGCACTTCAGCTTTGGAGGCCAGGCCTCTTCTGCTAACTGTACAGCCCCAAGCATAGGTAACTCTTTGCCCAGCAGGTGTTACACACAGGAAAGGAGTCTACTACAGCTACCTGCTACTGGAGTTACTCCTTGGGGTCGAGCAGTAGTGGGGGGGCTTTTAGCACCGGGGAGGGGGGTCCAGGGCTCTGGACGGCAGTCCCTGCACACACTGTTAGCATGATGTAAAAATCAATGACAGCCACACTGGAGTAATTTTTGGCCACAACCAAGTGGGGTTCGACCTAGAGAGCAAAGGCTGAGAATCCCCCCGTTTTGGATTCATCCCGTCCCCTGCAAGACAGTCGCGCTCTGTGTAAACTGAGGAGAACTCCCTACTCTGAAAGCTGTGAGCCAGGGCAGGACTCTCCGAGTCACGACTCTCTCTACCAGGGACTCAGCCTGACTCAACCTCCTTTGCAAAATAACACTTGAACCCAGAGCAGCAGGACCCGCCAATCCGGCCATCCTGCGGGTCCCCCAGCTACAGGAATCACATGTTTCCTGTGCTAGGCAGAGTCACTGCGAGAGGCCTGTGGTCGGGACTGGAATGTCGGCGGGAATCCCGGGCATCAGCTGGGAGCACCTGGATTAACGGCAGTTCTTTAAAGTGAGGGCGTCTTCCTTCCTACGGAGGGCGGAGAGCAGGGAACAGAACACAGCTCGTGGCGGCAGCATGCACAGGGCCGGGGAGGGGAGGTCTGACTCCCTCGGGTCCTGCCAGCTCGCAGCACAAAGGAGCTGTATTTGTATTGCCGTAGCAGGCGCTGTACAAACACAGAACACAAAGCCTAGAGCCAGACTTCTCAGACGTGCTCAGCACGTTGGGTGCACACTGGCTGCGGAGTCCTTCTGCAGATGGCTCGGGCTACTCAAAGAGGGACATGAGAGTAAAGGCAACGGTCAGCTACAGAACCTCAGACCCTGTTGGGAGCCGCTCCTCATAGCGACATGGACTGAGATATGGGGGTTCCTGGGACCCTGCTGCCCAGCCCTGTATCTGCCCATTCAAAGTTTGATCAAGGCCACAGTTCCATTTTGGGGGCCTCATTGTTTGGGGGCCCAGCCTTGGCCCTGATTTCCAGCGGGACTGAACATCCGTAGCTCCCCTCAACTTCAGCCAGAGTAGGGAGTGCTCCACCCCACTAGGAATCAGGCCCTGTGGGCCTCCCGAATGCAGCCGTTTCACAGGGCTTGTCTACAATAGGGAGTGAATTCAGATTAAGGTAGGGTCTGAATTTGAAGTGGATAGAGCCATTCCTGATCAAGTTCCTGTGTGGACGCTCTCATTCTGGAATAAACATGCAATTTTCCAAATGCGTGGATTAAACTAATTTGGAATAAGCCATTCTAGCTCCAAAATAACAGTGCCTGTAAAGGGAGTTAATTAGGAATAGCTGTTCTGGAATAACTCCCCATGTAGACAAGCTCTCAGGCAGTCCCACATTGGCTCTCCATAATGGTGAGACAGTTTGATTTTCGGGACACCAGGGCATTTCCCACCCCTGAGAGCAGTAGTGGCGCCAGCTTTGCCGGCGCCCTAGGCGGCAGAAAGTCCCGCCCCCAAAATCCCGCCCCCAACAGCGGCGGCGGAAGGTCCCGCCCCCAAATTTCTACGGGCGGCGGGGGCGCAGGCGCCCCCAAAATAGTAGCGCCCTAGGCGACCGCCTAGGTCGCCTAATGGGAGCGCCGGCCCTGCCTGAGAGTCAGCTGTTCCCGTTTACTCCTGGTACACACTATTGGCGCTACTGTTCCAGCTCTAACCATGGGATGATTGCAGTGTGCAAGGAAACAAAGTAGCAGGAGAACAATGTGATGGAGCAGCAGAAACGAGAAGAGA
The DNA here is from genome assembly GCA_003942145.1 of Platysternon megacephalum. NCBI lineage: Eukaryota > Metazoa > Chordata > Testudines > Platysternidae > Platysternon > Platysternon megacephalum. The sequence goes on along the minus strand of QXTE01000016.1, from coordinate 16,731,352 downwards.
ACAGAACAGGGGGTCTTGGCAAGAGAGGTGCAAATGGTTAAGTGGAAGCCCAGGGGATGACAGTATTTTCCAAATGTGCCATCAATGTATGCTGGCAGCCACCTCTCCCAGCCCTGAGCCTTTTCCCATTTAACAAAACTATGGACTCTACCCTCCAAAGCGATCGCTGGTCTGTAGTGAGGAACCGTCCCAAACGCATGAGATTGGCTAAAACCACGAGATTCTAAAAAGACAATAGATGTCGCGTTCTGTTTATTTGCCTTCTGGTTTCCGTGCCTTTAGGTGCTCTCAGGCCACATTTCCCAGCTTTTCTCTGCAGCCATGAGAGCTAAAAACTGACTTTTTTAAAAATGGAAGCTGAGATTCTCCTGCAATCTCCTGATTCCAGGTGCTGGGGCTTTAAGAAAAACACCAAATAGCACAAGACTTGTCATAAAATCCCCAGAGTTGACAACAGTGAGGAAGGGCCATGGGAGAAACATTGGGGCTGCCACTGAAATGTTATTAACCACTCAGCTACCATTTGGATCAGCCGCATGCAAGTTGTTCCTGCAGGTGGGGGTGGGTGGGGAAAGACCAGGTGATGTACCTGAACCTGGGCAACCTTCATAAATTACAGCTGGTCCCATGAGCAAGTGGCTGAGCTGAGCGCAAGATTCCCTCGCAGCGCCCACTGTGTCAAGACGGAGCGCGTACCTGCAAGCACAGATGGCAAATTCGAGCAGCAACAGAAATGAGGAGATCATAATTATCTGAACATAATGAAGGGTTTCATTAAATACACTTGGAAAACAACTCAGCAGCAGCACAAAGTGAAATGCTGGTCTCAACGCTCCAAACTATTTAAAATTTATTAGCTTCCCCTGTGGGTCTCATGCTTTTAAGTACCAGAGAATTCTTGAAAATAATATTTTTTCCTCCTCTTCGCCCCTTCATACGTTTTCGGCATCTTGGAAGTGTATCGGACAGGTAATTAGCAGCCCCCAGTTGGCTGCACTCTCTGCCCCAGGGATAAATTCCCTTCCATTGTCTGACTTGTCAGTGTCCCCTCCCTGATGCCAGGCCAGGTTTTCAGACAGGCTGCAAAGCGCAGTCATTACCAAGGGGGTGATTAAATCGGAGACATCTGCAAACTGATCCCAATTAAACCCTGGTCCCCAGACCCCAGGTGGCTCTGACGGCAGAGGGATTCATGGGAGCCTGTGTTGATGTGGAGCTGACTGGTGTGGGGTAATGCCCTGGGATGCATGGAGCTGTACATCCGGGAACGTGTCAGGGAGGCCGCACTGGGCTGGGTGGGCACGGGGAAGACTGGGCTGCATGTTAGCTTGTGCCAGCTCCAACGTATCGGGGCAGGGGGCAGGGAGATGCCTGGCACCTGAATAATAGCTGAATAATGGCTCTACCATTTCTCCTTGCAAGTTCAGTGCCATCCACACCGGAGAGCCAACGAGGCAGCAGGCCATGCATAGGGGGCGCATTGAGAAGGGCCAGGGCTTTCCCCTGAAACAAACACTGCAGCACCTCCAGAAAGATGGGATAGTACTGCAGTGGGGCCCTCTGGTGCTGTGAGGCTTCGTGATTCCTCAGAGCTCTCCCTTGTCTACTCTAGGGTAGGAGTGAGGCCAGAGAGGGGAGTGCATGGTAAAGCCCGGTCTGCATCCCACTCCCCCTCCCAGCCCACCTCCCGGTGCATTGCAGGGACAGGAGCAGCTCAGCGCAGAGAGCTCCACCCAGGGCTGCACCCAACTGTGGCCTCCACTTACACTTGTGCTGGCGGGCGGCCACCTCACAGCCCTGCCACGAAAGGACTTGCAGAGTCCAGGTCTCGCTGAGCAACGGTGGCTGAAAGCTCCCGAGATCAGAGCCGTGAACAGCCCTTGCGCACTCTGGCTGGGAAAGATGCTGTTCTTGGGGGAGGGAGGGAGGGAGCAGCCGCCAAACTACGAAAGGCGGAGCTTGGGGATCCCAACACAGTCATGCCAGAACCCAGCCAAGCCACAAAGAGCCAGCCCTGTGGAGGGCAAGGCCGGAGATCGCTGTGGTGCCACCAGAGATAGAGCTCTACTGTGGGCACTGAGAGGCTCGCCAATGCCTTTTTCGGGTGTCTCCAGGGCCGCGTGGGGGCTGGGAGCCTGGGCTAGGGAGTTGAGGAAATTGAGGCGAATTAGCAAAAGGCGAGCAGCAGGGTTGCTAGACTGTGGCAAAGCCGGGAGAAGATCCTTGGAGCTTTGACTAGCTGAAGAATCCATTGGGAGACCTCCGTAGGCTGTATTATACATGCACATTTGTAATATACTCTGCAGAGTGATTAGGGAGGTAATTACAATTACATGTGAATTAAAATAAAACCAACTTCCCAATGACATCCAGGGGCTGATTTAAAACAAGTAAAGCCCGGGAGCCTGGAGGCCGCACGGCTATCCCACCCTGCAGGGGCCTGGCACAGCCCAAGCACCCTGAGTTATTGGGGCCCAAGTGTGTGTGTGTGGAGGGAGGAAGGGACAGGGGGCAGCTGTTCTGGCTCACTCCAAATGAGTTGTAGGGGGAGGCTCAGGCAGGCTGGGGATCTGCTTCCCACTCGTCACCAATGAGCTCCCAGAGTGCTTGGGGGTTAGACCAGATGACCCTGGAGGTCCCTGCTAACCCCATGGTTCTCTGATCTGATGAGCTGTCTGTTCCTTGGTCCCCACAGCAAGCAGGGCCTATGCTCTGCCCTTCATCCCTCTGTGTGACGGCTGGTTTGACCGAAGGTGATGTGGGTTCAGGAGAACACTGCTCCTGGCTCCAGGCTTTCCGGAGCCTCCCCGGAGAGAGCCATGTGGGGAGGGGATGGACACTCCTGGGGGAGGAAAGTGAGCTGCTCCTCCTGCAAAGGGGAGTCGCCGGGATGCCCTGTGCCTCTGCACCAATAATATACTTAGAAACAAGGGCAAGAGGTCAATGTGTCGGCGGGTGCAGGATAAGGGAATTCAATTCGGGGCAAGTGTCAGACTGTCCAAGAATTGTTCTAGGAGGCCTGGTTGGCACCAGGGATTGCAAATGTGAGACAGTCTCTCAGGACTAGGTCAGCAGTCACCCTTGGTCAGCTGGGACTGGTGACCAGAGCCATTACCAGCTGGCCATTGGTCCGTGCGCAGTGAGTTGGTAGGTCTCAGCCCATTCCCAAGTGGGCAGGTGTTAACAGCACCAAAAATCAAGGCAATTGGTGACTTGGCAAAGAGGCGAAGGTTTGATTGGCTCTTGGGCCCTGAACCCCAGGATCGCCCCTAGAGGGGCTCTCCCCAGCTCATAGTGGAGCCATATTTAGGGTAGGGGACATGTGTGCTATGCCTGTCCCCGCTATCGAAGGCTGGTAGCCATAGCACAGAACACTGGGTGCGTCTCCTCGCTCCACAGAGACCCTCTCAACATCACCTTTGTTCAAGCAGAACAGACCACGTGGCGTGAAACCAGGCGCTTCTCTTCGGGCACCAAAAGTGGAGCCTCCTGCCTTTCTGTCTTTCAGAACAAACGGGTTGGTGGTGACCTTCGCTTTCGCTACACAAGCAACTCCCTGCAATGGCCTTGACTATCTGCCTTGCCAGGCAAACCGGAGGGACAAAGACACACGAGCAGAAGGCAGCAGGAAGGTTGGAAAAGTGGCTACGTTTGCTGCTGGGGAACAGACAGAAACCCTGCCCGCAGCTGGATCCATCACAGCGGCTGTTCTGAGCGGAAGGGGCAGCTCGCTGTTTAAGTTACACGCTGCCCCTGGGCAGGGCACACGTCTGCAAACATGTCACAGCTCCACGAGAGTCTCTTCATGCCCCTGCTCCTAGCCCTGTCCCGGCTGTGCCTCCCCCCTCCCCACATGCACGCTCTTGCCTGCGCCTCCCCCCCCACTGGCCCCAGGAAAGCAAAGCACTGCGGAGTGCGTGACAGCAGATTAAAGCCATGGCACAAGCCAAGCAAGAGTTTCAGAGTTCGCTGGGCCGTCCTGGGAGACCTAGGAGCTCCTTACAGATTCGTGCCTCCAGTTCCAGGGACCAGCAAAACTGCCCTCTGGAACATTGCCTGGTGTGATGCCCCCTTGGGAGACACAGTACCGAGCAAGCTGGCTTCCAGGCAGAGAGCGACTCAGCTTCCCAGCCCAATCTCTGCAGCATCCGGAGAGAAGGGGGGCCACTGCCAGGGAGTCGCAGCTCCCATTCACTCCAGCTGCAGCAGCCCTGGGGGACACCCGGCGGTGTGTTCTTAGCACTGATTTTGCTGGACAGAAGAGGAAGCCCTGGCTGGACACTCCTGGGTGTGTCCCTCTGGCCTGTGTCCGGAGCTGAGTTTGTGAGCTGGCTGGCTATTGAGCCCAGCCCCGTGGCACAAGCTGTTGTGCCCTCTGATGGCTGTTCACTGGCTCCTGTGGAGCAAGTTGGTGGGTCCACGCCACAATGTTCCCCCACCTTTGCCCAGTCACAGCAGAGAAGCCAAGGACTGACCAGGAAACGCAGCTCTCTGCTCCCCTCGAAGGGCAGTCCCGGCCAGGGTCAGAGGAGGGCCCTTGGCAGCCCATGCTGAGCCTACCCTGAGGATGGGCTAGTGGATCGAATCCTGGACTGGGACTCAGGCTCAGTTCCTGCCTCAGCCACACACTCCCTGGGTGACCTTGGGCAAGTCATTTAAGCTGCCCTTGGCCTCCACTCCCTGTCTGTGCATGGGGATAACAGGGAGGGTAAAAGGCACCAGTACGTGGGACTGGCTCCGACACGGGGGTGCTGGGGGCTGCACCGGGATCCAGACGGTTAGGGCAGGGAGGACTTTGCTGGCCAGTGCTGTCAGTCTGGCGTCGCTCACAATAACTAACAAAGGGATCGTCGCTTTTCATGCTGCTCTTGATCTCGGGGCCAGTAGCAACGTTCGCTCGGCACGTCCCCTGGTGCCGCTCCCTCCTCTCGCGTCCTGTAGCGGTGCCGGAAATCCTGCAGGCAGAATTAGAGATTCTGTGCACAGCCGAGAGGGGACTTGTGCCCTGACTCCCCTCCTGGGGAGATCCAGCGCGGGCGCTGCCAGCTGCCACCCAACTGCAGCACGAGGCCAGGCCAGCGGGAGCGGTGCGGGGAGGGGCGCTGAGGCTGAACTGCTCTGTGCTATGGTTTGGGGGTTGTATGAATCATTCAGATAGAAAATAAAATACATACAAGTTCTAAGAAGAGTTGTGAGAGTAGCAAGTGAGGCCCAGTGGACAGAGCACTGCTCTGCGGCTCAGGAGCCATGGATCTACCACTGCAATTCAACCCCCGTGACTGGCCTGTCAGCTGACATGGGCTCGGGCTATGGGGCTGTGTAACTGCCCTGTAGACCATCCGGCTCTGACGGTCTGAACATCCACATCACCATTAAACAGCCCCAAGCCCACCTCAGCAAACACGAGCCAGCTGCGGGTGTTGAATTGCAGTGTAGTCATACCCTGAATCACTGTCCCGCCTTGTGCCTCAGTTTCCCCTCCCTTCATTGTCCATCTTGTTGAGACGAGGCTGTATTTTCAGGTGTCCAACACTCACCCTTAGGGCAGATTTTCTAAAGAGCTCAGCATCCAGCATGTGTGAGCTGTCTGCTGCTTCCCAGCTCCACTTCCTGTGTGGTTGCAGGGGCGCTGAGACCAAAAGACAGGGGCTCCAGTTTTCAAGCACTGACGATATGGAGAAGGAACCGGCTTTGCTCACAAGCAGTGCACCCCCACTTCTGGACTCTGTGCAGTCAAGAGTCACTTCCTCCCAGTGCTGGGGGAACGAAGAAAAGGGTTGGATTTTATTTATCTTTGTTACTGATTTTTTTTTTTTAACAAAACCTCTGACTAGAACATTGTGGCTTTTAACTTTATTCCAAACATTTGATATTTTACATAATCATATTATTTATGTGACAAGATTAAAAGTATTGTACACAGGTGACTAGCGCACACAGTTCCTTGCCAACCCTTCCCAAATTTGCATTGCATTCCTGACTTCTTAGAATTTGTGCAGATTATAGCATTAGGGGGAGAGAGAAATGTGGAGAGAGAAAGAGAAAGAAAGAAAGAAAGAAAGAAAGAAAGAAAGAAAGAAAGAAAGAAAGAAAGAAAGAAAGAAAGAAGATCATTTCAGAGCTTGAATTTCTCCATGTCTTGTGCTGTGAGGCCTCTTCGCCTTTGCATAATTGGGGTGGGGGTGGGGGGGTTTCAGTGTGCTTGGAAATGTCTCATAGAGGCTAAAGGGAGACATCTGTCCAGAGATCAAACCTTCAATCCCTAACAGCATGTGCTAATCACACAGCGATGTTCAGTTTAATATCCCACTGTTCACTTGTGTGCTATTTGATTTATTCTATGCCAGTGAACATTCACTTCACACCTAAACAGGGGCAGATTAATCACTCATGAAATCATAGATTCCGTAGATTCCAAGGCCAGAAGGGACCATTGTGATCATCTGGTCTGGCCTCCTGTATAGCACAGGACAGAGAACGTCCCAAAAAACTCGTAGAGCAGAGCTTTTAGACAAACACCCAGTCTTGATTTAAAAATTGCCAGTGATGGAGAATCCACCACGACGCTTGGTAGATTGTTCCAATGGTTAATTACCCTCTGTTACAAATGTACATCTTATTTCCAGTCTGAATTTGTCTAGCTTCAGCTTCCAGGCACTGGATCACATTTTACCTTTCTCTGCTAGATTGAAGAGCCAGTTATTAAATATTTGATCCCCTTAGGTACCAATAGACTGTGATCAAGTCACCTCTTATTTTCGTTTTGTTAAAATAAATAGATTGAGCTCCTTGAGTCTATCACTGTAAGGCAGGTTTTCTAATCCTTTAATCATTCTCGGGGCTCTTCTCTGAACTTGAGTCAATTTAGCAAAATCCTTCTTGAATTGTGGACACCAGAACTGGACACGGGATTCCAGCAGCAGTCGCACCAGTGCCAAATACAAACGTAAAATAACCTCTCTACTGCTACTTGAGATTCCACTGCTTATGTATTCGAGGATCGCATTAGCTCTTTAGGCCACAGCATTGCACTGGGAACTCATGTTCCACTGATTATCCACCCCTCCTGCCCCCCGCAAAATCTTTTTCAGAGTCGCTACTTCCCAGGATAGAGTCCCTCATCCTGTAAGCATGGCCTGCACTCTTTGTTCCCAGATGTAGGCATTTACATGTAGCCATATTAAAACGCATATTGTTGGCTTGTGCCCAGCTTACCAAGCAATCCAGACTGCTCTGAATCAGTGAGCTGTCTTCTTCATTATTTACCATCCCCCAGTCTTTGTGTCATTGCAAATTTTACCAGTGATGATTTTATGTTTTCTTCCAGGTCATTAATAAAAGTGTTAAATAGCGTAGGGTCAAGAACTGATCCTTGCAGGACCCCACTAGAAACACACCCACTCGATGATGATTCCCCGTGTACAGTTACATTTTGAGACCTATCAATTAGGCAGCTTTTAATCCATTTTATGTGTGCCATGTTAATTTTGTATCGTTCTAGTTTTTTAATCAAAATGTCATGTGGTACCAAGTCAAATGTGTGACAGAGATCAAGCCTGTTACATCAACACTATTACCTTTATCAATCAAATTTGTAATCTCAAAAAAAGATAGCAAGTTAGTTTGACAGGATCTGTTTTCCATAAACCTATGTTGATTGGCATTAATTACATTACTCTCCTTTAGTTCTTTATTAATCGAGTCCTGTATCAGCTGCTCCATTATCTCACCTGAGATCAATGTCTGACTGACAGGCCTATAATTACCTGGGTCATCCTGTTTACCCCCTTTAAATATTGGCAAAACATTAACTTTCTTCCAGGCATTTGGAAGTTCCCCAGTGGTTCAAGACTTATTAAAAATCAACACTAATGGTTCGGCAAGCTCTTCAGACAGCTCTTTTAAAACTCTTGGGTGCAAGTGATCTGGACTTGCTGATTTAAAATTGTTTAACTTTAGTAGCTGCTGTTAACATCCTCCTGAGATACTAATGGAATGGAAAGAGAGTTATCACGTGATAGGTCGACATCACCTGTTTTGTTCCAAATACAGAAGGGAAATATGTATTGAACACTTCTGCCTTTTCTGAATTATTATTGGTAATTCTACCATTTCTGTCTAGTCACTGGACATTTATTCAAGTCCTGGGAGTTGCAGGGAACAGAGATACATGGATTTCTGTGAGCTCAGCACTTGCTGGGTTCCAGAGCAGTGCCTGCAACCGCCCTGTCTCATAGGGCCCTACCGAATTCAGGGTCCATTTTGGTCAAGTTCACGGTCATAGGATTTTAAAAATCATAAATTTCATAATTTCATCTATTTAAATCTGAAATTTCACGGTGTTGTAATTTTAGGGGTCCTCACCTAAGTTCCCTGTAAGCTGCGTGGCCTATTTAGCTCTGCGCAGGCACGCAGGGAACCCACCCAGCTGACCTGCCGTGGCCGGGAGGAGGGGCACGCCATAGGCGCCGACTTCCCCTCTAGTTGGGGGGTGCTCAACCCCCCCTCTGCCCCAGGCCCTGCCCCCACTCCACCCCTTACCTCAAACACCAGCCCCGCCTCTTCCTGCCCCCGCTTCGCCCCCATCCCGCCTCTTCCCTGCCTTCTCCCCCGAGTGCGCCCTGTCCCCGCTCCTCCCCCTCCCTCCCGGAGCTCCCTACACACCGTGAAACAGCTGTTTGCGGAGGTGGGAGGCGCTGGGAGGGAGGGGGAGGAGGAGTTGGTCAGCGGGGCTGCCGGCACGTGAGTGGTGCTGGGGGCAGGGGGAGCTTGGCTGCCGGTGGGTGCTGCTCAGCAGCACCTGCTAATTTTTCTCTGTGGGTGCTCCAGCCCTGGACCACCCATGGAGTCGGCGCCTATGGGGGCACCTTTCCCCTGCCCCCAACTCAGCCCCAGACCTGCCGCAGCCGGGGTGCCCCTCCCCTCCCCCACCTCGAACCCAGCCCTGGCCCTGACCTGCCATGGCCGGGGTGCCCATCCCCTCCCCCAGCTCGAACTCAGCCCTGGCCCAGACCTGTGTGGGAAAAATTAGAGGGAACACTGGTCCTGACCCAAAAAGGAGTTATGGGGGAGGGTCGCAAGGTTATTGTGTGTGTGGGGGGGGGGGAGGGGGGGGTTGTGGTACTGCCACCCTTACTTCTGCACTGCAGCTGGCAGCAGCACTAACTTCGGAGCTGGGCAGCAGCGGCTGCTGGCCAGGATCAGCTCTGAAGGCAGAGCTGCCGCCAGCAGCAGCACAGAAGTAAGGATGGCCTGGTATGGTATTGCCACGCTTACTTCTGCGCTGCTGCTGGCGCGGCGTTGCCTTAAGAGCTGGGCAGCTGGCCAACAGCCACCGCTCTCTCACCACCCAGCTCTGAAGGCAGCGCATAAGTAAGGGTGGCAATACTGTGACCCCCTGCCCAAAAAATAACCTTCCAACCCCCTGCAACTCCCTTTTGGATCAGGACCCACAATTTGAGAAATGCTGGTCTCCCCTGTGAAATCTGTACAGTATAGGGTAAAAGCACACAAAAGATCAGATTTCACGGGGGGAGACCAGATTTCACAGTCCGTGACGTGTTTTTCATGGAATTTGGTAGGGCCCTACTCATTCTCCTCCACCCACTGTGCTCTGGGCTGTTGCAGAAAATTCCCAAGACAGCAGCATGGCTGTGTGAAGCCTGAGCATGGCCCAGGTGTGGTTTCAATCGGCTAGAAGGAGGGTGCCTAGCCCATGACGTAGAATCTGAGAGCAGGAGATTCAGGGCTGGGTATGGCTGAGCTTCCTGTTCCTCATTCATACGTGTCCTCTGGCCTGGCCTAGGTCTCAGGCTATGGGGATCAGACAACTCCTGGACCAGCCCAGTCTCCCACAGTGAGATGCAGCTCAGGGCTTTTCTTGACTTTAGTCAGGGGACTTCTGCTCTGCCCCCACTGAGAGGAACATGGGGTCACTGAGTTTCCTTGTAGGCAAGGAAAAATACCTGCTCCTCCTGAAGGGAGAAAACTGTCAATGGCCAGTGCCCGGGAAGATGCACCAGCAGCTGGGCCTCAGTGATGTCCCAGGCCTCACAACCACCTTGGCCTCTGCAGGGAGTTCTGCCGGAGGAGCCGGTCCTTGTCATGAGTTTGTGCTTCCATGGAAGCTGGAATAAAGCCCTCTTCGATACCTCTGGGTGTGTCGTGTCCTGCTGTGTGACCCCTGGATTCAGCAGGCCCAACAAATGGTCAAGCCAGCTGTCGGAGCCCTGCTGGATGTGACACAAAGACTCAGGGACCCCCTCCCCACCAAGGGGATCACCTGTGTCCCTTCCAAAGCCCTGAGGCTCTACCACCCACCCCAGCCTTCTCACTAGGAACAGGACGCGTCCCCATGCTGTGACCCATCCCCACTCTCTTCAATCATCCATCGACATTACTGCTGAGTTCTGTGGAATTCTCCTCACCCCTAATCCACCAGAGGCAAGCACCGCACCCCCCAGGTACTCCCACCTCCTGTGCATCTCCTGAGCACAGGGAGAAGCTCATCCTTAACCGAGAGCACCCCAAGGCCCTGGCCCCCTGAAGCCCACAAAGGATGCTTTTCCCCAGTGTAAATATTCACAACCTGAGCCAGTTTTCTCCAAACTTGGCTTGTTTTGTAGCTCTGATTGAGAATGACAAAGTGAGTCATGACTAAAGAACATTGGCTCAGTTGTCAAAGTTATGGATGTTATAACTTGGCAAGTTGCAATTCTTTTGTTAGTCCTTTGATTTTTATTAGCCGGATTCGATGCTAGAGAGAACCCCAGCCGAGTGCACAGTCATGCTCTGAAAAGTGCCTGCCATGCATGCTCCCCTTGGGATTCGTAGTAATAGAGTTCAGGTCAGAAATCTGACCTTCTGTCTAGCACAGGTCATGAGATTTCATCCAGCTATCCCTGTACTGAGTCATACAGCTTGTGTTTAGCTAAGGCACAGCACCAAACACGGCGCTCAGTCTTGATCTGCAGACATCAAGAGCTGGAGAAGCCACAGCTTCCCTTGGTAGGTTGTTCCAGTGTTTAATCACCCTCTGAGCACAAAGCCAAGCTCTCTCTGACTCATGCATCATCACCAGCATTTATAGGAGAAAGGTTCTGAAGCTGGAATTAAAGTCTTTCTCTTGTTTCCTTATATCAGGATACGTCACTTAGGCCGTGTCTACTCACAAAGGCTGTTCCTGTTTAATGATGGCAGCAGTATGGTTCAAGCCATACAACCCCGAGTGTAGCTGAAGTTATATAAGTATAAAGGGCCTTGTATCGGTATAAGTGTGTCCGCACTGGGGCTTGTACTGTAAAGCTACTTTGGTAAACGTCTCAACCTTCCCCGAAATAGTTCTACTGATACTACAGCCACATGTAGACAGGCCTCAGAACACGCTTGATCCTTATTATTATTGTAGGGCCCAGGAGCCCCAGTTGGACCAGAACCCCGTCGCACTGGGCACTGTACAAACAGAGATCTAAGAGATCAATTTCAACAGGAGTTAAATGCCTAAATATCTTTGAGGATCTGGGCCTGAGCGCCTAACTCCCTTAGGCCCCATTGGGAATCCCAGCCTGAAGGACTTGTGTAATTTTACTCGTGTGAGTATTTCCATTGAAATCAACAGAGATCCCAGTGTGAGTAACTTCACACATGTGTGTCAGTGTTTGCAGGATCAGAGCCAGTAACAAAGGGGAATGGGAGGAGATCACAGTTACACTCTTGCCCTGATCTGACTTTCCCCACTCACCTAAAGCCTTGTCTTCATTAATAGGCTGTAAGTGATGTGCTTTAAGAGCAGTGGTTCCCAAACCGGGGTTCGTGAACCCCTGGGGGTTTGCAAAATGTTACAGGGGGTTCTCGGAAAAAAAATCCCTAATGGTGGACAGAGCTGTCCCTAGGGACCCTGGGCAGCCTGGAGCCCCTGGACTTCCAAGAGCTAAGCAGATGAAAGTAAGCATATCTATCACACTGAGGAGATTTACACTTCCAAGACCCCTTATAAGAAATGGAAAAGANGGGTGAGGCCCTGTTCTAGCAGTAGAGGTGTGAAAACCAAGGGAGGAGAAACTGGTTCTGTAGTTAGCAAGCCATTCATAGTCTTTGTTTAATCCTGAGCTGATGGTGTCAAATTTGCAGATGAACTGAAGCTCAGCAGTTTCTCTTTGGAGTCTGTTCCTGAAGTTTTTTTGCTGCAGGACGGTGACCCTAACATCTGCTATTGTGTGGCCAGGGAGGTTGAAGTGTTCTCCTACAGGTTTTTGTATATTGCCATTCCTAATATCTGATTTGTGTCCATTTATCCTTTTCCTTAGAGAAATCATAGAATCATAGAATATCAGGGTTGGAAGGGACCTCAGGAGGTCATCTAGTCCAACCCCCTGCTCAAAGCAGGACCTAATCCCAACTAAATCATCCCAGTCAGGGCTTTGTCAAGCTTGACCTTAAAAACCTCTAAGGAAGGAGATTCCACCACCTCCCTAGGTGACCCATTCCAGTGTATAGACAGGACAAGCTGTATTCTCCAGCTCTGCCAACTCGATGGGTTTCGCTGCAGATGACGAGGTCCTACACCCGCCGATAGATCTGCACGGACACGCCCTAGTCTCTGAACAGATCCCCCACTGAATTATCTGCCTCCAAGGCAAGGGCATGTCTAGCTCCCACCCTTGCCCCTCCTGGAAACTCAGGGGCTTGAGCTGGCCTGAACCACTCAGCCAGCTGGGGGGCCCTGCCAGCTTTGCAGCCATTGCTGCCCCCTCATTGGTACCTCCTGCTCCCCTCCCTCTCAGTGGGGGTGGAGAGTAAAGAATATCTGCTGATTCTGCTGGTACCCTCCATCCCTGCCACAGAGGAGGGGCTGAAGAGTTCAAAAGCAAGTTCCATTTTCTATAGCTCTCCCACAACACTCCACGGAGAGGCTCCGGCATGCTCCGGATGTCAGGAAAGCCTTAAAAATCGACTTCAGATCGACACAAACTGACCCCATGCTATGAGCTGTGCACGGGAAGCCATTTGCAGAGCCCAACCACTTGCATTGGTCCCTGCGTGTTTTTGAGCACCATTATCTATTAGCTAGCTACATATATACACACATTGCTTTCATAGAGCACTCTTGTCACACACACCCCGCCCAGGACTGGGGAGATGCAAATGTCCCCATAACGCCTGGCTCCGAAACCTCAAAAGAGCTTGTAAGATGTCTGTGTATTCACTGGTGGCACAAATGCTTGTGCAAACATACATATGTACACGTGCAATGCTTTTCTTCCCCATGAACAGTCTTTCACTTGCATGAATGTTTGTCAGAAGTGGGCAAAGGGTGGTCACCCATAGCGTCAAGGAATATGGGCAGTTTTTATTTCAATGAATGCTTTTTTTTAACCCCCAGCATTCACTTGGATCAGACCCTACATTTAGCCTGTGCACACTGACGTTTGTGCCCTCCCAGCCTCTCCTCAGATCATCTGAGAAGCTAGAAAGGGATGTGGCCAGGAGTGACGACTCCTGGAGCTCTAAGGAAAACTAGTAGCAGAGTAGGAGTCAATAGGGCCAGAATTTTCAAAAGAACTGGGGCCAGACTTACGTAAGACCATGTTGGGGGAATGTTGGGTGCTCAGCTCTTCTGAGAATCTGGCCCCAGCTGAGGGTGCAAAGCTCTGGAAATTCTGCCCCAGGTGTCTGTCCAGGCCAGGGTCACAGAGTTCCTTCTCTTCTCTAGAACTGAGTCTCCTGCCCTGGGTACATTAAGCCCAAGGGAGGCCATGGAGTCATTGCTGGACTACTCCTATTGGCCCGGTTATTTTGGTTTCATTGCCCGTGTTAATGAATGGCTGGTTTTAACTGAATCCTCCTGGTCTTGCATGAATCTATCTCCAAGCAGGGCCCTTTGGATCGTTCACACCTACACCACTGCTGTCAATCAGGAGTCACTCCACCAGTGCAGAGCGAAAGTAAGTGTGAACAGAACGGAGACCGTTGTCCTGGAAGTTCCCCTGAGCACTGTGGTCCTGACTGTGACCCAAAGAAATCAATGGGAGTTTAACTACTAATTCCAATGGGAAAGGACTATGCCCCCTATAGTAACAAAGGGTTAGTATTTCAAGGGCTCAGCACCCAACATGCACAGCTCTTGTGAAAATATGGCTCAGGGGACTGGACTGTGCAACCTTTACTTGTGCTGGTGAACACTTACTCTCAGGAGTAGGCCATGCACCCGAATGTATGAGCTGAGTACTCATCCATGGGAGCAAGAGCTGAACAGTCCAGCCAGAAGAAAATGTGATAAACAGAGGGTCCAGGACCTTCAAACCCTTCCAGGACACTTTGGAGATTTAAGCTCCCAAATATACTCTGTGTGTGTGTGTGTGTGTGTGTGGAGCTTGGCACACTAATCTCACTTCAGCTCCCCCCAAACTAGCCAGGCAGGGAGAAAAATGATTTAGATGATTTACAATGCTTCGGAAGAGTTGAAAAAAGCGAAGTAAATAATAAATCAAAACCAGCCAAAAGAACAAGAATACATCCATCTTTTATGAGCGCCATTCATTGCTGTATGTACAGTTCAGACATAAAACAAACGCACCGTGCAAAGTTGCTGCTGCTTCAGAAGTGCCTGTGCCCAGCAGTTCCAAACTACATAAAAGCAGAGGCACACAGAGCCCCAGTCGTTGTCTGGCAAGCGCAGGAATCCAGCTCCTATTCTCTGCCTCCTTATCAGCCCTGTGCATGGCCTGACGTGAGGATGATCATTTCAGTGTGGATTCAGGGCCCCAAATTAATGTGTATAAAAACAACTTTCTCCAAAGGCAAATTTTATCCTGTGAGTCTCCTGCCCTCAGTGGAAAACTATGCAAAGTGTGACTTTTAAACCACAGCCAACCACCTTTGCAGAATTCGAGCATCTAGAGCCTCTCTGAAGCCCTGGCCTTTTCTGGTGGAGTTCACTTCGGACAAAAAAGGGAGAAATGACCTGTAGGAATTCCTTCTCCATCCACATGTCTGCTTATCACTCTTCCACCTCCCTGGGTCCTAGCTCTGGGATGCTCCATACAATGGGCACAGTTGCTCCCTAGGAGGTTATTAAAGGACCGATCCAAGAACAGAGTATGGTCGCTCAGCCTCCGAGCACAATGAAAAATGGAAAGTTTAGTTCCGAAAAAGACCCAAAAATTCAGGGGCTGAGATTTTTCAGAGCTACCTAGGGGATTTGGATGCCCCATCCAAACCTGTTTCAAAGCCTAAATTCAAACCCTCTTGAGCACCTGGAGCTCCATTTGGAAGGGTGCTGTTTGAGATCATCACCATAGAAGGCTGTCATTCTTGTTCTTGGATTGATGCAAAGAGCCACTTCAATACCTACTTCAGAGGGTCGCATGCTGCAGCTGCAGCTCTGTACCAAGCAACATCCACACAGTAATGGAGATCTGTGTCTATTTCTCTCAAGAGAGAAAGACCTGGCCTCCAGTACAGCCAAATTAGCCCAATGATAACTAGAGATGGGCCACACCCACAGCCTTGAATTCAAAGTACTTCAGATTTTGGACCCACCCCAATGATGGGCTGCAGATCAGTTCCCAAACTGGAAGGAGTTCGTTTTAAGATTCTTGTCTGGACGGAACTGAAAACTTATGAGAGCTTTTGACCTTCAAGACCTCTGCTATTTGGGGGCAAGAACAGATCATGAGATTTTGGTGCCCTCAAATGCAAACCCATATCTTAACCCTGATTCAACTGTGAATCCCCAAGAACAAATCTGACTCCAACCCCTGCCTCCTTTGCCCATGTCCAGTGAGAGCCTGTGAAAAACACAATTCTATTTCTGCATGTCGAACTTGGACTGTGCAGCAGTGCCTCACCCTTGTTAGCCCGAGACAGACTGAGATAAACGCCTGTTTGTTAGCCTGAGATAGAATTTTGCAGTAGATTTTTGATACTCTTATATCCTTACTAATATATGTGAACAAAAAACAAAGCCTCTGTGTGTTACATCTGCCCACAAGCAGATGGGGTGAAAAGAGATAAGGAATAGGGCTAAAGTGTTGCTGGGCAGAGTGGGAGTGTAAGATACGAGCATACACTGGAAGGCTGCTTGGCTCCTCTCTCAAGCCCAGGTCAAGCAACCAGTTGGGAGGGGCAAGGGGGGATGGAGGGGAGGCGTAAGAAACACTAAAAGCCAAAGAAAAGCCTGGCCTTGACCAGAACACAACCTCACTCATACCTCTCCCATGGGATACAAAAGAGGTGGTACCAAGACCCCAAACTCACAACGCTCCAAAACGGAACATAACCATAAATTGTAAGGGGTGGGACCAGGGGTGAGCACTGCAAGTATATTTGGGCCTGCTAAGGAGGAGGAGGTGGGAATAGGGAAGGGGGACACATGGACATGCTGGCTTGAAACTAACCCCAATAAACATGGCATTGCCTGCACTTTGGACTTCCGGTCTTCTGCTTTCTGTCTGCATGACAAGAACTGGGGGGGGTAACGGTAAACCCGTAACCCTTCTAAGTGAAGTCACTCGCTCCCAGGAAAAGGAAGAGACAGATTCAGAATAATAAAGTACTATGCTTTGTTTGTTTTTAAGTTGGATAGCGACAAGAAAAATCTCCTTCTTTCTCTCTCTCTAATTCAGCTCCGGGGCAAAGAGCTGGAAATGGCATGTGCCAGCTCTGATTCAGAGCTCCTACTGGCTTTACATGCATGCAGTTCCACTGACGGCAGTGGCATTACTCATGATTTCCGCTGGAGTTAGAGAGATTCAAGCCTGCCATGTAGAAGCAAATCCAGCTGGCATCTCATCATCAATAAATCCTTGAGGATTTCAAAGGCTGAAAAAAATGATGCCTGAGTTTCCTTGGGATGACGCTGGACCCACTTTAGCTTAGGCAGAACATTCAAAAACTCAGGGAAGAGTCCTGAGCAGCCTTCTGCTTCCAGTTTGACTTTGGGGCCCTCTGGCCGCTCGGAGGAGACGGTTGGTGCAGAGTTATAGAAGTCACATAGGCCAGTTGTAGCTCACTTGGGTACAATTTCACACACGCCACACGCATCTCTTTCTTCTCATTGGCTGACAGGTTCATCATGGTGAGGTCACATCCACCCAGATACTCCACATCAACCTGCCGTTGCTGCTGAGTCCTCCTCCCTGGGAATCTTTAACAGAGCAGAACGCCATGGACTTGGCTGCTTACGTTTATCTGGCGTCCTGTATGACAGAACCCAACATCTTCACTTCACCCAGAAAATACATCGCCATTGCAGGACAGTCACATCACGCTATCCAGGACCCGAACTCTGGATCAAACAGCCACTCCTCTCGGGACATACAGGTCTGCTTCATACTCTTCCTATTGGGCATCAAACACAAATGCATGGCCTCACTTTTACATCCCCCAGAGCGCCCTTGTGGAAAAGACCTGTAGAATCTAACAGCATTATCCCCAATTTACAGGTGGAGAAACTGAGGCACAGAGCAGGGAAGGGACTTGTCTGAGGTCACCCAGAGGGTCAGTGGCAGAGCTGAGATGAGAGCCGTGGTCACCATACCAGCTGTCTACCATGGCGCACCTCCCGTGGAGCATCCCTTGCTGCATCTAATGTGCTGGGCACTGCTTCTGGAGTCCACAGTGACCCTGACCAATGTCCCAACTGCTTCCAATGGGGTCCCTGTATTGTTCTGCACAATGGACTGCGTCCCCAACAGCGCTGCCCCACATCCCATGGCCCAGTCCCGTGGTACTGCCCCTTGTGCTGGGCACTACACACAAAGCACCGCAGTAGGGAAGATGGATGTGCCAGGCACGCAGTGCCGTCCGCTCAGGATGCAGCACGCTGGGGGTGGGGGTTAGGTCGGGGTGAAGCAGGTAAAGAAAAGAGTTTGTAAAATGGGACAAGCTGGATGTTGTACCCCTTCCTCCTCCTGCAGGGCTGTCTCTCCAGGGCGGCAGGCAGCGATCTGTGTCCTTTCCGCTCCAGGCTGTGCCCTTGCAGTGTGGGGCAGCTGGGAATGGCCCCTCTGGAGCAATCTGCAATGTGTGCTGCTGTTAATTGGAAAGGGATGCACGCCCACCTGGAAGTCACTGTAAATCTGGCCTCTGCAGCACAGAATGTCCTGAATTTAAGTTGTAATTAGAACTTCTATTGATGGCGCAAGGCCTCATTTTTCATGTGAAGCTGCTCATTGCTCCCAGTCAAGAAATCAATCTGAGCCTGTTGATGAGATGAGGCTGTCAGATTTGCAGAGTGGATTGATGGTAGCAAGCAAGGAGCTTGGTGACCTTAACTCCTCTGCTGCCCTGGTTCTAGCTCGGGCCTGGAAGGAGGCTCTGGGCAGAGAAGGGGACAGACTGGGCTCTTCATGGAGGACAAGTGTCCAAATCCCATGAATCCATTAACCCAAAACAAACATCATGCAGGTCCCAAAGAGCCTAAGGGGCAAGGCTGCATGCTGTGTGTGCATGTGTATCCCTGTGCGTGGAAGTGTGGATGCAGAAGGGTGTGTCAGTGTGTCAGTGTGTGCACAGGCACGCATGTGAGCATATGCGTGCGGTGTGTGTATATGTGTGTCTGAGCACGTGTGCGTGTGTGAAAACACGACTGAGCATGCACCTGGGTGACATCACTGATGGCTGAGCCCCTTTCAGCTCTAGGGGTGGCGCTGTCCCTTGAGACAGTCAGTGGTCTCCGTCGGCCCTGGCCTGGTGAGGGGATGGGAACGCCAGGCTGGGCCTGGGGCAGAGAGGACAATGGAAGCACATGGGCCCTTTGAATGTTATTCTATAGCCAAGCACCCTATTATCCATACAGCACCGTCTGGCTCTCACTAAAACACCTTGTAGCCATTTGGCCTGAGCCTGCTGCTGAGGGGCTGGGCCCTGGCCTGGAGGAGGCCCCCTAACACTGATCCGGGGAGAGGAATATACAGTCTCTGAGACATGGGAGTGTGGAGTCCCTGAGCTGCGGCCAGCTCCTCCCCATCACACATCCCCCCTCAAGGACATTCAGGGCAACACGGGGCCTGGCACAGGCCACATGAGCTGGGCCGAGAGTCTCCACCTTGGCCCACAGGCAGGAGAGCTGCTTCCTAGGGTGGCTGGAGCTCTTCTCCCCAGTCTGAGCAAGGGAGACCTCTGGCTCCTGCAATACATCCCCGGCCAGGCCTCTCTGCTCCGGCTGTGTGTGCAAGGGGATCCTGTCCCCTTCCCCCTGCCGCTAGGGCCCTGGAAATCACAGCAAACACCCGGCCTGAAGCACCTGGGCCTGGGAAGAGAGAACAGAGGGGAGGGGCTTGCGTGTGAATGGGAACTCAGGGGAGATGGGGGAGGGGCAGGTGGCTCCTGTACCCCGGCAGAGAGACATTTCTGGGTGCAGCAGTGCTTAAAATGTTGCCCAGAGCCCTGGCCAGCGTGGTACACACGTGTGTGTAAATCGGTAAGTGCACATGTCCCTGAGTGTGTGTGTACATCTCTTTGTGTGTGTGAATCCCTGTTATGATTTGTGTATGTGCATTCCTGTACAGCTGTCGATGTGAGTGCACATCTCTGTGTGTTATTGTCTCTCCATAGCAGTGTTGTAGTCGGACTCTGTGAGTCTGTATGCGCTAGTGCGGCTGCAGGTGTGTGTGAGGGGAGGGTGATCTGCATCGGGGGTGGGGGGCTACTTTTGTAGCTCCCCAACCGCTCACCTCCCCAGAGAATCTCAAACAGCTCCCGGCCCCTGGCATTTGCTGGTGGACTCAAAGGCAGACCCATCAAACGGCCGCGTTGGGTGGGGGGGCTGCGCAGGGGCACGGCAGAGAGACACCCTCTCCTAGGCATTCAGGTTGGAACCAGGCAGTTGGGTGTGGGAGAGCGAGGCCCAGCTGCCTGGGAATGAGCAGGGAGCCCGGCTCCGCGTCCACACACATGGCTGGCTCTGGGAGGGAGACACGAGCCAGGCGGAGCGTTCTCACTGTTCTGCAGCACTCCAGCGGGAACAGAGAAGGGCCTAACCAGCCTCAAACTCTAGGCTGTTTGAAACCTGAAGCAAACTGTGCTAATGGCCTGTAAGCAGGTAACATTCCTGCCCTACTCCTAATACGCACAGCACGTGCACACACAGACACATACATAGCACGTTCATCCACACACAGCATGCACACCCACATATACACAGCACAGCCTGCACACACACATAGCATGTGTATGCACACAAAACACCCCAAGTGCACACACTCCCCCACGCACAAAGGGTCTGATCCCATCTTACCCTATCCCCACCCCCTGGCCTTGATTGATAACTTAAGCAACAACAAATATAAACCTCANTACATGAAGGATGATCAACAGGTTCTTACCTGCTCCTTTTAGGATCCTTTTCAACCGCAGGTCCACATCCCGAATCTTAGCGCCTGGTAGACAGCACACCCTTCTGTTCTCCGGATCGGCCCTGGTCACCGGCCTGTCCAACCTTCTCAGTAAGGAATCCCCAATCACATAGACCTGCCTTTGCCTAGTGACAGTGCGCTCTGCTAGTCTATCCCCCGTTCCCCCTGGTTGCAAGCTCCTTCCATTCCTATCATCCCTTGTAGTCCCCCTTAAGCCATTCTGTATCCTCCCCGGGCCCAAAGTCGGTGCTGTCTCCATCGATTCCTCCCCTCTTTCTATCGGACTAGCCGCTCTTCTCTTCTTCCTCGCCCTCCCGCCGTCAGCTACCACCTGCTGTACCCCCTCCTCATTCTCCAAACCTTCAAACCTGTTACGTAGCTCTATTTCCCCCTGTGACGGTGCTGCCTGTTGGAGCCAGCTGAGGTCACTCAATCAGGGTGAACTGCGAACAGAACGGGGCAGACAAACCCCAAACGCTGGTGGATATTCCAATACTTAGATTTTCCAAGCCAGCACAAAACAACTTCTATATTACCATACAGGTTACTCAGAAGTCCAAACAACGCAGTTCCCTTAAAGTACCCAGCCTCAGGCCTCCGTCCAGACACACCTGTCAGATATGATGATGATTATTGAGAATCTTATCTCATCATATAAAAGAAAAGGTTCTTCCAATCCCAAAGGATTAACCACATACCCAGGTTCAATTATAACTTAGATCTTACCCAAAATACACGCTATAGTCAATTCTTATTAACTAAGCTAAAATTTATTAAAAAAGAAAAGAGAGAGAGTGTTGGTTAAAAGATCAATACACAGACAGACTTGAATTCAATTCTTGAGGTTTAGATACATAGCAGAGGTGAGCCTGTAGTTGCCAAAAGTCCTTTTAGAAATAGTCCATAGGTTATAGTCCAATGTCCATATTCAGGGTGGCTCCAGTCAAAGACTGGGGATCTCAATCCTTATGGCTTAAGGTTCCTCCCTCTTGAAACCAAAGCAGATCTGAGATGATGTATGATCATGTCCCAGGGTTCTTATACATTTTCAGCAGCCTTTTGGCCTGAGAAAACAACAGGCTTAATTCTCCTTCCTCTAAACATCATGGCAATTAGCACAGGGTAATTTATCCATTAAACAGTTCAGCTACAGGTTACTACAACCTTTAAAGAGACATATAGACAAGCCTTGTTTGCTGACACCACAAGACCTGAGCAAACATTTACCCTTGAGATCTCTAACAATGCAAACTTGCGTTTTAAAGCTTTATTTATTTACCTATCTTTCTAACCAGTTTTTAAGGCTCATCCCTAGTTCAGGTTATTCTCTGAGTTAATTAACTCTTTCTGGCCCTGTCATGAGATATTATATTACACTCATAACGTCACACCCCCTCACTGGCCCTCCTTTTCCCCTGCCTGCTTCTCATGGTCACATGCTTCCACTGGCCATGCTCCCCACCCAGCATTCCCCCCTCACAGGCCTTTGCCCCTGCTTCCACCTGTACCCCTGAGCATTCCCCTTCAGCCACACCTTGCCTTTGCTCTATCAGCTGCTCGAACCCCCTTCTATGCTGTATCAGGGTTTCTACCTGCATCTCCAAACCTCGGATCTTTTCTTCCATCAGCAACTGGACTGTTTCTCAGGCTTTTCCCCAAAGGCTTCATCTCCCTGTCCCTGGTTCCTTCTGCCTCAGAGAGCTGCTCAACCCTGTTTTTACTCCTGAGTGCTAATAAAACCTTCCTGTTCCAGCTACCAGGGGGAGTCAGCAAAATAGCTCTTCATCTCTATTCAGGATCCTAGCACCCAGTGTCCTGTCACATGGGCCACTGCTTGTACACTGAGCACGGCACAGAGCTGTGCTGATCTGACCAGTGCTTTCCTGTTGTCTAGAGGTCCCTGTTTCCCATTTAGATTCCTCCTGTAGCTTACATCTGTTCACCATCTACTGACTGCACCTTCCATCCACACCCTTCTGGGCCCAGGAACACCAGATCTCTCAGAATACAGGCCTATTCTAGTAGGACCATCCACAGGCCTCAGGTACCAGAGGCAATGGCCTACTGGGGCTGTGTTGAATCATCAGCCATATTGTTTGCATTGCAAAGTTGCTACATGCCCGTTTCTTTTAGAAAAGAAGTAATTTCCCTCCCTTTGTCCCCCTTCTCTTTAAATGTCTCCCCCCAGTGCCTCATGCCAGCAGCTCCCTAGGCCTGACCTTCCGCTGACCTAAACCTTGGATCATCTTTTACACACGTGCAAAGTGAATGTGAAATATGAGCATTGTGATCTGGCAGCCTTGCATGCCCACTTTGCACAGGAGTTGTAAATGGCTGCACAAGGTGCAAGGTAGGGAAGAATTGGGCCCAAGGGAAGCAGGATTGGTTCGTTAATCTCTTGGATGACTAGGGAGATTTGAATGGGGCAGTCCAAGGCCTGAACTAACCTTCTACCTCAGGAACAAGCTGCTTTGATCATATTAATTAATTATTATGATTATTATTGCATTCACCCTTTCCATCCTTAGGCCTGGGCACACGGTACCAGGTGGTGTACGAACACAGAACAAAAAGACATTTTCTGATGCAAGTTTATAATGTAACTCCGCCCCTTTCCCACACACACGCACATACACGGGGCCTTTCTTCTGCATGGTTCTGGGACATCCAGGCCTGGGGCAAATCCTGCTTTTCGGCTGCAGAGTCCTGAGAACAGGAGAGAATCCGAATGTTCTTCATATTTAGCCCTCAGCACTTTGCACCTGTAGACCTGAAGGCAATTTATAAACGTAGGGTTCCTAATCCCAGGGAAGGAGAGGGGGCAGGACTGGGATTTACCTGCCTTCTATTCCTGGCTCTGCTAAGGACCTGCTGGCTGACCTAGGGCAAGTCACTTCACCTCTATGGGGCAGGTAGGGCAGGCAGTCCACCTCATAGCAGGAAAGCTCTAATTTCAAACCAAGAGCATCAGGCCATGCCAGCAGGTTTGTAAAAGTTGCGCCAATCTGTGGGTCTGCACTGCTGGCCCTGGATAACAAGACAAGGTGAAGCAAGCTTTCCAGATCCCCTGTATACAGAAAGGGAAACTGAGGCACAGAGAGGCAACGCAACATGCCCAAGGTTTCAGAGGGAATGTTGGAACCAAGAGTTTGAGCGTCATCAAAGGGAGCCAGCGATCACAGAACTCTCACTGGCTGCCCTTTGGGCTCCACCTCCCTGTGCATCAATGTCATGCATGATTCTCATTATTTGCTAAGTGCTCGCAGTGGGTTCGGCCATCCCAAGGGGGCACGTCCCAGGGTAGCTCCCACCCCAAGGAGGCCACAGTTGGAAAGGAGCCAGTGTAACTGCCTCACAAAACAGTCTTTCAAAAGTGAGTCTTGAGGAGAGATTTGGGGGGGGGGTGAAGGGGGGCCGGGCTCATTGGGCTAGGGGAGGGTTCCACGCAGAGGGGGCAGCATGGATGAAGGTGCAGAGTTGAAAGTGGGAGAAGGAAACAAAGGGAGTGTTGCAGCTGGCATCATTGGGAGAGAAAAGGGGGGTAAAGGAGGTGAGATTAAAGGTCAGAGCTGACTCCTGGGCTGGGACAGAGCTGGCAGAGCCTCGAAGACAAGGAGGGTTTAGGTTTGACGCAGTGGGCAAGGGGGAGCCAGTGGAGTTACCCAAAGAGGGGCGTGATGCAGGTAGATCCTCAGCCAAGAAAGATCATTTTGGCTGCTGCAGTTTGGATGGAGTGGAGGGGAAGGACCTGGGCGAAAGGCTGGCCAGACAGGAGGGGCAGGGGATGACCGGGCCAGGACGAGTGTCTTAGCTCCTAGACCAGGAAGGAGCGGATGGATCCCGGAGACAGAGGGAAGGTCTAGGGAGCGTGGAAAGCAGTGGAGAGAGGAGCCAGAGCTAATGCCAAGATGGCCAGGCTGGCTGAGCTTTTCTGCAGGGAGGAGCATTTGGGAAGTGAGAGCGGATGCTGAGGGCAGGGGCCAGGCAGGGTGTGGGCAGCCCTCACTAATGGTGCCTCTTGAGGGCTCTTCCGTTGTTGTGTAAGTATCAGATACGGAATATCTAGCCTGAATGCACAAAAGGAATTAGGCGCTGTCGTCTCAGTTTGGGGACCACTGTGATGCGCCGAACCCTGCAGGTGCTTAAACTCACACCTACATTTTTGCAGTAAAAGTTCCCTCAGCACCTGTTTCTACCTCTGAGCACACACACGGCCTCCTCCCTCAAGGTGTCGAACACCTATCTCCTGGATAAGCCCAGAGCCATTCACAAACCAGGGGAGATAGGCATTGCTCTGCCTAACTCACGGGTAGGGCCCAGTCCGGTTGGTCTGCTCAGAGGGTGCCTGCTGGGTGGGGCCTCTGTAGGAGAGCTTGCACCAAGTGGTTGGGGTGGGGGGAGAGGTTTTAGCTCAGTAGCTCGGGCACTCACCTGGGAGACCCCTGGTCCAAGTCCCCCTCCCCCTGAGGGGGAGAAGGATTTGAACAGAGATCTGTCACCTCTCAGGTGAGCTCTAATGACTAATGGGCTGTGGCTAAGGCTACGATTATGTCACAGTGGTCACAGAAGTCACAGAATCCATCACTTCCAGAGACCTCCGTGACATTTTCTGCCTCAGCCCCTGGACTGCGGGGCTGGAGCACGGGCGCCAACTTATTTCTGCGCCGGTGGGTGCTCGCGCCCCACGCCCCGACTCCACCCCTGCCCCAAAGTCCCCACCCTAACTCCGCCGCTCCCTGCCCCTATTGGACCCCTCCCCAAATCCCCGCCCCGGCCCTGCCTCCTCCCCCAAGTGCACCGCGTTCCCCCTCCTCCCCCTTCCCTCACAGGCTTGCCGCATGAAACAGCTGTTTCGCGGCACAAGCGCTGGGAGGGAGAGAAGCAGGATGCGGCGGCGCACTCAGGGGAGGAGGCGGAGGTGAACTGGGGTGGGGGGGGGCGGGGAGCTGCCAGTGGGTGCAGAGCTCCCACCAATTTTTCCCCGTGGGTGCTGCAGCCCCGGCGCAGTCGGCACCTATGGGCTGGAGCTGTCCGCCCTGGATCTCCCAGATGTGGCGGGGCCCCCACAGCTCCCAGCCACCGTGGGCAGAGGGGGACCCCGCAGTTCCCAGGTGCCTACCCGGAGCTCCAAGCCCCCAGAGCAGCAGCAGATGGGTGCTGGACCCCCTCACTCCTCGTGTTGTCAGGGTTATTTTTAGTAAAAGTAACGACAGGTCATGGGCTTCCGTGAATTTTTGTTTATTGCCCATGACCTGTCTGTGATTTTTACTAAAAATTACCATGACAAAATCTTAGCTACGGCATATTCTGATGCGGGGCTCCCTCAATCTCTCCTGTTGAAGCTGTCGCACTTCGGAGACATGGTCAGTCACTGGAGTAGGGGAACTTGATCCTGGGTCTCCCATCTCTCAGGTGGGCACTCAGACCACCAGATGATAGAGTCGTTCTCATGCTCGGTCGGTCGGTCTCTCTCTCTCTGCTCTCCCAAATGGCACTTTAAGGATATGTCAAAAACCCGTGGCTGGCCCAGGTCAGCTGACTCAGGCTTGTGGGGTGTTATCAATAGATTTCTGTCAAACTAGGAGAGCTCAGTGTTGTATCCAGTAATATTCAATAGTTTCGTTAATAACTTGGATAATGGAGAAGAGAGTAAATTTATAACATTTTCAGATGATACCAAGCTGGGAAGGGCTGCAAGCACTGTGGATGACAGGATTCGAATTCAAAACAACCTTGACAAATTGGAGAATGGGTTTGACTTCAACAAGATGAAATTCAATAAAGACAAGTGCAAAGTACTTCACATAGGAAAGAAAAATAAAATGCACAATTACAAAATGGGGGATAACTGGCTAGGTGGTAGTACTGCTGAAAAACAATTGGGGACTATAGCAGATCACAAATTGAATATGAGTCAACAATGTGATGCAGCTGCAAAAAAGGCTAATATAATTCTGGGGTGTATTAATCGGAGTGTTGTATGTAAGACATGGGAGGTAATTGTGCCGCTCTACTCAGCACTGGTGAGGCCTCACCTGGAGTACTGTGTCCAGGTCTGGGGGCCACATGTTAGAAAAGACGTGAACAACTTGGAGAGCAACAAAAATGATAAAAGGTTTAGAAAACCTGACCTATGAGGAAAGGTTAAAAAACTGGGTATGTTTAGTTTTGAGGAAGGAGGACTAAGGGGGGACCTGATAACAGTCTTCAAATAGGTTAAGGATTTTATAAAAATGATGGTGATCCATGCCCACTTAATGGGCTTAATCTGCAGCCAGATAAATTTAGGTTAGATATCAAGAAAAACTTTCTACTTATAAGGGTAATTAAGTTCTGTAATAGCTTTCCAAAGGGGGTTGTGGAATCCCCATCATTGGAGGTTTTTAAGAACAGGTTAGACAACCCCCTGTCAGGGATGGTCTAGATAATATTGAGTCCTGCTTCAGTGCAGGAGACTGGACTGGATGGCCTACTGAGGTCCCTTTCTGTCCTACATTTAGGATGATCGGGGAATGGAGGGCCTATCGTATGAGAGGAGACTGGAAGAGCTTGGCTTGTTTAGTCTGGCACAAAGAAGGCTGAGAGGGGATCTGACTGCTATCTGCAGTGGTTTTTAAACTAACGACTGTGGGAAAGCCAACAGCTGCAGAAGAGCACACAGTTTGGACAGAAAAGTTCCTTAGGGGAGAGTTTATTAAAGGAGATGTTCTATATCCTAGTCAAGAGGGGAGCATAGAAGTTGATAAAGTACAGGTGGGAACTGAAGAGAAACAGTCAAACGAAAAAGAGTCCCATTCAATTACATCACATGAAGGCAGACAACTAAATATTGTAGAAGTCTAAATGATAATGTGGGTGAACTTGAGTGTCTGATATTAAATAAGGATATTGATATAATAGGCTTCACAGAAACCTGGTGGAATGGTGATAATCAATGGGACATGGTAATACTAGCGTACAAAATATACAGGAATGACAGAGTAGGTTGTGCTGGTGAGGGAGTGGCACTATATGTGAAAGAAAGCGTACAGTCAAATATAGTAAAAATCTTAAATAAATCAAACTGTACCACAGAAACTCATGCTTGAACAATAAGAATATAGAAGCAGGGATATATTACCGACCACCTGACCAGGACGGTGATAGAGACTGTGAAATGCTCAGAGAGATTAGAGAGGCTACAAAAACAGAAAATGCAATAATAATGGGTGATTTCAACTATCCCCGTATTGACTGGGTATAAGTCACCTCAGGAGCGGTGCTGAGATAAAATTTCTCTACACCGTTAATGACTGCTTCTTGGAGCAGCTAGTCCTGGAGCCCACCAGAGGAGAGGCAATTCTTGATTTAGTTCTGAGCACAGAATCTGGTCCAAGAGGTGAATATCGCTGAACCGCTTGGTAATAGCGACCATATTGTAATTACATGTAACATCCTTGTAGGGGGAAAAATACCAAAGGAACTCAGCACAGTAGCATTTCACTTCAAAAAGAATTACACAACAATGAGGAAGCTAGTTAATGGAAATTAAGAGGAACAGTCCCAAGAGTGAAATGCCTGCGAGCTGCATGGAAACTATTTAAAAACACCATAAGAGAGGCTCAAACTAAATATATACCCCAAATAATAATTAAAAAAACCAGTAAGAGGACCAAAAAATGCCACCATGACTAAACAGCAGAGTAAAAAGAGGCGGTTAGAGGCTTTACAAATTGGAAGGAAAATCCTACTGAGGAAAATAGAAAGGAGCCTGTGGCAAAACAAAAGTAAAGGTAACACTGACCAAAAAAGAATATGAAGGGTAACTAGCAAAAGACACAGAAAGAAACAGCAATTTTTTTAGTACATCAGAAGCAGGAAGCCTGCCAAACAATCAGTTGGGCCACTGGACAACCAAGGGGCTCAAGGAGCACCGAAGAAAAACAAGGACATTGCAGAGAAGCATAATGAATTATTTGCTTTGGTCTTCACTGCAGAAAATATGAGGGAGATTCCAACACCTGGGTCATTCTTTTTAGGTGACAAATCTGAAGAACAGTCCCAGATTAAGATGTCAACAGAGGAGGTTTTGGAACAAATTGCTAAATTAAACAGTAATATGTCACCAGGACCAGATGGTATTCACCCAAGAGTTCTGAAGGAACTCAGATATGAAATTGCAGAACTACTAATTGTGGTATGTAATCTATTACTTAAATCAGCCTCTGTACCAGATGTCTGGAGGATAGCTAATGTAATGCCAATTTTTTTAAAGGGCTCCAGACGTGATCCCAGCAATTATAGGCCGGTAAGCCTAACTTCAGCACCAGGCAAATTGACTGAAACTGTAGTAAAGAAGAGAATTATCAGACACATAGATGAACACAATATGTTGGGGAAGAGGCAACATGTATTTTGTAAAGGGAAATCATGCCTCAACGATCTATTATAATTCTTTGATTGTGTCAAAAAGTATATGGACAACGATGATCCAGTTGATATAGTGCATTTGGACTTTCAGAAAGCCTTTGACAGAAGCCCTCAACAAAGGGCTCTTAAGCAAAGTAAGCCGTCATGGAATAAGAAGGAAGGTCCTCTCAAGGATCATGATTAAAATATAGGAAACAAACAGTAGAAATAAATGGTTAGTTTTCACAATGGAAATATGTAAATAAAAGGGTCTCCCTAGGATCTGTACTGGGACCAGTGCTATTCTACATATTCATACATGATCTGGAAAAGGGGTTTGACAGTGAGGTGGCAAAGTTTGCAGACAATACTAAATCACACAAGATAGTTAAGCCCAAAGCTGACTGCGAAGCGTTACAAGGGAATCTCACAAAACTGGGTGACTTGGCAACAACATGGCAGATAAAATTCAATGTTGATAAGTGCACAGTAATGCACATTGGAAAACATGATCCCAACTATACATACAACATGATGGGTTCTAAATGAGCTGTTACCACCCATGAAAGAGACCTTGGAGTCATCACGAATCTCTGAAAACATCTACTCAATGTGCAGCCACTGCCCAGAGAGCGAACAGAATGTTAGGAACCCTTAGGAAAGGGATAGATAATAAGACAGAAAATAACATAACGTCACTCTATAAATCCCCGGTATGCCCACATCTTGAATACTGCGTGCAGTTCTGCTTGCCCTATCTCAACAAAGATATATTAGAATTGGAAAAGTTACAGAGGAGGGCAACAAAAGTGATGAGGGGGATGGAACAGCTTCCATACGAGAAGACTTTAAAAAGACTGGGACTGTTCAGCATAGAAAAGAGACAACTAAGGGGGGATAAGATAGAGGTCTATAAAATTGTGAGTGATGTGAAGAAAGTGAATAAGGAAGCGTTATTTACTTCTTCATATGACTGAAGAACCAGAGGTCACCCAATGAATTTAATAGGCAGCAGATTTAAAATAAATGAAAGAAAGTACTTCTTTACACAACACACAGTCAGGCTGTGGAACTCGTTGCCAGGGGATGTTGTGAAGGCCAAAAGTGTAACTGGGTACAAAAAAGAATGAGATAAGTTCGTGGAGGATAGGTCCATCAATGGCTATTAGCCAAGATGCAACGGTGTCCTTAAGCCTCTAACTGCCAGAACCGGGGCCTGGATGACAGGGGATGGATCACTCAATGATACCTGTTCTGTTCATTCTCTCTAAAGCATCTGGCACTGTCCAGTGCCAGAAGACAGGATACTGGGCTCGATGACCCAGTATAGCCGTTCTTATGTTATATGTTCTATAAAATCATTAGGGGATAAATACCAGGGAGAGTGAAGAGCTATATAAGCTTAAGGGCAATAGTGGCACAAGAATAAATGAACATAAACTGGCCACGAACAAATTCAGACTGGAAATTAGAAGAAAGTTTCTGACCAGAAGAGGAGTGAAGCTCTGGAACAGCCTTCCAATAGGGGTTGGTGAGGACAGGACAACTTCATTCGTTTTAAGAGAGAGCTGGACTCATTTATACTGTGATTGTATGATAGGGTTGCTTGTGAAGGTGGGGGCATAGCTCTGTGGCCCTGGGGCTCACTTCTGGTTTATGTCCTGTGTTCCTAAAGCTCATACTTTGGGGTTTTAGCCAGCCACCTGCAGGGGTCAGGAAGGGATTTTTCCTCCCAATGTATTCTGGGTTTTGTTTTGTTTTATCTCTTTCCTCCAAAGCATCAGGGATGGGCAGGGATGGAGATGGGGCATTGGGTGGGGAAGGCCAGGGCTCTGAGGTGGCACCAAGCATCCTCTCTCTCACGTACTTGGCTGTCTGCTTCTTGCTCACACACTCAGGGTCTAACTGATCACCGTATGTGTGGACAGGAAGGAATTTCCCCCAGGTCAGATTGGAAGTGACCTGGTGGGGGGAGGGCAGTTGTGACGGGTTGGATCACAGAAACCCCCTTGGGAGCTGCCGCCCGATGTGCAAAGACTACTTCTTTTCCTGTTTTCCCTGCCAGCTCAAGACTCCAGCACCCTGTCTTGCTGAAGCCAGACACACCCGTCTGCTCCAACACAGACCCAGATCTGAATAACCTGCCCCAAAGCTGCAGGTTTACCTGAAAACAGCTCATAGAAGTGTGCTTGTCTTTAGCACTCAGATGCCCAACTCCCAATGGGGTCTAAACCCAAATAAATCCGTTTTAAATCATAAATTGTTCGCCCTCTATAACACTGATAGAGAGATATGCACAGTTGTTTGCTTCCCCAGGTATTAATACATACTCTGAGTTAATTAATAAGTAAAAAGTGATTTTATTAAATACAGAAAGTAGAATTTAAGTGGTTCCAAGTAGTAACAGACAGAACAAAGTAAGTCACCAAGCAAAATAAAATAAAATGCGCAAATCTATGTCTAATCAAACCAAATACAGATAAAATCCTCACCAGTTCCAGAATATTCCCTTTTACAGGCTAATCTCCTTTTAGCCTGGGTCCAGCAATCACTCACACCCCCTGTAGTTACTGTCCTTTGTTCCAGTTTCCTTCAAGTATCCTGGGGGGTGGAGAGGCTCCTTCTTTAGCCAGCTGAAGACAAAATGGAGGGGTCTCCCACGGGTTTAAATAGACTCTCTCTTGTGGGTGGAGACCCCCCCTCCTCACTCCTATGCAAAGTCCAGCTCCAAGATCACCTGGGCAAGTCACATGTCCATGCATGACTCAGTCTTTACGGGCAGAAGCCATTGTCCACATGGTATCTTGCATGTCTCCAGGAAGACTTCTTATGTGGATTGGAGCATTCCAAGATGCATTGTTCCCCAAGTGCTTCCTGATCGGTACTTAACCTTGCGAATTCCTTCCTAAAGAAGCTGACCAAATGCCTCACAAAGCTTACTTAGAAATCAAGCAAGTATACATAACTTTGAACACACAAATGGTGCCTGCATACAACTAGGATGAACATAACCAGTAGTTCATAACCTTTACATAGATATGTTACATGGCATATGTAGCAAAACCCTATTCCACTTATATCATACATACATTTATAAGCACACACACACCCATAAAGCCTTATGGGGTACGCTGTCACAGCGGTCACTGCAGCATGTGGGTGCAGGTCATTTGCCAGGATTATCTGGGTATCTCTCACTTTATCATTTCCCTTCCATTGCAGGGACTTCGGGTACTGGTGCACCTTGGTCCCCCCATGTTCTCTTCCTGTGGCCCATAATGGTCTAGTCTCCTGTGGGTTGGGATGCTTTGGTCTAATTTCAATTGTTGGGGTTAGTGTGTGGGTGCTGGGTGGGGTTGGTGTAGGGTTGCCAGACGTCTGGTTTTCTACTAGAACGCCTGGTCGAAAAGAGACCCTGGCGGGACTGGTCGGCACTGCCGACCAGGCTGTTAAAAGTCCAGTCGGTGGCGCAACGGGGGCCGGGGGCTAAGGCAGTCTCCTTGCCTGCCCTGTCTCCGCGCAGCTCCTGGAAGTGGCCACCAGGTTCCTGCAGCCCCTAGGCAGAGGGGCAGCCAGGGAGGCTCCGTACGCTGCCCCCACCCTGAGAGCCAGCTCCGTGGCTCCCATTGGCCAGGAACCGTGACCAGTGGGAGCTGCGGGGGCGCTGCCTGCAGGGACGAGGGCAGCGCGTGGAGCCTCCCTGGCTGCCCAGGTGCCTAGGGGCCACAGGAACCTGGCAGCTGCTTCCTGGGATCTGCGGTAAGTGCCGCCAGGACCTCGCACCCACTCCCACACTCCGCCCCCTGACCCACCCAGAGTCCCCTCCAGCACCCAAACTCCCTCCCAGAGCCCGCACCCCCACACATTCCAATGCCCTGCCCCAGCCCAGAGCCCCCTCCTGCACCCTAAACCCCTCATCCCCAGACCCACCCAAGAACCCACACCCCCAGCCAGAACCCTCACCCCCCTCCTGCACCCCAACCCCCTGCCCCAGCCCGGTGAAAGGGAGAGCGAGCAACAGAGGGAGGGGGGATGGAGCGAGCAGGGGGTGGGGCCTCGGGGAAGGGACGGGATGGGGGTGTTCAGTTTTGTGCAATTAGAAAGTTGGCAACCCTAGGTTGGTGGCCTGTGATATACAGGAGGTCAGACTAGATGGTCTGGTGGTGCCCTCTGGCCTTAAACTCTATGACTCTTCTGCATGGCCAGCCTCATGTGCAATATGAGGTAAAGCTGTGAGTCCTCCTTCAGTCTGTTTAACAAATCTGTGCTGAGTGTAGAGGAAGCCTCAAGAGCTCAGATGACCTCAGATTTCATCATCTGGATCTCTGGTATGTAAGTTCTACTGCAGCTCTTAATCACTTTTCTGCAATTAACATGTCTTTATCAGGGATCTGTGTGATCTTTAGATCATATTTCTGTAACTGAAGTAGCATGCGTTGTCGCCTTGCAGGTGCTTTTCCAAGAGGTTTGGTGTATATAGCCTCCAGTGGTTTATGATCAGACTGTACCACAACCTGTACACTCCATATACTCCAAATGTACTGTGACATTTTTTTGTGGCAAACACAGTAGACAGTAGTTCCTTCTCAATTTGGGCATAATTTTGTTCTGCCTCAGTCAGAGCTCTTGATGTATATGAAACAAGGCCTCTGTCTTGCAGCCAACAAGCTCCTAAACATCTTCGGATGTGTGTGCTTGAATGGTGACTGGCTTGTTGGGATCATAGAAGATGAGCACTGGTGCATTACAGAGAACTAGCTCTAGTTGTTGCAGTGTCTTGTCACGTTTCCATGACCACTGCCACATTATGTTCTTAAGTAGCAATTGTCTCAATGGAGCAGTCAAAGGTGCTTCACCTGCGATGTACTGTGCAAGGAATCAAATCATCCCCAGGATCCTCTGTAATGCCTCTTGTCCTGCGGAGGTTTCATGTGAGCTATGGCTTCAACCTTACTGTTATCTGGCCTGATTCCTGGTGATGGAGAGAATGAGTCCCATGCATTTGACTTCATGTAGCATGAGCTGGATTTTATCTGGGTTGAACTTGATATTCCCTGCTTGAGCCTTTGCCATCATTTTCCTCCATGTCTGATCAAGTTAAGTTGATGCTGCTATTATCATGTTGTCTGCTATTATATGGACCCTGCAATATCTCCAAATGTTTCGTCATTCTTTTGTTGAAATACGGCACTAGCTAACTTTACTCCAAAAGTAGATGGAGAAACTTGTATCTGCCCCAGGGTGCATTGAAAGCAGATGACTCCTTCTCTAAGGTGGCTTGCCGATTTCCGTCTTTCTCATCTACAGCAGTGAATATGCTTGTTACCAGCTAGTCGGTATTGAACAACGGGCTGGTATGGGGATGGAGTAATGCAGCCTTATTAAGGTCTCTAGGATCCACACAAATCCCAATCGTGCTATTTGTCTGCTCAGTTCTCACCAAACTTAACCCATGGAGTGAGTATGTTCAATTTGGCTAAGACATTTTCTTTTTCTACCTGCCTAAGTGCATCTTTGAGTTTGTCTGTCACTGCAAAAGGTATATTGGGTAGCTGTGTGTGACAGGGATGACTGATGGATTCACAGATATGTGGTGCTTCCCATGGAATTCTCCTGGTCCCCTGAAGATCTCTTGTATTGTGCAATCCATTCTTCTTTAGTTCTGTGTGCCTGGGTGTGCAGCCTACCTGTTCTGTGCGTTAGGGTTAGCTTCCCTCCGAACAGTGGTGGTGTGGATTCCTCATTGGTGAAGAACTGAAGACTGAGCTTGTTCTTGACTGTTGCTGCTGACAGGGTGACTTCCTTCACAGTGTGTTCTGGAACTGGCTGTATCTGTATTTAGTTGGGACCTGGTATCTTTTTCAAAAGGTGAATTGGTAAAATATTAGCTTCAGCCTCAGTATCAAGCTTGAACTTCATTAGTACATTTCTTACATACCGTGTAGAATAGCAGCGTTTGACTGAGTCTGTTATACAATTTCTATAATCCGGTGATGTTGTATCTACCGGGAGAGATTGCGTCGCATTCGAGTTCAGCCAGAGATGTGTGGCTTTGTCTTTTGGGTTTGTTTGCTGCTCTGCACATAGAAGAACAGTAATTTAAGTTTCCACATTTGTGACACATTAGGCTTGGCAGCCTCTGGGCAGTTTTGTCTTCCCACAGCCCATGCAGTTTCTTTGTGTGAGCTGATGGTGTGTCTGTTTTGCTCTCTCAGGTGGCTGGGCCCTGCCCATAGTGCTCTGAATACTCTTTTGTCCAAGAGCCTGTATGAACTTGTCAGGATGTGGCCCAGACATAATCTCTATTTGTGTCTTTATGGCTTGTGTGGCTCTGCAAACGTCTATTGCTTTTTGCAAGTTCAAATCAGATTCTCTCAACAGTCTTTCCTTGAGCCCTGTATCAGTAACACCAAACAGTCATTATCAGTATTTCTAAAGTCACCACTTCTTGCTTTTTGCCTCAGCTCTATGACATACTGGCTATCTGCTCTTCTAGGTGTGGGGGAGACCAGAACTGGTTTCATTCAAACACCACAGTTTTCTTAGGGTTACTAGGCATTGTTAAAACCTCATTCAAAGAGGGAGGATTTTCATTTGGTTGCTGTAACAACGTGTGATAAACTTCCAGAGCCTTCTCTCCCACTGTTTGCAGTGAAATGGCTACTTTCATGTCCTCTTCTCCTTTATCTACTCAGATGGAGATATTCTCAGCGATTACCAAGGAACGATAAAGGTGGGGGTGGCTTGCAACCCTCCACATTCTGAATTATTTTTACTATTATTTTCTATTTTAACTGCATTCCTTTTGGGTTCACCGTTGCGTACTCACAGGGTCCTGTGTCTAGGAACTCTGTTCCTTCCGTGTGGCTCCTGCTGCTCTGCGGATCGCAGTTCTTGTCTGTGTGTAGCCGTTTACACCATTTGCTGGCCCACTGTTTTCCTGACAAAAGCAGCCACTTCTTGCGTCATACAGAAGGTGGTCACTGCTGACACCATCTTGTGCTTTCTAGTGAGGCCCGGCATGGTGTCCTTGTGAGTATGCGGTAGCCTCTGCACTTCAGGAACCCAGAGGGGGTCGGGGGACCAGGGTTATAAAGTTTAAACCGCAATACAAAACAAGATGGCTTCTACATGAGCTCTCTCATGCTGATGAATATGCATGACTAATTTTAAATAGACGATACCACAATACACTACAGGCCTGCCCCACAAAATTTCTGCTATTCCAGTCCTCAACTGTTCACAGCTCTGCCAATGCACCTTGGTCCTGCCCCCACAGGATCCCTGCCACTCCAATCCTACACGGGCCATGGCTCTGCCAATGGGCCTTGATCCTGACCTGGAATTCCAGCCGGGCATCTCTTCCAGCACAAACCGTTAGTGCAGCACAGAGCAGCAGAGTTACAGTGTCATTTTTCCTTTCTGCCATTTTGTCATTTTCCCAAAATAGCAGAATTTTAGAAAAGTTACAGAGAAGTGAGAAAACCACCTCAGCCCCTGGAAGTTGCTC
Source organism: Platysternon megacephalum (assembly GCA_003942145.1). NCBI lineage: Eukaryota > Metazoa > Chordata > Testudines > Platysternidae > Platysternon > Platysternon megacephalum. The sequence continues at coordinate 16,695,097 of QXTE01000016.1, read as the reverse complement.
ATTTCATTGTCCTCAGGGGTAACAAGCAGAAAAGTGAAAATCAGACATTTCAAAAATGAAACATTATTCAAAAATATTTCACTTTTATTGAAAAAATGAAAACAAAAAATCGTTCCCTTTTGCACCCTACAAAATGGAAACAACTTCAACAGTCCGACATATTCTGGCCAATTGTTCTTCCATTTTCCAACTAGCTCCACTCTACCCAGGGCTTTGGTGTTGTGGAAAAACAGCCATGATGCGTGACTTGTCTGAGACCACTGAACTCGTTTCACTTGTGACTGAAGGCAGCTTCTTGCCAAGGCCCTGAAGCAATGCTTGCGCATGAGCTCACAGTGCCACCTCCCCTGCCTGCCCTCAGCAAACAATATTACCTGGGAGCTTCTGGAGCTGTCAGCCTTCAAGTGGTGGATACAGATTCCCTGGGCACCAGGGGACCACCACGGAGAAGTTGGCAAGGGGCAAACCAAGGCAGTGTCCCAAAGATGCCCCCTCCTCACACAGCTCCCCCTTGTGTGCACTGAGCAACCACCATGTGGCAAAGCGTTCAGGGGAAAACCTTGAGTCAAAGCCCTGCGTTCTCCTAGCAACATGGTCCCTGAAGCGGTCTCTGTTGTGGAGCAACCCCAGCTCTGGGGCTGGCTGTCAGTATCCCCGGGAGGAGAGGCAGAACCATGCAGCACCACTCAGAGCCCATGGGGTCAGGGAGAGCGCTCTTTGGGAGCGGGTGAAAGGCCCAGGGCTGGAACTCGGCTGAGACCGTCTCTAATCGGCAGGCTGGGCTTTACGGGGAGGCGAGGCGGTTGTGGTGCGAATTCCCGTCCCAGCTCCCAGCTGAGCAGAAAGAGTGGATTAGTCATTCTTTCCTCTCGGTGCTGGGCTGGCTTTGAGCTCCTGCATGCTGCTGCTAATGCATTGGCTCCATGTCGACGTGCTGGGAAATCCCAATTCTCCGGCCTTTACGGAGCTGAGAGCTGGTGGGGTAGGGGAGCAGAGTCTAAGGTTGCTGTCGCCAAGCCAACAATGGGATCCGGGGTTCCCTGGGCGCTTGACCCTCATGCCTAGGGGAGCTGTGTGAGCACCATGGTGCAGAGAACCCATGGGGCTTTGCCCTCTCCCCCTCAGCCTCATGCCATGGCAATAATCCCAGGCAGTCCCAACCAAGGGCCTGCGCTGGCAATGCTGCAGGGGAGAAGGTGGGGCAGAGTGGGAGGGGAATGAGAGGGAGGTTGGGGGAGCTGGGGGGCAGATGGTGAGGGGGTGCCCACAAGCACACCCAGCTGTCTTCTCTCTTCTCTGTGAAGGAGGCAGCTGTTCCCCTGGGGCTGGGCTGATGTGGGGCACTGCGATTGTCCCAGGCTGGGGCACTGTTTTTTGCCTCCCACTGAGGCTCCAGAGGAAAGTAACAGGTTGTCCGGCCTCCCCCCCCAAGGGAACCTGCAGCCTGTGCAGGGAAGGGGTTCAGTTACAAGGGGCCCCTCCAAAGGGGTCTGATTTGGGTGAGCATCTGGAATTCAAACCTTTGTGAGCCCTGACAGGCCCGGATTAAAGAATTTGCGGGCCCTGGGCACTATATAAATTGGGCCCCCCATACCTTCCATAAACAAGACAGTAAAGTGCCCCCACCCCATACGTATCCCAGACCACACAGACCCCCAAATGCCACTCCTGCCCCTCCCCGCACATACCTTACCTCACAAAAACCCCTGAATGCCCTTCCCACCCCAGATACTCCAGCAGTGCTCCACCAGCCCCCTCTTATCCCGACAGTCCCCCCAACAGCTCAGCTGCCCTGACCCCCCCCCATACCTCAGCCCCACGAGCCACAGCCCCCAACATCCCCCACTCAGCCACAACTCCTTGGCCCCAACCCCACCACACCCCAATGTCTGCAATTCCCCCCACAACCCCCACAACTCACTCCACCCCCCAACATTCCCCACATCTCATCCCACTACACCTCAAAATGCCCAATTCTCCCCACAACTCACTGTACCCCACAACATTCCCCCAACTCACCCCACCCCCCAAAGTCCCCCACATCTCATCCCACCCCCAAAACCCCCCACATCTCATCCCACAACATCCCCAATTCCCCCCACAGCCCCCGCAACTCTCCCCACCCCTCAATATCCCCCTCTTCCCCCACAACTCACCCCACCATCTCCCAACTTCTCCCCTCACTCCTTAGCCTATCGGCAATTTGTCCCCAGCTCCTCACCCACCCGGGACCTTCTGACCACTCACCAGCTCAGCTCTCTGCTCCCATCCCAGGCTAGGGCGGCTCCTCCTGCTCCTGGCGCCCAGGTCCACTGGCTCTGTTCTCACACTGCCCCGTGCCGCTCAGGTTTGGTGCAGCCGGCCCGGGCCAGACCTCAGTGAGTGGCACTGCGACCTGGCACATGGGGTCACAGCGCTGCTCAGATTTGGCCCCACTGCCCTCCATCATGATGGAGAGGCGGCCAGGCCAAATTTGAACTCAGGGTTCCCCCCTGCCTCGCACCCCGGTCGTCGGGGCCCCCCTGAGATACACAGAGTGCCCATTGGTTAATCTGGGCCTGGTCCCAGAGAATTTGGAGCCTGATCCTGAATCCCTCAAATTTCAGGGCATGTTTGGATCCAGGATTTTGATTGGGCCCAGTAGAGGGATAGCCCCCCCCCCCCCGCCCCCACCCATTGAGAGCTGGGATTCCGGCTTGGGCCTGAGTCCACACAGCCTCTGAGCAGGACACGGCGGCTGAAGTGGCTCTTCCCAGTATGGTGCAGCAAGACCCATCCCTGCCGCTCTCCGAGCCAGCGACCCCTACAGCCAAAGGCGGAGGCTCAGCTACATGAGCTAACCAAGCATCTCCAGCAGCAGCCCTGGTCAGGCCGCCAGCCCCTCAGGGCGCTGAGTTGAGTGGCACGTGGTGGAGGGGGTCAGAGACTCTTCTCTGAACCGCAGGGCAATCAGTCGTTAGCAGAGCGTCCCATTTACAGCAGCGCCTGCCTTGCCGAGCAGCACGCTACGTAACCACCTCGAAATAGACGCACGGAGGGCTTCTTCCCAAAGCCTATTCTCTGCCCTGAATGCCAGATTAGAGAGCAAAGCCTTCCCTGGACGGTTAGAACACGCCACGAAGGAGGGAGAATTGTCTCCCTCAGTACCTCAGGGCACCGCTGCGGAGGAGCCAGGACCCAGCCGCCACTTCTGCAGCCATTTGACATCAGCAGGAGTTGGGGTGGGCGCGGGTTTGTTTCCTCAAACACCTTCACAAAGAGTCAAGCAGTCCTGGAGCTTCCCAGCCAGGCGCCCTGTTGTTCAGGCTGTGTGCTCACTGCCATTCACCCGTCACTCCCCAGCCTCCTCAAAGCACTGGCTCATTCCCGTGCTTTCCCCCTGGCACTCAAACCCCAAACCAGGGTCATTGCTCCAGCAGAGGCCCCAACTCCTTCAGCCCCAGCCTGTCTGGTCAGTCGCTCACCTTCCCCAGAACGCTCTAACCTCATGCCCCCCGCCCCACTCCCTCACTGTACATCCCCTCTTTCCCGCCCCACAGAGTTGCAATACAAGCACCTACGCCACGCTGACTGCATGCTCATTCCTGCAATCATACACATTACCCCTCAGCATTTGCCCAGTGGTCTGATGTGTGATTTTCACCCTACAGGTTGTTCCTTTTGACTATTCACATCGTGCGACTGGTCACCTAAGTCACATAGAGTTTTCCCCACTCACTGATTGGATGGATGAACCGTTTTTTAAACTGGAAAGTGACTCATGAAAGGCACCAGGCAGGAGCTTTCCGGAGAGACGAAGGTCCGTGGTGAAAGTCCTACAGATTTGTGGCTGAGGATCGGTGTACGAGATCAGCTGCAGTGCTGACGGAGAGGAAGCATGAGCATGTGGCCAACCAGCACCTCTCCCATTTCTCTGGGCCTTGCCCAAAAGGGCAACTGGGCGGCCGAGCCAGAGGGAATTCTAAGAGGAGTGAATGCTGGGGAATAGCATCAGGCTGACAGTGCCTGCGTTCCCCACACCACACGCTGGGCAGAAGCAGTATAAGCTCCCCACTCAGCACCTTGCTCAGCCTGCCCTGCTGGGACCCTCTGGGCTCCAGTGACACAACTCCACAGGGCCTCTCTGGGTTTCCCCTGGCAGTGCCTGTAGCTCCCAAAGGACAGATGCCTTTCTCCCCCGTCACAGAGGGTGCTGCCTCAAGCCCAAGGGAGCTGGCATGGCAGCAGGAAGCTGGCTCAGTCCACCCCGCTAAGCTCTGTTTGCCCCTCATGCCCTGGCACAGTCTCTGTCCAGCAAATTCACAACCCAGGTCGATTAGGGAGGCAGGGGGTGGAGAAGCAGTGCAGGCGCCAGAGCACTCTTTCTTTCTCTCGCTCTCTCTCCTTGGTTTCTCTTTCAGCCACAAATTGGTGTGTTTAGCCTCCCTGTAGCATCAGCACATTCCCCTAATGCCATGGAATAAACAGAAGGATGACTTATGGACAGGTGGCTTTATTTCAAGTACGGAAGATCCCCTAAGCCAGAGCACATAAAATGTGAGCAAGTTAAAGGAGAATCTCCGCTGGGCCTTGCTAAGCTCATTACTCATAACTCACTCCTAATCATGGGATATTCATGGGCTTTTTGGATTAGGTCTCCAGGCTGTATCAAGCGCACGCACAAGGCTGGACTAGACATTTTATAGGTTACAAAGAGAGAACGGGGGGGCAAAAACCTCACTCTTTATGGGGCAGGTTTCATGCTGCGCAGTTAATGCACCACATTTTTACTGTCAACAATCCTAAACCCTCTCAATCCAGATCTGAGGCTGAGGTGTAGGAGCCCAATCAGAGCAGAGATAGTGAGTCAAGAGACAGAGCTGCTGCAGAGGGGCACATGCAGCAGGGACATTGCCATCCCAGGGGATGCTGGGGACGGGGGCAGGGATTTTGCGGAGCATTGTGTGTGTATAGGATTAACAGCAGGGGCGGGGTGGTTACTGAGTCCCCATCCACTTTGGACACAAAGGAGAGTAACCCCTTGCCACTCTGAATGAATTCTTCTGCTGGCTCCATAGGTGCTAGAACTAGGGGTACAGGGAGTGCTGGGGGTGGGGGTGCTGCTTGAAGTGGTTTCCATTATATACAGAGTTTACAGTTTGGTTCAATGGCTCTCAGCACCCCCACGGTACAAATTGTTCCAGCGCCCCTGGCTGGCTCCTTCAAGCAGAACAGCTACCGATGCATAGTACAGCCAAGTGAGCAACCCAGAGGCACTCAGGGATCTCAATGGCGCAAGCGCTTGAAGACAGGATTTTAGGAAGCGAACTCTGGCTGTGGCATGTGGGAGGGAGAAGGTTCATTATTACTATTCATTGATTGTAGTTATTAAGGTGGTGCCTATGGACCAGGCAAGAACAGACCCCATTGTGCTAGGCACTGTGCAAATGCAGAGAGGTAGGCAGTCCCTGCCCCAAGGAGTCTGCAATCTTCATTAGTCTTAATTACTCTTTAAGAATCATAGAATCATAGAATCATAGAATATCAGGGTTGGAAGGGACCTCAGGAGGTCATCTAGTCCCACCCCCTGCTCAAAGCAGGACCAACACCAACTAAATCATCCCAGCCAGGGCTTTGTCAAGCCTGACCTTAAAAACCTCTAAGGAAGGAGATTCCACCACCTCCCTAGGTAACCCATTCCAGTGCTTCACCACCCTCTAGTGAAAAAGTTTTTCCTAATATCCAACCTAAACCTCCCCCACTGTAACTTGAGACCATTACTCCTTGGAAGGATACACTGAGAGCGGGCTGGGCTGGAGCACAGGAACCATCATCCTCACATTGGGGTGGACCTGGGATTTCGGATCCACCTCAACTCAACAACAAATAGGCCACTTGGAAGCCTGTTCCAGACAAATTCTACACTCAGCTTGCACGATTACGCATTCAGAATCAGGAAATAACAAAAGTAAGGGTGTCTGGGCAAAGTTTACCTGATCACATATTATTTCCATGTACATTGTAACATACCGTTTCTCAGCTCTGACAATAAAACCTCACACAGTTTGCTTGGCAACCTTTAGATACACACATCTTGTAATGTTTTTTTCATCCTTTCAGAATTACACTAATTCCTTTGCCATGATGGCCCAGTGTATCGTTATTGATAGACTTGAATATCAGTTCTCTACTCGCTAAGGAATGCATTTTAATGCCTTTTCTTTTCAGCCAGCAACACAGCCTTCCAGTTCAGGGGATGAGGCCATTAGCTGCAAGGCCAGTTTAGTACATGCTCCGTAGCTGTGCACAAGTGTGCACTAAGTGAGCTCTGTAGCGAACTGCTTCATCCCAATGAGCTGGGAATGAGGTAGTTAATTATGCAGCTAACTTAGTTACAAACTAAGAGCTTGTCTACATGGACTCTTAGTTAATGGCATAAATCTACCCTGCACTACTGCTGCACACTACGTGTTTCTGTGGACCCTGCTGCTGTGCACTAAAAGTTCCCTAGCGTGCTTTGATCTACTCCTGTTTCAAAAAGGGGTATGGAACTTTTCGTCCACATAGACACTTAGAGTGCGGCAGGCTAGGGCGAGGTGGATTGACAGCCCAGCTTGCCGCAAACTAGTTGGCCATGTAGACAAGCTTTAAGGTCCTGTAAGCTCTCCCTCTTGCATGTCTCCCTGCATACCCTCTGAGCCCCGTGGCAGTGGCTGGGACTCCATGAGGATGTAGGGATCCATTGTCCAGAACATCTGGCCCAACCAGGGCTGTCTATGCTGACTGTGTAGTGTGCTGTGGAATTATGCTGCACAGTTTGCACAGACATGACTTTCATGCCTCCTGTCTGGCTTACACAGAAACGAATTCAGTTCTGGGACATGCCACACATGTATCTAAGCTTGTGATGTGTGCTGCTGGTTGAGCTGTAGAATGTCTATCATGTAAGCAAAGACTGTCATATAATGAGGGATATTCACAAGGGGGCAGAGTAAACGCTGAGCATGCAACCTTAATTTTGAGATTTCCTGCCTTTTGAGTGCTTAACCGTGCAGTCTCAGTGCTCTATTGATGTAGTTTTTTGTATGGACAATGGCATGGATCACTCAGCTGCCCTGTTCTGTTCATTCCCTCCGAAGCATCTGGCACTGGCCACTGTTGGAAAACAGGATACTGGGCTAGATGGACCACTGGTCTGACCGCGTGTGGCCATTCTTATGTTATGTTCTTATGAAATGTCCTAGTTATTTTAAGAAGAGACATTCCCCCCCCCCACCCCCACCCCCAAAAAAAACCAGTCAAAAGAAGGCGGTTCAGCCAGGTTCACTCTTCGGGACTGTGAAGTCCTACTAACGTGCCTTTGTTTTCTTTGCACTGTACCTTTAAATGTCTGTAAACTCTCCCAGGTTGCAGAGTTCAGTAGCCACCTTGTTGTCCAAGTTGCCTCAACCTGTTTCAGAGAAGCCACACCAGGGCATGCCATCTGTATGCAACGTATGCATTGAATGCCCCAGAATTAATTTCTACAAGAATATGAAAGCCTTGAATATGACTTCCTGGCTGGCTGTGTCCATGGCACAATTCTGTCCAACCCCTGAATATGCATGTAGAACAAAATGGAGTCTTCTGTACAGCGTGACTGTGTGCGTTCAGTGCATGTGAGGTCATGCCTTTGCATAAGTGTAGACTTGCATGCCTGTCTAAAAATGTCACAGCATGCCACTGAGCCACACACACTGCACTTTCTACTGGAGACTTTATTTAGATGACGGAAAAGAACAAGAAGGAACTAAAGTAAAGTTAGTTTAGCTTGAAAGCGCCTGGTTGATCTTTGCACTTGGAAAATTACAGGGTGGGGTTTGGGGAGGCTTCTCACTCTCGTGACTGTAGCACTGGAGCTCACACAGCACAAAGTCCCGCCGACCTCAGCACATGGCCGCTGTTGCTGTTCGGTAGCAAGGGCAGCTGGTCAGTGCATGTAATTCCTGGCCCGGTTTTTCCACCTCCATTAGACAAGCACAGCCTCATTGTCCGCAGGGCTCTGAGCCCTTGGTTCAGAGGCCAAGCCACTGAGCACTGCACTGCTTCTTAGGTGGCTGTCACTTTGAGACAGCAATGACGATGCAGCAGCTCAGGAGAGCCATGAACCGGGAGTCAAGTGGCAGATTTTCAGCCCCAGAAATATGAAATGTGAGGGTTTGGACGCAGTTTGTCACTGACATCTCCTTGACAGCAGAATCCGCCAGTGACAAGGCAGTTATTGTAAGGGTTGTGCTGCCACCCTCCTGCCGCTCAGCTTTGCCGGCCCTGGGAACTCACTGATCCCTGCTGTGCATTTGTTCCAGTGCAGCATGTTTCTCAGGTCAGAGGAGCTTAGCACTTAGTCCTGTCCATATTCCAGCAGCGTGAAGGATAACAGGTCACTTAGGTAGATGGATTTATTTATGTACTCTAACAATAAAGGCTATGGAACAAGAGAAGGACATGCAACGTATTGCGGATATTTATGCTCCAAAGCAAGAACATATTGGACTCCTTTTGAAGTTCCTGGCTCTCTCCAAGATGCGTGCTGTGATGCTAGGAATTCCACCTCCCCAGCAGGGATAGAAAGCACATCCTTCTGCCCCACGAGACCAGGCTTCTACACTTGAGTTAAAGGAAACCTCTGCTTACTCCTTGGCCCATAGGGTCTATGACACACTGCTTAGCAGTTCTGATCCCATCCAGTAGAGGGCAGTGGAACACACACACTAGCCAGCACTTTGCAATATATTGGACAACATGGAAAACTAGCATTAAATATATAAGAATGTAAGAGGGACCAGACTGGATCAGACCAATGGTCCATCTAGCCCAGTGTCCTGTCTTCAAACAGTGGCTGGTGCCAGATGCTTCAGGGGGAATGAACAGAAAAGGGCAATTTATTGAGTGATCCATCCCTGTCGCCCAGTCCCAGCTTCTGGCAGTCATAGTTTAGGGACACCCAGAGCAGGGGGTTGCACCGCTGACCATCTTGGCTAGTAGCTATTGATTGACCTGTCCTCCATGAACTTATCTGATTCTTTTTTAAACACAATTATTCTTTTGGCCTTTGTCACGGAATCCCCGGGCGATGCTCTGGAACTGCTCCCCACAAAGCCAGTCAGGACTTTGGGGAGTCTCCTCTCCCTTGGAGCAGACTGTCTTCAGGGCAAGAAGCTCACACGGCTTCACCTTCCTGGGTCTCTCCTTGGAGCATTCAGCATATGCCCCTCCGTGCGCTTCCCTCAGTGAGTCCGCCCAGGCGGGGTCCTGGGGAAACCAGAGGTCCTACATCCCCACTTCGCAGTCAGACGTGCCTCTCAGCCAGCCAGTAAAACAGAGGTTTATTAGATGACAGGAACATGGTCTAAAACAGAGCTTGTCGGTCCAGCGAATGGGACCCCTCCGCCAGGTCCATTCTGGGGCCCAGCGAGGCAGACACCCACGTCTGCACTCACTTCCCGTCCCCAGCCAGCTCCAAACTGAAACCCCCCCCAGCCCCTCCTTTCTGGCCTTTGTCTCTTTCCCGGGCCAGGAGGTCACCTGATCTCTTTGCTGCTTTTACTGATCTCTTTGTTCACCTTTAGCTATCCCCTTGCAAGGGGGGAAGGGCCCTGGCCATTTGTTGTTAGGAGACAAATTGTCAGCCATTTATGCACACTGGAGACTTAAGAAATGCATAGGGGAAACTGAGGCACCCACACAGTATTTAGAGGAAACATTAAGAACAGTCCCACTTTGTCACAGCCTTCACAATATCTCCTGTCAATGAGTTCCACAGTTTGACTGTGAAGAAGCACTTCCTTAAGTTTATTTTAAACCCGCTGCTTATTAATTTCATTGGGTGACCCCTGGTTCTTGTCTTATGTGAAATAACACTTCCTTATTCACTTTCTCAACACCATGCATGTGTCATAGACCTTTATCATATCCTCCCTTAGTTGTCTCTTTTCTAAGCTGAACAGTCCCAGTCTTTTTAATCTCTCCTCAAATGGAAGCTCTTCTATACCCTTAATCATTTCTGTTGCCCTTCTCTGGACTTTTTCCAATTTTAACATATCTTTGTTGAGATGGGGCAAATAGAACTGCATGCAGTAGTCAAGGTGTGGCTGTCCCATGGATTTATACAGTGGCATTATGATATTTTCTGTCTTATGAAAATATAAACTCATTCTGGACATATAACGTCGACCAGTGTCTCAGCGTAACCAGCTTCATCCAGCTCTCATCTGCCACACACGTCTTCCCCGCTGTGCTTTTACTTCATGAGCACGTCTCTGCTCTGCATCTTCTGCAGGATTCATGGTAGCCGAGGCCCCATTCCTCCTTCCATGAAGCTCCTTCTTTGAGCTCCAGGTTGCTGAACTCCATCCCACCCCAAGAAAACACAACTTCCTTCAGCTGTGCCTTGATCCCAGCTGACTTCACTTCATCCTCAAAATACTGGAACATTACCTGGCTCTTACCCAGGGCCGGTGCAAAGATATTTTGCGCTCTAGGCGAAACTTCCACCTTGCGCCCCCCCTTCCTCGCCCCTCCCCTTGGAGCATCGCTTATTATAAACTTTCAGAAATGAATACTGCATAATGTGGCCTTGTTCATTAGGGGGTCAGAGGAGATGATCACAACCGTCCCCTCTGGCCCGCGGGAACCTCTGAGCAAGGAGGCGGCTGAGAATGCCCCCTGCTCGCAGGGTCTCTAAATGTTCCCGGGCTCTGAGTACTTCGCCCTCCGGGGGGACCCAGGAGCAAGGAGGGCAGAGCCGGGCTCTCCCAGGGAGCAGGTGAGGATCTCCCTGGGGATCAGGGCCGGCTCCCCGCATTGGCACAGTGCCACCGGGGTGGGTCGGTGTTTGGAAGTGGCACCTGTGCCAGCCCTTTCCCCTCCGTCGCGCTGCTGTGTTTAGTTTCACTTTCCCTCGCCCCAGGAGGCGGCTGCGCCCGGCCCCAGGCGCGGTGCGTTGGAGGGAGAAGCTCACCTGAGCTAAGGACCACGTCCTGCCTCCGCCAACGGCTCCGTCCCTCGGCCGCGCTGGTCGCTGCGCCCGGCCAGCTGTCTCCTCCTCGCTCCGCCGCAGGCCCCTTCTGGCCTGGGAATCTAGGAATCTATGCATCAGCTGACTAATCCCATTCACCTCCAGGTCATCCTGGCTCAATTCCTCTTTGTAGTGATTGGGCTTGTTTACAGGCCAGAGGTGCACCAGTTTCATTCAAATCGATGCAGTGTGAGCACTTTACACTTGGCTTATACTGATTTAGATCAATGATGTAACTTTTTAGACCAGGTCTAACTGTTGTTCCCAAGTGATGGGGGTTGTTATCGGAAATGAATGCGCAGATTCCCGGGCCAGTTCCCAGGAGACAAAAGCCTCTCTTGCAATCCACCAGCCACGCTGACATGGATTGTCTCCCTGGCTGACAGCCTCAGCAGAGCCACCAGGGTTTGAGTAGACTTGGAGAACAGACTCAGCCCAGAATCAGTGCTAGGCACTGATTGGGGAGGGGACACTCAGAGCGCTATGAAATCCACACACACAATGGACCATTCCCTAGATTCACGGACTCCCAGGCCAGAAGGGACCATTGTGATCATCTAGTCTGACCTCCTGCATAGCACAGGCCAGAGACCTGCCCCGCAATAATCCCTAGAGCAGAGCTTTTCGAGAAACAGCCAATCTTGATTGAAAAATTGTCAGTGATGGAGAATCCACCACGACCCTTGGTAATCTATTCCAATAATTAATCACTCTCACTGTTACAAATATACACCTTCTTTCCAGTCTGAATTTGTCTAGTTTCAGCTTCCAGCCACTGGATTGGGTTAGACCTTCCTCTGCTAGATTGAAGAGCCCAGTATTAAACATTTGTTCCCCATGTAGCCATTTATATAGTGTAATCAAGTTACCCCTTAACCTTCTCTTTGTTACGGTAAATAGATTGAGCTCCACCAGTCTATCACTCAACTGATGGCCTCCCTTTACTCACAAATCTCCTTTGCCTGACGCGCCAGACACTGACTGGGAGGACCCAGCAGACGGGAATGCTGAGGATTTTCCCAGTCGTATCCTTCTAGCAACACCGTGGACCCATGTTCTCCTGCAATCTACATAGTCCAAATGTCAGCCAATGCCTAGCCAGAATGGCCTCTGGTTCGTCTGTGCCTGGACTCATTCCTGAGCTAGAGCTCCTGCTTAGTATATCACATGCTATTGCTAAGCTAATGTTCAGCCTTTTCATTCCTTCCTACACATCCTCGTGTGTCCTCATGACCAAAAATCCACAATGTGATCATAGGGCAGGAGCTACTGCAAACTCCTATTTTTTATTATTATTAATTATTATTAGTAGTAGTATTATATACACCATTGCTAGGAGAACCTGAAAAGGTCTGGCAGTTCTGTTTAGATACACACTCAACTGTTCCCTAGAACCTGCTCTGGACCTCCAGTTACACACCAGACTGGACAGCCTGGATGCTCTTTGGGACAGGAACTGTCTTTTTGTTCTGTGTCTGAACAGTGCCGAGCATCACCAGGTCTTGGACCAGGGCTGGGGCGCCTAGGTGCTACCGTAATTCACCTAATAGCAATCCAGGTGTACATAACAGAAAAAAATGGATTTCCTGGTCCATGACTGGAGCTTCTAGGTGCTACCACAACAATGAGGATAGATCACTCTCCCCAGTGAGCATCACAATCGTTTTATAATAATCAATCAATCAATCAATCAATCAATCAATCACTTCTATAGCTCTTGTCTCCTGAACATCTCAGAGTGCTTTACAGCATCAGTTGATGAAGCCTAGTAACCTGGATGGAAAGAACTTTACAGGAGGGGAAACTGAGACAGAGAGTAAAGCGAGATTTGCCCAAGGTGTCACAGCAAACAAGTGTTCTATCTATCTATCTATCTATCTATCTATCTATCTATCCCCATATACTCCTATCTATCTATCTATCTATCTATCTATCTATCTATCTATCTATCCCCATACACCGTATCTATCTATCTATCTATCTATCTATCTATCTATCTATCTATCTATCTATCTATCTATCTATCTATCTATCCCCCCCACACACACCCTCTCTTTCTCTTCCTCCGTCTCTCGCTTGTGCCCATCACTGGGCAGTTAGGTGCCTGCTGGGATAGCTGAGCTCCTAGAACACCAGCGCTCTGTTTCCCAGGCTCTCATCTCTAGACAATGCTCTCCCAGTTTTCAGTGCCCTGTTTTCTGGGGATTTTCCAGGTTATCCTGAGGCCTCTGCCACCATAACCAGAGCCGCTGAGAAGCAGAGCCTGGCTTGGCATCCTTGTACACCAGTGTCTCTGCTTGTCTTGCCATTGTTCACCTCTTGGGGCCCAGAGATGGGAGGCATCACTGGGGCGATGGGAGGGACTCGTCGGCAGAGTCCATGCCGCTCATTAACGGGGGACATAGCTTCACCTTTGCTTAATGCACCGAATGGCATTTGTGCTTGTGTGTCTTCCTAGTCTCGGAAATGAAGCTGTAAAGGGGAATATATGAGGATGGGAAAGAAATTGCCTCAAGCCTCTGCTCCCTGCCGCTCCCCCAGCCTCTGTGATTGATGGCTGAAACAGTTAACGAAGGCTGAGTCAGCTCCCAGGTGACCTTCGCAGAATTCCTCCAGGTCCCCAAATTCCCCATCTGTTGCTCAGTGTCACTCAGGCTCAGCAGATTGATGGCAGCTCACGGTCAATTTCTCTGATGCACTTTAGCTGAGAGACACTCGTACATCTTGCTGGTGTCGTCTCTCCATATCTGAGGTCAGGCTTTCAACAGGCAAGAAATGTTCCGAAATAAATCACCAGCCACCCCCCTCTGAGGGCTCTGCTGGCATGGAGAGAGAGAGCAGCTCTCTGTGGGGAAGGGGCACACAGAGGGGGGCTAGTGGGGAATGGGACCCCTCCCCCCAGGCATTTTACTACAGGACATTGCAGAGCTGGAATGACACTGCTGGACCTGGGACTCTGCAGAGCATGAGACAAGTCCCCAGCTAGGGTAAATCAGCAGAGCTCCAGTGTAGTCAGTGCAGCGCTACTGATTTCCCCCATCTGGGGGTCTGGCCCTGTGTTCCCAGGGGGTTCGCCGAGGTCCCTCACGTGTGGGATGGGCGCTGTTACATTCCTGTTGTAGGAGCTGAGCTAAATGACTGGCGCTCACTCTGGGGCCAGGGACCTGGGGCCAGGTTTTCACACGAGCTCAGCACAGAGGGTGCATGAGGATAAATTGGGCCCCAATTGTGGGTGCTGAGCCCTTGGCCTGAGCTTAGTGTTCAGGGTGCCCACAGCTTCGGTGATGTAATATCCAGCCAGGGCCTCCACCTGGCAGATTGTACCCGGCCACTCCCTGGCAGTCCCATCCAGGGTGTTCGTTACTGTGCCTCTATTTCCTTCGAATGAAATTTTGCCTGCTTCTGAAGTTCTTCTACCAAAGTCAATGGGCCAGGGCCCTATTTGCCTCCTATGTACCCACAGTCTCATCACTGGCCCCAGGCATTCAAAAATCATGAGTCAGGCCCCCCCAAAACATGGGTTTTTTAAACACAGTGTGTTGGGGGTTCTTTGTATCTGCCTCCAGTTCCTGAGCTCAGGACGCCTGTTCCAGGGGGACTCCGCTGACACTCCGCCTGATTCACAATGGGGTGAGCGAGAGGGGAATCCGGCCCTGGGGTTATTCTTTGCCAAGACCTGAGAATTGCACTGCGTCTTACCCTGCTTCAGGTGCTTGGACCAAGTTCATCAATGGCCTGACTCCACTGGCTGCACTGCTTCCTGCTTTTCAGTGAGGGATTCAGATTTCTGCCCTAACTCCTGTTGCACAGCCCTGGCCATCCAGTGGCCAGCTCCAGCGCGCACTAGCCTAACAAGATAAACCAGTGGAGGGCCCCCCCTGCCTAGAGACGGTTGGCTGGTGTACGCTGCCCTCCCCCACCCCCCAGGAGTGAGCTGCTCCACTGGCTTCACGGTGCAGCCAGGAGACTTCCCAGCCAGGCCAGATGGAGCCACTAACCGCGGCTGCTTGTATCATTCTTGGAGCCCCTCCTAGCGCCCCTCCCACCGGCTTCTGTCTCCTTCACTGTTGCTGGTTCCCCCCTCGATGATGACAACAGCCAGTGCAAGGGCTGCCACATGCACCATCTGCCTGCCTGTCTCTTCCTTTAGCTGGGTAGGTGTTTTCGACTGTGTCCAGCATTGTGGCATCTTGGCACCTTCCAAAGGTGGGTGTATGTAAAGGCTGCCCCCCTGTGGGAGGCTGGGTGCTGGGAAGAGTGAGGGGTGCTGCGCAGGAGAGGCGTGGGGACGGGCAGGGCAGAGGACTGGCTGGCAGCGTCTCCCCTGGAGAGGCTGAGCAGGATGTAGCCCCTCAGGAAAGCAGCCCAGGGCAGCTCGGTTTGCTGCTGTCTGCATTTCTGCTGGAGACGCCTATGTACTATATTGGCTGAAGATGGACAGACAGCCTCAGCTGGCCCCAAACCCCCTCCCGCATCACTCCCCCTGCTCTGCGTGTGCGTCAGGGGGGTCCTGGCCCCCCTGGCATACCCCAGGCATGTGCAGTAATTTGTGAAACTGTAAGGAAAAGGAAAAGGACCCCCCCGAGAGCTGCCTTCACTTCACGCCCTGGCTCCAGTGCTGGTGCTGCTGTACCAGTGGCTGACTGTTCTCCAGCATCGCACCCTGCAAACACCACCAGCACGAGCCTGGCGCTGGCTGGAACTCAGGAGTGACCAGGAGCAGAGCCCATCCCATGGCTGTTTAGGGCCAGTGTGAAATGAGTCGGCACAGTCCAGCCCAGAGCCGTACCAAGAGATCGTTCAGGAGTCTCTGAAATGGCCCTCGAGCCCCTTGTCTCCTGCAGGCGCGCAGGTTAGGGCCCGAGCCTATGGCAAGGCAGCCGGGTTGAAGTCCTAGGTCTGCCGTGGCGGTGACCCGAGGCAGGTCACCTCCTTTCTGTTCGTCAGCACACGGGGGTGGGGTGGCGCTGCCCTCCTCTCTGGGGTGCTGCGAGGCAGGTGCCCGGCTGCACTGGTGTAAGTATGGGGCACGGGTGTGAGCGCGCCAGCAGATGCGGGTATTGGGACAAGCAATGTAAGGAGGAAACCCTGGCTCCCACAGGGCTGTTCCTTGCGGTAGGCTTGGCACCTGGTAGGAAGTGCCCGTGGGCTCAGCCTCAGAAAGTAACCAGTACAGGAGGCCTGGTTTCTATATGTGCTCCATGTTTGCTGCACTATCTAAACCCCGACGAATACTTCGCAGCATCTGAAGCTGGCTAATCTTCACTAATGGCTGGGAGTCCCAATGGGAGCTGCTGAGTTTAGGGAACCACGAGGGTGCACACAGCAAGGGCGAGGCATTGCAGCCCGGACTTGGCCAGCTGCAGCTCAGCGTTAGTCCCAGTGGCTGGGGTGTGCTCAGAAAGGTGCTGTAGTTTTTGTTCGGGAAGGGGAAGGAAATCTCAGTGACAGGAGACCA
This sequence comes from Platysternon megacephalum, assembly GCA_003942145.1. Taxonomy (NCBI): domain Eukaryota; kingdom Metazoa; phylum Chordata; order Testudines; family Platysternidae; genus Platysternon; species Platysternon megacephalum. The sequence goes on along the minus strand of QXTE01000016.1, from coordinate 16,678,604 downwards.
TGTCGCTTTACTGCCCATTCAAGCTTTGCTGAGCAGTGGGGAGAGGCCAGCAACCCGCCCAGTGTGGGTTAGAAGGTGGGCGGAGCAGTGCCTTCATTCGGGTGTTTAAACAAGCCTGCGGGGCAATGATCCAAGCCCGGGGGATTCGCACGGCGGGACTGCAGGCCTCTGGTGCCGCTGCCATGGGCTGCGGAGGTAGCTGGGGAGTTCCAGTGGCACCTGTTGCTCTTGCGCGTACTCTCAGTATCAGTCTCTTCCCACCCCCTCCACGTGCATCTGGTTGTTTTCACATGGCAGGTTCTGGGAAACTCTGTGCTTTAAATCAAGGGCTACTTGAAACCTCCAGCATGCATCCTGCACTCAGCCCTCCGCTGCAGCTGCACTCACAGCTGCCTGCCCTTTTGATACAATCACAGTGCCCCCTGGTGGTGCCAGTTCGACACTGTTGCTTCTCCTGGGCCCAGGCAGCTCGCCCAGGCTGAGTTTGCTCTGAGAGCAGCAGCTGGCCCAGCGCCCGGATTTGCCTTCGTAGTCTGTGCTCTGGGAGCTCATTTCACCCCAGCGTTCTAGCCTTGCTGGCTGCCCCTCATCACTAGCCCGCCTCCCGCCATGGTGGGAGGCTCAGCAGCGTTGGCTGCTGGCTGCAGTGGGGACCAGACAGCTCGTTTGCCTCTGGCTGGCACCGTACCTGCAGCTGGCCGGGCTGGGATTTATGGGCAATGCTCCATTACTGCCAGGCTGGCACCATTTCTCTGCAGACTTTTATTCGGGGGTGTCCATCTCACTTCTCCAGCTCCTCAGGGCAGCATCCGTGTGTCTCACACCCTGGTCTGAATGGCCTCCCTCCACCCCACTGCCCCTCTCGCCCCTTGCTCCTGTCTCTCTTCCCCCACAGCCCCCGTTCTCCCGGTCTCTGAAATCCCGCAGCGCTGCCTCAGGCAATGCCTGCCAGAGCCCAGGTGCTTTGTACCAGGACTGGATCCGAGAGACAGCTCCTCAGCCAGGTTGGTACTAGCACTGCCTCTTCGTACCCCCTGCCATTGCAAGGAAATCTCCCAGACTTAGGGCGTGTCTGCAGCCCAAGTGCAGGCAAAGGCGCCCACTCCATGGGTGCTCTGGGGCTGAGCACCCATGGAAAAAAATTGTGGGTGCTCAGCACCCACCAGCCACAGCTTTTTGGCGATGCCACCAAACAGCTGATTGGCAGCTTGGGGAGGGGTTNGGCGGGGTCTTGGGGGAAGGGGCGGAGTGGGGGCAGGAAGAGGCGGAGCGAGGGCGGGGCCTTGGGGGGATGGCCAGAGTGGGGTGGGAAGAGGCGGAGCGAGGGCGGGGTCTTGGGGGAAGGGGCGGAGTGGGGGCAGGAAGAGGCGGAGCGAAGGCGGGGCCTTGGGGGGATGGCCAGAGTGGGGTGGGAAGAGGCGGAGCGAGGGCGGGACCTTGGGGGGAATGGCCAGAGTGGGGTGGGAAGAGGCAGAGCGAGGGCGGGGTCTTGGGGGAAGGGGCGGAGTAGGGGCAGGAAGAGGCAGAGCGAGGGCGGGGTCTTGGGGGAAGGGACGGAGTAGGGGCAGGAAGAGGCGGAGTGAGGGCGGGGTCTTGGGGGAAGGGACGGAGTAGGGGCAGGAAGAGGTGGAGCGAGGGCGGGGTCTTGGGGGAAGGGGCGGAGTAGGGGCCTCGGGGCGCAGTGGGGGTGGAGCACCCCCGGGGAAAGCTAGAAGTCAGCGCCTGTGAGTGCAGGTTGGATTGCAGCCCAGGTAGGTGTCTCCACGCTAGCTTTAACCTAGCCCGTGTGGGTAAGAATAGCAGTGAAGACATGGTGGCATGGACTGCAGCATGGGCTAGCCGCACCAGGACAAGCCCATAGGGACCCTCGGGACGTACTCTGGTTGATGGTCTGTGCTGGAGTCTGTGCCACCACTATTGCTACCCATGATTAAATTACCCATGCTAGATTAAAGCTATTGTGGGCATGCTGCATCGCTGTTGCCAACTCTCGTGATTATAGCATGAGTCTTGCAATATTTGCTGCTTTTCATAGAGCTGCTGGGATCATGTGATCGCAGCAGACTCTCAGCTTTTATTTAAAAGAAGTCACTCCCTAGCCCTCCTGGTTATGGAGAAAAGCTTGGAAATGTGAAGCGAATGAGACCTACCAGCTCAGAAACCCAGGAGCCAAAGGAAAAGAACACAGCATTGATTCTGTGTTGTAAAAATCTCATGATCTTTAAGCCAATCTCATGATCTTTGGGGCCTAACTCCTAATTTTTGAATGCTGGGTGTTGGCCATAGAGTAAGTGGAGCCTTTACTGTGATTTGCAGATTACAGCCATGCAAATTGTACATCCAGCAATTTCCCCTCTTTTCTGTTATCATCAAAACAGCTAATATTATTCCCAGATGGATTCTATTACTATCAGAGTTGTACCCGCTGAGACTGGGGCCTGGTGGTGCTGGATGCTGTGCAGAGACAGCCCCTGCCTGGAAGAGTTTACAGTGAGAACACAGACACAGGGTGGGAGGGGAACCAGAGGTTCAGAGAGGGGAAGTGACTTGCCCAAGGTTACTCAGCAGGTCAATGGCAGAGATGGGAACAGAGCCAAGCTTTCCTGACTCTTAGTCCACCTCTCCTGGTACTCAGCATTCTCCTGTGAATAACAAGTGCCCTGCAGATCATCCACAAACAGCTCATTGTGAGTATTTGTTCACTGAAATTCGAGCTTTGCTGGTTAGTTTTGACTGGATACAAAGATCAAATGGTATAGTTCTGTTTCTTGGTTGGATAAGCATAACTCATAGGTTTAAATGTCTAGCATGAATGCTGTGTAATGGTTTGACACCATTTGACGTTTTTTTCTTGCATAGGTATAACCTTTATGGAACAGTTTCTAAAAAGAACTGTACCGCAACTAACAATAAGTGTTTCTCCAAGGCCTAGCTGCCTATATGTTCAGTTAAACAGAACGGGACTGTCTGCAATAATGCCATCTGGTGCCTACAATAATATTACAGAGTTGAATTTACAAATTCAAGATGTACTTTCCTTGAACGGTCTCCAGCAGCTGTGGTGCCGGTGAGCAGACCTGCCTGCGAGCCGTTGGCTGGCATGTGAGCAGAGGGCAAATACAAAAGGGACGCGAACGCCATCAAAGTGAGATTGTTCCAATAATCTCAAACAAATGTGCAGAAGACACTTTGCAGCTTTTGCCCAGCTCTGGGATCAGAACCGGCAAGACATGGCTGATGCAATAGAGAGTCTGTTGATGGGAGACTCAGAGAACTAGAATCTGTCCACGAGGTTGCGGTGCTAGGAGCAGCTGTTTGTGCAGCACACAAGAGGGAGCGAGCTGAGAAGGCCCAGGGGTGCCATCTAGGTAGAGCCAAGGGGTAGTTGATACAAGAGACACTTTTCTGTCTATAGCCTTACAGAGAAGGACGAAAGGACTCTGTGTCTGTGGGGGCGAGAGGTGCTTCTCAAAAATCTCCTGCAGGGGCTTCTCTTCAGTCAGCTGGGAAAGGCCTAGTCACTCCTAATAATGGGTCTGACCTTGAGTCAAAATACAAGCAGTGTATGGAGAGTAATCGGAGGGCTGTCCTTGGACGCCCCCAGGATAATGCTGGTGTCCTTTGCATGTTCCTGTGACTTGGTGTTAGAATGAATGATTAATTGCCCTTTCAGAGCACCTTTCACCCAAGGATCTCAAGGCACTTCAGAGACATTAACTAATGACTCCGCCCCATTTCCCTTTGAAGTAAGCAAAGGTAACATCAGTGAAGCCAGCCACTAGCCCCTGTCATAAGACAGAGAGGCAGTGTGGCCCAATGGCTGGGACTCGGAGCCCTGCTTCAATTCCTGGCTCTGCCACTGATTTGTGACCTTGGGCAAGTCACTTCACCTCTATGCATTGCCCCTTTGCTGGGGATCCAACGGAAGAGGCAGAGGTGGGCTCCTTCCAGTCAGCTGGAGACGGAATGAAATGGGAAGGGCCTAGTCACTCCTAACAATGGAGCTGAGCTTGAGTCAAAATGCAGGCTGTGTGCGGAGAACAGGACTCACCCGGTGCTGCTGGGCTAGCTTAGCCATGTCCCAGAAGGCATGGCGGCATGGCCGGGTGGCCTCAGTTCTGCCTTGGGTGACTCGCCTCATTTCCCCATCGGTAAAATAGGGATCCTCCCAATCCCCTCCCTTCCCGGGGTGTTGTGAGGGTTTATCTGCACAGGGCTTTTAACACGCGGAGGCTTTCTGCCTTCTGGGGGGTGTTACTAAGAGAGGGAGGAAGCAGTGTCCACACCGGTGTGGGCATAAGGCCGACTCTTCTCCTGGCTGCTCACTCCCCAGCTGTACGACGCCGAGAGACCTGCTGGTGACGGGGGCTCCAGCCGGGCACAGAAATATCATCACGTTGGGGGGGATCTGTAAAGTCAACTGATGGCCATAGAGCCCGAGATACCAAGGCCAGAAGGGACCACTGTGACCATCCAGTCTGACCCCCTGCATAGCACAGGCTGCGACCTGCCCCACAGTCATTCCTAGAGCCGAGCTTTTAGACAAACACGCCCTTGATGTAAAGCTGGTCAGCGATGGAGGAGCCACCACAAACCTGGGTACGTTGAATTTTAGGAGTTAGAATTGTATTTTATCAGCAGTTTTAAAAATGATTTTCTCTCCTGTCTATCACCCCCCCCCCCCAAACTCTCAGTCTCCCAGAGGTAAGAGCTCTCTGCATACTCCAAACAGGGCATTCTCAGCGTCTAGAGAGCTGATCCCAGATGTTTTATTAGTGTCCCACAAAATGTCAAAATCTCTTGTTGATTTTCCATTCCCTTATCTGGCTCCCATAGTACATGAGCACCTCACAACCCTTACTGTACTTATCCTCACACCAGCCCCGCGAGGCAAGGCACTGCTATTCTCCCCATTGTACAGATGGAGAACTGAGGCAGAGAGAGGCTAAGTGACTTGCCCAAGGGCACACAGAAAGTCTGTGGCAGAGCAAGGACTTGAACCCAGGTCTCAGGATAGTGCCCTACCCACTGAACCACCCATCCTTAGCATGCCCATACATTCCAGAACAAAATGAAAGCCTCCTTGAAAGAGCGCAGCGTGGATATCTCCTGTATAACAGACTGCAGCAGCTCTGAAAACAACATGGCAGCTGGGTCTGCCCACAGGGGAAGTGCTCAGCAGGGTAAAGCTCCATGGTACAGTAAACCAAAGGTTCATACACCCCACCTAAGCCTGCTTGTATTGGGCATGTCTGAGCTGGTTTGGCTGTGAGCACCAGGACCCTCTGCTGGATGGAATTGCACAAGGGCAAGAATCGTTTTGTTCTCTCCTGGCTGCAGGCCAGCAAGACAGTACTTCTAGGAAATGGTGAGGCTGCTGCCGCTCAGGTGCTAGATTCCCCTGTTTTTCAGGCAAAGCTCCTGGGCTCTGTTTGCCATCCTGCAGGCTTCCTACCCAGCTAGCGTCTGTGGATAAGCAGCCAATGACTGTGCTAAACATGCCAACAGCACCATCGTCCTGGACCCCAGCTGACAGAGCCAGGACTCTGCCTGCTGAGACTGATTCACAGCCCATTAGGCAGTTCAGGTTGGGGAACATGCTTCATTCTCCCAGCTGCTGCTTGAGACACGGCTGCCGTTCCATTGCCTCTGGCCCCCTCCTGTGCCAGGGGCCTTCAGCGCAGGATCACTTACAGCTGCTCAGCTCTGCATCGCCCCACGCAGCGGGTGGGGAGCAGCAATTGGATTTTCTTTAAGTCACCTTGTGATGATGAGGGGGCAAAGCACCGATCGATAGTTATTCTGGGATTGATTATTCCGCTCCCAGGCTGCCAATCTCTCCCCGAGTCTCTGGGCAAAACGGAATAAAATAAAAAACAGAAGCCCCTAAAATCCCCAGGGTCTGAAGGGCGCCTGTCCGGCCCCACATCCATCCACTTGGTGCCTAGGAAGATGCTGGCCCGAGTGCCATCTAGTGGCTGGTCCTCCCCAGAGGGGGCCCACACTGCTCTCCAGCAGAGAGGCGCCAGGCACCCCTGAGCCTTCGCCCATCCTCCAGAATTTTAACCAGTCGGAGGAGGGTTTTGAAGTTGGTTCAGTGAGACGCTGTGTCTCAGACCTTCTCTCAGGGCCTTATTAAAATGCAGACTGCAAATTCAGATACTGTAAACAAGGTCACTGGAGAATGAAGATCAACAGAGTGCAAGCACAAGTAATGCAGAGTATTAATATTCTGATGCGCGAGCCCGTCCTAAATATTTTATCAGGCTAAGCTTTTTTGTATTGAGGCATCCTTCCCCGGCTCTTCCTCCTCCTCCTCCTCCGGCTTATTCATCTCCTTTTCTCTCGCATTCAGCGCCATTTCACAAAAAGCACTTTGTACTTCGGCTAAGGCTTGAAATGTATGCAAGTAAGTAAATAAATAAATAAGTAACCGAGAATAAAAACCTACCCCTCTTTCGGGGTGGGGGAAGAGTTCCTGATGGGATTTCTTTTGTTTGTGTCAATGTCTCAGCTATTCTGAGGGCAAAGGGAGTGGGACAATTTACTGAATGCTGTCTGTGTCTTATTGCCAGTGCCCCTCCCTCACAAACTGCAGGGATCCCGCCAGTAACATGGAAGGCATGTGGGACACACGTCCGTTGTGTTTGCATGTCACTGTTAAGGAGGGCTAAATATTTCATATTACAGTGAGCTGCGATCTGCTCTATGTTATTTTGACACTAGGGGTGATCCAAGAATCTGTGCTCTGGTCTCAGGTCAGAGTACTTAGCCCAGCTTCTGACAGTTGTTAAATCCCTGATGCTTCAGAGGAATGTGAAAAGAAAATCCTGTCCGTAATCCACATGGCCAATGGTGCAATAGTGTGCATAGTGGGGAAAGGGTCCTTCCTGACCCCTGAAATGATCACATTGTGCCCTGAAGCATGAAGTTTGATTTTCCTTATCACTCCTTTAGCTGCACAGGTACAAATGTCAAATGGTCATGAATTTATCTTTAAAAATCCAGCTACAATGTTTGTCTCCATTCGCTATGGGCCCAAACTGGGAAACATGGACCTGGATTTCAATTCCCCCTTCACTCACTGCAGGTATATCTGGGAGTTTAGTCTCTAACAGTGCTCCCTGTGTTACCATTTGATTCACAATATTTCCATTCAGTTTGCTGTGATTAGTGCGGTTGTGTTATTTGCTGTTTGCGGTTATTCAGCTGGCAGTCACAGAATCGTGAAAATGTATCCAAAGCCTGAAAGTTTCACAAATTTTAGCCTGGACAACTTGATTTATTCATCAAACTATTCCATCAGAAAGTGTATTCTTCCTTATTTGCTGGTCACTCTTCATTAGTTTCTCTTGTTAAAAAAAGGCAATCATCCAGTCAGGAAGCAGGAATAATACCATATGATTTAAGTGGTCAATCATACAACTCAATACACAGCCAAGGGTTGAAGTGAACAGTTTGGGAATAGCCAATAGTTTGAAAATTATTCATGCAAACGATATGGTGAATTCCTACAAATATCAAATACATTCCAAGAATAAGGGCTTTTATGTAATAGTTAGTTAGTTAGTTAGTTAGTTAGTTAGTTAGTTAGTTAGTTTAAAAACATAAGAAAATGATTACTAAAAATTGCAAGATAATTAAAACATATATTTTCCCAGCACAAGTTTCCAGAAAAGTGGTAACATTTTCCCCATAGGTGCATAAACTGGGTTCCCGTTGCCTGGAAAGGATCTCTTGTGCATGAATCAGAAAGGAGAGTTTGGCCCAGAGTGAGCATTTAAAATGTAATTTGGATTTATGGACTGGCTTTTTAATAGGTGAAATGTTGGAGCCTGTACAAATTGACCTGGTTGATCATAAATAATCGTACACATTCAAAATCAGTTTATAATTGAAATGTCCTGGATATATGAGTATCTTTTCAATGTACAGTGTGGATGTGTTTTTTTAATTAAAAAATAATAAGTGCCCCAATAACATCCCCAACACCTGCTCAGGATGGTGTACAAAATACACAAATAAACATAAAAGTTATTATTGTTATTATTTTCATTATCATTATTATCAATAAGAGCGTCAATCAGCATCTGGCACATTCACCCCCAGGTCTATGGGGACCATGTGGTAATCTGTGTTTTGCACACTGGCACCTCAGCACCTATCACAGAATTTTTGAACATTTCTTGGGGTGAGCATTTCTATAGGTAGCATGTTGATGAGCATAGTAAACAGGCTAAGTAAATAAGATAGATAGATAGATAGATAGATAGATAGATAGATAGATAGATAGATAGATAGATAGATAGATAGATAGAAAAAGTTTTCAGAAGACGTGTAGTACAATGAGAGAGCTGCCCAAAGGGAGACAGGACTCATGCAGGCACTAGGAAAGGAGACGTCTTTCAGACCAACTTTCAATCCGGAGGAGCAGATGTCAGTTTTTCTGCCACCTTCTGTGTGCAGCCAGTTCATTCCAAGTTCTCCTCTCTCAGCCACATTTTCTTTCCAAACTTCCGTCCCTTGAACATTGGAATCCAGATTGTCATAGCAGCAATGACGGCTAACCGGCCAATCTGATTGCTTTGTCATTCAAAAGCTGTCTGCCAGCTGGGCACACACCCTCCCTATCTAACTCTGAGACTCCCTGATACTGGGATGGCTCCCCTAGGGGGAGGGAGCTGTCCTCATAGGAGGCGAATTTTCAAATACAGGCACCTAAGTTGTGCAGTGAATCGTGCAGGTACAGGAGCCCAGAGGCAAATAGGTGTTTACATGCACAAAACCACAACCCTCTCTCTCAGTAGGCTCCCTCTCCTTCCCCAAATTTTGGGACAGTTTGGATCCAGATCTGGATCCGAATTTTGCAATCAGAGCTTGACTCATCTTATTCTAGGGAAATGCAACTTAGATGGAGCTACCATAAGATGGGTGCAAAACTGGTTGGAAAACCACTCCCAAAGAGTAGTTATCAGTCGTTCACAGACATGCTGAAAGGGCATAACGAGTGGGGTCCCACAGGGATCGGTTCTGGGTCCGGTTTTGTTCAATATCTTCATCAGTGATTTAGATAATGGCATAGAGAGTACACTGATAAAGTTTGCGGACAATACCAAGCTGGGAGGGGTTGCAAGTGCTTTGGGGGATAGGATTAAAATTCAAAATGATCTGGATAAACTGTAGAAATGGTCTGAAGTACATAGAATGAAATTCAATATGGACAAATGCGAAGTACTCCACTTAGGAAGGAACAATCAGTTGCACACATACAAAATGGGCAATGACTGCCTAGGAAGGAGCACTGCGGAAAAGGATCTGGGGATCATAGTGGATCACAAGCTAAATGAGAGTCAACAGTGTAACGCTGTTGCAAAAAAAGCAAACATCGTTCTGGGATGTATTAGCAGGAGTGTTGTAAGCAAGACACAAGAAGTAATTCTTCCGCTCTACTCCACGCTGATTAGGCCTCACCTGGAGTATTGTATCCAGTTCTGGGCAGNTGGGAGGGTTGCAAGTGCTTTGGGGGATAGGATTAAAATTCAAAATGATCTGGACAAACTGGAGAAATGGTCTGAAGTACATAGAATGAAATTCAATAAGGACAAATGCGAAGTACTCCACTTAGGAAGGAACAATCAGTTGCACACATACAAAATGGGCAATGACTGCCTAGGAAGGAGTACTGCGGAAAAGGATCTGGGGATCATAGTGGATCACAAGCTAAATGAGAATCAACAGTATAACGCTGTTGCAAAAAAAGCAAACATCATTCTGGGCTGTATTAGCAGGAGTGTTGTAAGCAAGACACAAGAAGTAATCCTTCTGCTCTACTCCACGCTGATTAGGCCTCACCTGGAGTATTGTGTCCAGTTCTGGGCAGCACATTTCAGGAAAGATGTGGACAAATTGAAGAAAGTCCAGAGAAGAGCAACAACAATGATTAAAGGTCTAGAAAACATGACCTATGACGGAAGATTGAAAAAACTGGGTTTGTTTAGTCTGGAAAAGAGAAGACTGAGAGGGGACATGATAACAGTTTTCAAGTACATAAACCGTTGTTATAAGGAGGAGGGAGAAGAATTGCTCTTCTTAACCTCTGAGGATAGGACAAGCAGCAATGGGCTTAAATTGCAGCAAGGGCGGTTTGGTTGGACATTAGGAAAAACTTCCTGTCAGGGGGGTTAAGCACTGGAATAAATTGCCCAGGGAGGTTGTGGAATCTCCATCATTGGAGATTTTTAAGAGCAGGTTGGACAAACACCTGTCAGGGATGGTCTAGATAATATTTAGTTCTGCCTTAGTGCAGAGGATTGGACTAGATGACCTTGCGAGGTCCCTTCCACTCCTACGATTCTATGATTCTATTCAGCAAACATTTATTTCACTCACTCAGGTATTATAACCAGTCACTGCAGTATACAAATAGTTGTATCTTCATTTCATTATTCATATTATTTCATAGATTCACAAGATTTAAGGCCAGAAGGGACTTTTGTGATCAATCTAGTCTGACTTCCCATATAGCACAGGTCACAGAATTTCCCCCAAATAATTCCTTTTTGAACTTGAGCAGATCGTTTAGAAGAACAGTGCTTTCCGTAGGACTGTAGCACCAGAGGCATTGGCCAGCTAGGTCTGTAGAGACACACCGTGAGACAAGCTTACAATCGAACTAGGAAAGGCAAAGAGTGGGAAGGGAAAGAAAGACTCAGAGAGATGAAGCGACTTGCCCAAGGTCTCACAACAGGTGAAACAAAGAAGTAGGATTAGAGTCAAGCACATCCACAGCTACTACGGGAGAGAATGATGCTCCAACCCCCACACACACCCAAGCCCAACCCCAAGAAACCCAGCCCATCCCCTTTGCGGGTTTTGAGAAAAATGAAGGAATTAAACTTCATGTTTTCCCGGGTGAACTTGGTGGCACAACATCCTTAACTGCTTCTTATGCTGGAAACTGGCCATGTTGCCCATTTGCCTCTTACCCACCTTTGGAGAGAATTGAATTTGTGAGAATTCCCAAAAGGAAGATCGCTAGTTTCACCTCTGGTGTCAGCGACGCCTCCCTTAGGCCCAGACAGAGGGGCCATTTGGGACAGAGATATTAATAGCGTGAATCTCCTGGCCTGCACGCTCCTCGCTTTTGAAATGTAGCGGGTTATTGATTTGTATTTAAAAGGGATGAACTGCAGCATATATCAGTATATTAGACACACACGACACAAACAGAAAGGACACAGCTGCCTTTCCGTTGAAGCAATCTGTCATATACTACAGCTCTCCACGGGGTAGGAAGCCTTGCAATACAGACCCTTTCCAAGCAAACTTAAACCCACAGCAACTGATGCTTTTACAAAAAGCTAGGAGGGGTGGAGCAGATAGTGCAATTGCTCTGTCTTCGGTTCCTCGCAACCTCTGGTGTGTATTAGCCCCATTTCACAGAGAGAGAACTGAAGCCCAGCGAGGCTAAGGGACGTGCCCATGGTCCTAGCAGACATCAGTGGAGAAGCAGGGAGTTGAACAGCAGTCTCCCAAGTCTTAGAATAAGGCCCCATTCACTGGACTATCCTTCCTCCAGCAAGTGCCCCCTAGGATGCCATGCCTCAGCTTCCCAGCTGTAGAATGGGTTTGGTTATCGCTGTGGTACGTCCCCTATTGGCTTGCTGTTCAGCTTGCCCACTGAGTGTACTGTGCTTTCAGTACAAGGGGTGGGCGAAAGCTGGGATCTTGTTAAGCTTCTAAGCCGTATGTGCGTTTCCCTCAGCTCTACCCAGTGTTTTTAAAGGGAAATGTAAGAAGCAGCATGTACTGATCTGCCACCACGCTCAGTGGGAACCTACACGTGCAGACACAGAGGCCTGTTTGAAGGAGATTCTTGCTCAGCTTCTAGGATGACTAGGCATCAAAATAAAAATCATGCAACTCACCCTTTGCCAGAGGCAGAGCCAACTCAAACTTCCAATAGCTTGAGTTTGCTTCAAGAACCTGAGTCCCCCCCATTCTAGAGCTGGTGCTAATTCTTTCAAAAACAAATCTTTCCTTCCTTCCTTTGCTGCCAGAGGTAAAAAGTGTGAGACTCCCCTTTGTTCTCGTTTGCAGCGCACTCAGAGCTGGCTGGAAGGTGCTGACTGCAGGGCCGGCTCCAGGCACCAGCCGAGCAAGCTCGTGCTTGGGGCGGCACATTCTAAGGGGCGGCATTCCCTCCAATCCTTTTTTTGTTTTTTTATTTGCTTCGCCGCTTCGGCCGCCCCGCAGGTTTTTTTTCTTTTTGGTTCGCCGATCCGGCCGCCCTGTAGGGGGTGGCGGCGCGGAGGAGGGGAGCGCCCTGCTGGGAGCGGGCTGCGCGCTCCGTCTGCCCCAGCCGGTGCCAGGTTTGCAGCAAGCCCAGCAGGGCAGCCTGCGTCCTTCCCTCCCCGCCGACCGGAGCAGCGCGGAGCCCTCCCGGCAGGCGGTGCGGCAAGAGGGGCTGCGTGGCGAGCACCCTACTGAAGCCCTGGCCGCCCCCCTTCTCTCTCTCCCCCCCCGCTCACTCCCCCTGCCCCCACTAGCCGGGGCACGTCTGCAGCACAGGGAGTCCCCCTGCACCCTGGCTCCGCCCGCCTCGCAGGTTGGTTTTTTGGTTTTTTTTGCTTGGGGCGGCAAAAAAGCCAGAGCTGNGAGGGGCTGCGTGGCGAGCACCCTACTGAAGCCCTGGCCGCCCCCCTTCTCTCTCTCCCCCCCCCGCTCACTCCCCCTGCCCCCGCTAGCCGGGGCACGTCTGCAGCACAGGGAGTCCCCCTGGCTCCGCCCGCCTCGCAGGTTGGTTTTTTTTTTTTTTTGCTTGGGGCGGCAAAAAAGCCAGAGCCAGCCCTGGCTGACTGGCAGCTCCTCTGCTTATCCACAGAACTGCTACCTCAGAGGTGGGCAAACTATGGCCCACGGGACCCTCCTGCCCGGCCCCCGAGCTCCTGGCCCGGGACTCTAGCCCCCGGCCCCTCCCCTGCTGTCCCCCCTCTCCCGCAGTCCCAGCTCACCCCCCCGCCGGCGCAANGGTGGGCAAACTATGGCCCGCGGGACCCTCCTGCCCGGTCCCTGAGCTCCTGGCCCGGGAGGCTAGCCCCCGGCCCCTCCCCCGCTGTTCCCCCTCCCCCGTCTCAGCTCACCCCCCCGCCAGCGCAGTGCTCTGGGCAGTGGGGCTGGGAGCTCCTGGGGCAGCACAGCTGCAGAGCCCGGCCTGACCCGGTCTCTGTGCTGTGTGGCGGCGGCAGCGGCGTGGCCCGGCTCCAGCCACCGGTGCTCCAGGCAGCGCAGTAAGCGGGCAGGGAGCAGGGGCNGCTCCTGGGGCAGCACAGCTGCAGAGCCCGGCCTGACCCGGTCTCTGTGCTGCGTGGCGGCAGCAGCAGCGTGGCCCGGCTCCAGCCACCCGTGCTCCAGGCAGCGCGGTAAGCGGGCAGGGAGCGGGGGGGTTGGATAGAGGGCAGGGGAGTTTGGGGGGTGGGCAGGGGGTGGGGGGGTGGATAGGGGTCGGGGCGGTCAGAGGGGGGGAACAAGGGGGTTGAATGGGGTCCGGAGGGGGGGGCAGACAGGAAGAAGGGAGGGGTTGGATGGGGCGGCAGGGGGAAATCAGGGGCAGGGGTTCCAAGGGCAGTCAGGGGACAGGGAGCAGGGGTGTGGATGGGGCAGGGGTCCTGGGGGGCCATCAGGGAACAGGGTGGGTTGGATGTCGGGGGGGGCATCAGGGGGCGAGAAGCAGGGGGAGGTGGTGGATAGGGGTTGGGGGCCGGCCCACGCCCCCCTCCTCTAACCGGCTCTCCATACAATTTCTGAAACCCGATGCGGCCCTCAGGCCAAAATCTTTGCCCGCCCCTGTGCTACATCATGGGTAATAGTGCAAGCTGCTCACACGTGCCCGCCCCCAGAATGCACTAGCTGAAGCTTTTTGGACCCAAATAAAGTCTCCTGTGTCCCTCTCTCCTTACATCATGAATAGCCCAAGGGCAGATGGGGTGAATGCAGTGAAGGCTGCACAGATTCAAAATATAGGGTGTTAAAACTACAGCTTTTCTCTCTACTTGAGCACCTTTTCTTTGGCACATGCATGTGCTGGGGTTCCTAGGAACGATACAGGTGGGGGAGTTTGTGTATCACGTTTGCCAGCCACAGGAGTGACATTGGGGCAATACAAATATCCAGGGGTGCAAGGATGGTGGCACGGTCCTGTACGCCGGACCAGTAAGATATTTATAGCCGGGACGCCGAACTGGAAAGACACAGGAGGAGCCACTGGGAGACCCCACGCCAGCAGCTCCTCCGGTGCGGCTGTACTGCCCCAGCCCTTCCACGCAGCTGCATCTCCTGAGTCCTGTCTGGAGTCTGTACAGCAGCTGCGCCGGAGGACAGGGCTGGGGGTGGTACAGCCGCGCCGGAGGATAGGGCTGGGGGTGGTACAGCCCCGCCGGAGGACAGGGCTGGGGGTGGTACAGCCCCGCCAGAGGACAGGGCTGGGGGTGGTACAGCCGTGCCGGAGGACAGGGCTGGGGGTGGTACAGCCGTGCCAGAGGACAGGGCTGGCGGTGGTACAGCCGCGCCGGAGGACAGGGCTGGGGGTGGTACAGCCCCGCCGGAGGACAGGGCTGGGGGTGGTACAGCCGTGCTCGAGGACAGGGCTGGGGGTGGTACCGCCGTGCCGGAGGACAGGCCTGGGGGTGGTACAGCCGCGCTCGAGGACAGGGCTGGGGGTGGTACAGCCGCGCTCGAGGACAGGGCTGGGGGTGGTACCGCTGTGCCGGAGGACAGGCCTGGGGGTGGTACAGCCGCGCTCGAGGACAGGCCTGGGGGTGGTACAGCCGCGCACGAGGACAGGGCTGGGGGTGGTACAGCCGTGCTCGAGGACAGGGCTGGGGGTGGTACAGCTGCGCGGAGGACAGGGCTGGGGGTGGTACAGCCGCGCTCGAGGACAGGGCTGGGGGTGGTACAGCCGCGCCGGAGGACAGGGCTGGGCGTGGTACAGCCGCGCCGGAGGACAGGGCTGGGGGTGGTACAGCCACGTCGAGGACAGGGCTGGGGGTGGTACAGCCACGCTGGAGGACAGGGCTGGGGGTGGTACAGCCCCGCCGGAGGAGCTGCTGAAGGGTGGCCCCATGTTCTGCTCCTTTCGCTGCTGCAGTAGAAGTCTCTGGCGCAGTGGGAGGAGGACAGAGGCCCCCCCCAGGTAACGGGGCAGGGCGGGGAGGAGTCACATGGGGGGGCACATGGGGAGATCACGTGCCCCCCGTTTTAGCTGGTGCAGCGTACCGGTAAGAAATGAATTCTACTTGCACCACTGCAAATCTCTTGTGGTGCATTAGCATTCCAGATAGATAAGGGCAAATCGCAATCCACACAGGGCGGCTAAGCGCCGCAGAGAGAAGGGAAAGGGCGTAGACACGCCATGCTCAGCGAGTACTTGATATCGGAGTCCAATTCAGGCTGCTGTCTTCATACAGGAGAGTGCACCTTTGATATAATATCCCCCGGAGATATGATATACACCTGTGATTATCCTGACTCGCAATCCCATGTCACTGCGCTGCCTGAGCCGGCTCAGCGAGCGGCAGCATTATTTATCTGGCAATAAACAGCCTTCTGTCTGCAAGCCATGGCCTTCGGCGGGGAACGCAATGGGCAGCTTCAGCTCAGGTGAACCTGGCAGGGAAGGGAGCGTGTCCCCTGGATCTGAGTGAGAGATGCCCTGTGACCTCCTGCCAACGGTGCTTTGACAAGACCACGGCAAGGACATGCCCGGCTTGTTCTGCTCTCACAGGAGCAATGAGCCAGCCGCAAGGCTGGACTGTTTCAGTGCTGGGGGGTGCACCAAGCTCATGCAGGGACTGTCCTGCCCCATGGAGCGCCAGAAAGGGCCACCTAGAGTCTCTCTGGGCACAGGAGCTGTTAGCAAGGCCTGGGACTGGCATCCCCCTCACACTTTCTCCCTTTGTCCCTGTTCTTTCTCCTCCTGATGCCCTTGCCCCGCACATATCCCTTGCTTGAGCTCCCTGCCTCCTCCACCTGCAGCGTGAGAACGGTGGGTCCTGCCCAGCTGCGGTTGCCTTGCAATAGGAACTTAGTGGTAGCAGGAGCAACATGAGCCGGGTTCCCTCCCCCATGGTCAGACCTGCCAGGGGCTGGGCAGCACCTTAGGGACCCTGGGACTTGCTAAGGGCACATCGAACTCACTCTGCTCCTCTGCACAGGAATGAATTTCACCCAGACCTGCAGGGTTTACTCACCCTGCCCTGGGTGGGTTTGGGATGAACAGGCTTGGTTTTCAGCAGTGAAGGGGTTAACACCAATGTATTCTGGGGCAGGAGGCAAGCAGGAGACTTGGAAATCATCAACTGATGGGACTTTGTGCCATTCCCCTTCTGCAAAGCAGGGTCAATGGTACTGACCTCCCTTGTGAGTCGCTTCGCTGACCACAGATGAAACGGGCTATATAAGAGGTATATTATTATTAATTACTAGTATTCCCTAGTCAACCCCTTCCACCTTGTATTGCTGCACAATGGAGCTGCTGGAAAAATGTTTCTTTACAACTTTTTTCCAACCAAAAAGATTGGCTTTTTGACAAAACAGAAATTCTCACAAGAAAATTTCCATTTTCATTGACCTAAGGTTTCCAGCTGAAAACTGAAAAAGTTTCCATAGGTCTATCTAATGGAACATTTTCGGGTTTTCTTGTTTAAAAAAAAATCCACAAAAAATTTCAACAAAAACAACCCAAACCAGGTCATTTTCCCAGATAATATAACATGTGGAGATAGACCTATCTCATAGAACTGGAAGGGACCCTGAAAGGTCATCGAATCCAGCCCCCTGCCGTCACTAGCAGGACCAAGTACTGATTTTGGCCCAGATCCCTAAGTGGCCTCCTCAAGGATTGAACTCACAACTTGGGTATAGCAGACCAATGCTCAAACCACTTAGCTATCCCTCCCTTTAAAATTGGTGCATGCCAGTCTCATATTTGCACATTACAACAGGCACTAGCATGTGGAAATCAACTCACCGCATGGACATTTCATAGAATATCAGGGTCGGAAGTGAGCTCAGGAGGTCACCTAGTCCAACCCCCTGCTCAAAGCAGGACCAATCCCCAGACAGACATTTGCCCCAGGTCCCTAAATGGCGCCTCAAGGATTAAACTCACAACCCTGGGTTTAGCAGGCTATCCCTCCCCCCATGAATGCTAAAGTATGATTTTGACCAGCTGTACTGGCAAGGAAGCCAGAACCCCATGGAGAGGGGTGACCCAGCTCAGGGGACAGAGGAAATTACCCAAACTCCACCACTTCTGGGGTCTAGGATTGGTCAGGTGACTTTGCTCACTTGAGGGGAAGGACGATCTGATGGCTAATGCACCTGCCAGGGGATCTGGGTCTTCTTCCTGACTTCCTGGGTGACCCAGGCTAAGTCACTGTCCCTATCCATGCAGTGGTGAGAACAGCGATTACCTTTCTCATAAGGCACTGGCAGGGTTAATTAATTAGAGTTGGCTCAGTGCTTTGCATAGGTAAAGTGCTGTCTAAGTGCAAAGTGTTGTGATTAATAATACCCTGCCTGCTAAAGCAAAACACTTAGTGGGATTCCACAAGGGTTAGACATTCATATGAATACACGGAATTGCTACAGTTACAAAGTTACATTAAATAGGATAAAAATCTGCATGGGATTGAAACCCGCATGCTTCAGGGCACTAGCTGCCTGGGGTTAGGAGGAAACTTCTCCTATGGGCAGGTTAGTGCCTAACTGTTCACCCGGTTCTAAGAAGCAGCCAGTGCTGGCTGCTTAGGGACAGGACCCTGGCCTAGATGGACACCTGGTCTGACCCAGGTGGGCAATGCGTTTGGTGCTGTTATGTACATTGGTACCTTCCTCATATTATCACAAAACCCTTCCCTTCTCTTCTGAACACATCCACCCAGCACTCACCAGCACGGCCATTCACCTGCTCCTGTAGCCCGTCACACCTCCTTCCCCAGGCCATTCGCTCGCCACACTCCCACACTGGTGCCACTGGGGGGCACTGCAGCTGCCCACTCTCACTGCCAGCAGGCAGCTGCACGGTGTGGAGATCCCGTGCTGACACTTCCAGGTCACCAGGCACAGCAGTGCTGGGCCAAGAGACACAAGATCCTGCTGTGCCTGAGGGATGGACGCTCCTTTCCCCACTGGAATGACAGGCCAGAATAAAACCGGGAGCCCAGCCCCTTTCTCCCACCTGCACCCACTGCAGCTCTGAACAGCGTGGGAGGACGTTGGTGCCTTTAACACATTGCAGCAGCTGTCAATCACTCGTGCACTCATGTTGTTGCTTAGTTCGGAGTCCATCAATAATGATGCCTGGCTGCGTTGGTATAAATACCCCCTCTTCTCAGGGACTGGGTGTATCGCTAGGCACTCATTGCTATCGAAGGGCGAATCTTCCTGTCAGGACCTGGCCCTTCCTGGGCACACCCCTTGTTCTACAGCCCTTTACCCCTCTACGCTTCCTCACAGAACACTTGCTTGTAAACACGAGGTGATCCTGGCTGCTGAGCCTGGCTCTATTTCAAGGGCCCTGCCGATCTCCCCCAAACCCACCAACTGGCTTGGCCTCTGCCTGCGGGGTTTGAAAAGCCCTAAACTTATAACGATAGCCTGCTCCCTCCCTGCCTGATCCGACAAAGCGCAGCCGGGTTTCCCTTCCTGATCACAGCCTCGCTCCCCGATCCCCGCTGTGATCCGGCTGCCTCTCTCCTCAGGACGATCGTTCCCATTCAACCCCCACCCCGAGTTCCAAACGAGCTGCCTGGGTAGAGTTTCCAGCCCGGAGTCCCAGCCCCCGTGTCTCCACACACCCAGCGGCGTGTGTTCGCTTTGGTCCTCATCCCACAACACATCCCATCAGACAGTTTGGCGTAACACTTATCCTATCACGGCAGCTCAGATTAACCAATTTCAGGTGAATATAGTCCCCTCCCCACACTGTCTGGTGGGTCATTGTCCGCAAGACGTAAGTAGTGCTGAGGCCTGGTGCTGGGCCTGTGTCCAGGGGTGACTTTCATGCTGATTGAGTAACCCTGGGTCTGAACATTGCAAATCTGGTGAAAAAAATCTTAAATTTCTACATTTTTTGACAAGCAAAGGGACTTCCCCCCCTCGTCCCCCCCGAAAATGTTCACAAGAAACATTCCCATCTTTCAGCTAGCTCTAGTCTATTGTTTGCCAGTAGTTAGCAGCAAATGCTCAATATTCCATTTTTCTTCATTATTTTTACTTTCTCGCCTCTGCATTTCCTTTTGGAAGTGAAAATGCCTCAAGCAATGCTGGGTTTTACGCTGGTTGGTTTGTTTGTTTGGTGGTGGTATTTTGAGCCCACGTGGTAAGCAGGAAATACCCAGGGTAGGATATGAGAGCTGCTGAGAAGATTAGCCAGTTCATGACACAAGAAATTTAAAGACAACACATTTACAATTGGTCAAAAGAACTATGTTTTTATACCATGTGTTGTTGGCCTGTGGAACTCATTGCCACAAAACAGTTAAAAAAGGTTAGATACATCTGTGAATACCATCATCTGCAGTTACCCTAGTCAAGGTTAAACATCAATGAGGCACGTCAACGCTCATGCTTCATGACACAAGCTGAGCACTAGCTGCTTACAAGGAAATTTCCCATGTGAGCATCATATTGCAAAATTGACCATTATGGGCATGAACAACCATCCTCTGAAGTATCTGGCACTGGGCACTGTCAGGAAATAGCGGCGCCACCCCTGTGATCTTCTAGAGCAATTCCTACATTTCTGTGATGTCTACAGTCCAGTTTTTGCAGGCTCAAGAGGCTGGTATAAGCACATGGGCCTACATTTCCAAAAGCGACTAGTGATGTGGAGTGCCTCAGTTTCCCTTAAGGCACCTTTACGACAGCCTGCTTTTCAGAGGGCAGGCGCTTGGCACTTTCGGAAAACCAGGTCTCTTTAAAGTATCTCATGTTGGACACCAAGACATCGAGGCACCCATCACTGTTGAGCATTTAGAGCCTGGAGTTTTGGAGTGAAGCCCAGAGGGAATTCGAAACCCTCTGAGTGTAGCTCTCCGTGAAGGGGACATCTGCACTGCAGCTGGGAGTTGTAATTCCCATACACACAGGTCTGATCGAGCTAGCCCCCAGCTCTGTACCTACGACTTTGGATGGGATTGTACTCAGGTAGCTAGCCCAAGCCGCTGGGGACACATTGTTACTTTTAGAGCTGTGAATCACACCTCCAGCTGCAGCACAGGCCCACCCTTAGGGTGTATTTCACCACTCCTGCCCTGTTCTGAGGGTTTAAGTGGGACTTAAGTGGCACATAGGCCTTGTGCTGGTGAATTTCGCCCTCAGAGCTCACTGCCCCTTCAGGAACAGGGGATCATTGTCTCTGGACAGAGAACCCAGATTACGTGTGTCTCTGTGTATTTCCCCCTTGCTGCACTCCTTATAATAACAGGGGCGTATTTATTCACTGAGAAAGAGCGATGCCCAATTTGTGTCATTATTACAATGGAGACTCGGCAATCCAGTTAGATAATGGCAGCCACAACAGAAAAGGGTGGGGTCTGATTTCCCTTGACTTTCCTTCCAATGGCACTGCTCCTAATGAACACATGCGCAGTCACAGGCTGGCCTGTAGACGTCCTGAGGACTCCCTTTGTGATGCAGCATCGGTTAAGTACTGGTTAATGTGCACTTAACATAAAGTGGCACCTGAAAAGGATACTCGGTAAGATGGAGTAGACACAATGCAGTATCATTTATTTCTTGAGAATAGCATCCTTCATAGGCATTATAACAGCACATTTTGCAGGGAGACAATTGTGAGCTGCAGCAGAAAGGAAGGGTTTAAGAGGAGATTTAAAGAAGGGAAGCCAGTGAGTGTCTTCAAGGAAGGGGAGACGAGAAAGACCTGCCCTTCAGCTGTGCAGGGTGCAAGGGGAAGAAGGGAGCCCATGATTAAGGGAAGCCTCAGTCTTCATGGCAGATATTCCCCTTTGTTCAGGGGGCTAGCAGAAGGGTGAGGGGGGTTAGTTTCAAGACGGGTAAATTTATCATTAACCAAGGGCTGATCCCTCTTCAGGGACCTGCCAGCAGGTTCATATGAAAACTGAAATAAGCTCTACTGGCAAAAGCGTGGTTTTGCCGGTATCTGCTGCGCCTTGCCGGTATAGTGTACCGGTATAACCACATCAGCAAAGCGCTCCTCGTGTAGAGATTTGGGCTAGCTTCCTAGTTTGGCTTGTGGGTACCATTCACCCCTGGGCAAAGGCCGATGAACCACTCCAGTGCCACTTGAACCCTCAATAATAACAGCCCACTGTCATACAGCAGCACTCTGTCAATCTCCAGTGTTGCATTAGCCTGCTGCTGGCCCTTGTAAAGGCCTGGATTTCCCTCTGAGTGGGTGAAAACATTGGGGCTTATCAGTGTCTGTAGTGACAGCGGAGTGTGAAGGCCTCCAAGCCTATTGTAGAGAGGCCACCCGCTGAGGAAGGCTTAGCCGTGGGTGCCATGCTGAGCAGGGCGAACGAGGGGCACTCAGCGTGTCCCCAACAGAACAACTGATGACCCGTCTCAGTTTATCAATGGCCAGGCAGGCAGGGCTGGGCCGGCAGGTGACAGTGGAGCTGGAAACATCAGTAAGTGTCCAAAAACCCTGAGGAGCACGCTGGGGAGAGGCCTAGGAATGGACGATGAATTTCACTAGCGGACAATGCAAAGCGATGTCTCACCTTGTGCCCACGCAGGCCACTGCAACCCTCATCTCAGCACACTCGGCTTCCGATGGCACTTACGCCACCTTGAAACCATCGTTACCCCAGCGACTTCACTCTCGATTTACACCGATTGGAGGGGAGAGGAGAACCAGGAATTCATGCCAGAAAACCGGATGAGGGGAAGGAACCCCCCACGGTCCCCATGTCTTCTCCCCTCTCCTCATTGTCCCTGTGCACAAAGCGGGTGCTGAAAGTGTCTGGTAACCTGCTGCTCCCCTCTCCTTCCCACCTGGCAGGATGCAACCGCCACCAGCGCAGCTAAAGTCACACTTATAAATCCTCTTTGCAATTTCATCCATTTCAAAGCTCCCTGTTACCAGCTCCAGCCCTTAATCTCACACTCCATAAATCAATCAGCCAGGGAGCTGGGTGGAATAGGAAATCAGCTCCCTTTGCCCAGAGCAGAGTGGAGCAGTGAGTGACAGCGTTGTGTGTGTGTATGGGGAGGGGGGTCTCCTACTGGCACAGCCCACCCTTCATGAGAGCTAACAGGCAGTGGAGAGGGAGGAGGGGCTAGAGAGCAGGCGTGGGTTTCTCCAGTCCCCAGAGTGAGCCCCGGAGTTGATTTGCTGAGACTAATTAACTCTCCCTGCTCTTGAAGTATTGATAATTGGAAGGCACTTAGTCATTTTTAGTATAAATTCCATCCCAGCTGAGGTGCACAGGCCGCGGCGTCTCTCCCGCCTGCGAGCAAGGCTGAGCGTGCCCAGCCGGCTCAGCCTGCAGTGCTAACCCTTAGCGCTTGACACTTGCTGCAGTGATAGATTTGCTCCAAAGGAAAATGCCCCTTTGGCGCCCATTAAATAGACACATTGTTTAGATATGTGCTGAGGAGTTTTACGGCTAGGCTGGGGCTGGCAGGGAAACAAGGCTGGTGGACTCAGAGAGGAGAGGCCGGGCGATTATCGCTAGTAATGCATAGGGATGTTATTGCAAAAGGGCTGCGAGTGCAAGGTTAACGGCTCCAACAGGAACACGAGCGGGGCAGCGATGCATCCTCTGCATGTTTCCAGGGGGATGTTCTAGGACATACATGGTGATACACATTCGGCCACAAACATCAGGCACAGGAGATGGTATTTATCTGCAGCACGTATGAGTAAGGGGCTCAGTGTTTGTGTTTCTTGACTCTTCGTGATGCTTTCTCTGCAGTGCTGGAATCACCATGTAATTTCCGAGGCTTTTTAAAAGACAGAAAATCCAGGCAAATGCAAGGAACATCCTGATGCCCAAGGACAAAGCGGGTAGGTTGCACAGTGTGGATGGCTGCAGGCCGCACAGCAGGAGCTCCGAAAAGGCTCTCGGGGTCATGGTGGGTAACAAACTGAGCACTGTGAGCTCCCAGTGTGCCCAGTAGGGCTGATACTATCCATAGGTGTATAAACAGGGGAATCTCAAGCAACAGTGGGGAGGTGGTGTGACCTCTTTATACAGCATGAGTGAACCATCCCTGCATCCCGTGTCCAGTTCTGTGCCCACACTTCAAAAAGGATTTTGAAAAACTGGAAAGAAGTTGAGAGAAGAGCGACAAACATGATTCAGGGTCTAGAAAGCCTGCCCACGGTGAGACAGACTGGGAAGCTCAATCCATTTGAAAAAAGAATAGGAGTACTTGTGGCACCTTAGAGACTAACAAATTTATTAAATTGATCTCTAAGGTGCCACAAGTACTCCTATTCTTTTTGCGGATACAGACTAACAGGGCTATTACTCTGAAATCAATTCATTTGCTTATCAAAGAGACGGACAAGAGGTGAATTGATCACGGTCAATAAGTACCTACCTGGGGAGAAGATTTCTTACTCTAGCAGTGGCTCGGAGTTGAAGAGAGGCAAATGCAGACTGGAAATAAAATTCAGGTGTTTGGGAGTGAGGGTGATTAAGCACTGGAACAACGTAAATGGGGATATGTTGGGCTTTCCATCCCTTGAGGTCTTTCAGTCTAGGATGAATGTCTCTTTCTGAAAGATCTGCTCTAACTCAACCAGAAGTTCTGGGTTGGACGGGAATCAATGAGTGATGCCCTCTGGCCTGCATTATAGAATCAGAATCGTAGGACTGGAAGGGACCTCGAGAGGTCATCTAGTCCAGTCCCCTACACTCATGGCAGGACTAAATATTAGGAGTTATACAGGAGGGCAGGCCGGGTGATCATAATGGTCTCTTTCGGCCTTAAACTCTCTGAATCCAAGAAAAGACAAGACCAGTTGCTCTGCTGGTCATGGAACTCATCAGTGTCGTGGAAGCTGAATCGGGAAATGTATCTCTCCTCTTTCCCAGTGTTTATATTGTGTGCGCGTGTGAGACGCCAATTTTCCAGCCCCCAAGACACTCACACAGAGCATTCATATCCCCAGGCCCACAGAAAATGGCTTCTTGCTCACGTTCACAGGAGAAGGGGCATCACTCTCTTGAATCTACGAGAGAAAAGCAGGCAAGGACTGAGCTTCCTGAACCTAGGCAGAGAGCGTTGGAGTCCATGGCTACCCACTGCTGGGCACCAGGCCAGTACTGCAGGGAGGAGAGGAGGCAGCCCTGGCTGAAGGGTGGAACAGGAGATCGACTGCAGTAATGGAGCTATCGAGAGGGGAGGCTGGAAGGGGCATGCTGCGGGTGAGGGGAGATCTTGTTCTGGGTCAGATTGGGCCATGCACGGCCAGCCTGTATTGGGGACAGCCCTGAGCACACGGCTGCTGGACGTGCACCAGCTCTGGAGAGTTGTGGGGAAGGCAGGCATGGCCCTGGCTCCTACCCACCCCTCTCCTCTGGGGCGGCTGCCCCGATACACTATCAGGGAGCAGTCCCTTCAGTCCGAGGCCGGATTGTGCCTTGCCCCTGCAAAGGGGGTGCAGAGGATGATGGGACCTTGTGACCGTTCCTGCCCCTTTACACACCCATGGGGGAGCTGGCCAGGTGCTAACCATGGGGACACTGAGCTGCTGACAGTGGCCTGTATAGCAGACACGGTGGGTGGCCATGGGACAGAGCTTACAGCTCCACTGACCCACGTGGGAGCTAACCATGGGCATGAGGCTGCCCTCCCCTGGCTGCTGATCCCTAAGGGTGGCACAGGGTGGAACGATCCTCCTCCCACCCCCCGATCCTTAGAAATGAGCAGCTTCCCCCAGCCTGGCGTTTTGCAGCCTGGTGCCGCGTGTCCTGTAGCAACGCTGCATATATCATCCCTGCCAGCTGCGCTGCGCGCTCCGATCTGTTCGAGGGAGTTACAGCGCGGGGGCCGCAGCGCCCCCACCCTCCTGCCTCTCTGAAGGGCTGAGCTGTAATTACACTGGTGCCGAATCACAAGTTCAAACTTTGCATCTGGTGTCTGTGATGTGCCTCGGTGCTGATGAGAGACGCTGGGCTGGTGGCCTTGCAGGCTGAGGCTCCCTGCTCTCCACAGAAGAGCAGCTGGCCAGCCTCCCCCCTCCCCCCCACATTGCCTCTGCAAAGTGCTCCTGCCCTGAGCTGCAGTGCCCTGGCTGGTGCAAGGGGGAGTCTGGTCCTGGCCCATTCACCAAGGTGGGCAGGGGACCTGTATTGGGGCGGATAACTCTTCCGCCCTGGCTCCTGAGAAGCCAGGAGGAGGCTGCAACTTCCAGTCCCGCCCAGCATGGGGTGGGGATTGAACTGGTGACCTAGAGCCGACAGGCTCATCTCCCATTCCCAGTGCCTGAGTATCGTGGACTCATACTTAGCACAGCAGGTGGCATTTCTATCTGGAGTTTGGGGGGATGTGTCTGCTCGCTCCTGCTTCGCATTGTCCACCGATGCCGTGGGGACGTCTACAGAGCCCCGTCAGCGAGCTCCCAGCCTGGGAAGAGACTCGGCTAACAGGGCTTGTGCTAGCGCTCTGAAAATAGCTGCGCAGAGAGCGCTTTGAAGTTACAGCTGCGGCTGACCTTGGGCTCTGAAGCCTGGGGATAGGGGTGGGCTTCATGGCTCAAGCTCCAGCCCGAGCTGCAGTTAACTTCAAAGTGCTCTCCCAGGCTCCCCAGGGCTTTCCGCTGTTGGCCGAAATCCTGCCATTCTACCGTAGGCAAATCTTTTCTCCAATACTTGCTGGGAGCAGAACAGCCAGGAGGCATCATGGCCTCCCTCCCAGCTACGCATGGCATAGGCAGCTCAGCCCGTCCACCGCCTCCACCGCTGGCCCAGTTCATGACACATCCACGGGCCCTGGTGTCAGACTTTCTCCACCCACTCCTTTGCCATCCCTCCCCACTCCCACTGCCAGGAGGTCTCCTTCCGCCCAGCCCTGCTCTCATAGCCTGTGATGATAAGAGTGAAATGTATTATTGTTTATATTGCAGTAGCATCCCGAGGTCCTAGGCTCAGGGACCTGGGGTGCTGGGCGTTGTACAAACATCTGATGAAAAGCCAACCGCTGCCCCAGAGAACTAGCAGGCTCAGCAGAAGATCACTTCTGACACCAACCAAGTCACTAGAAAATATTCTTTGGAAAAGTTTCAGACCTTCCCATGCTGTGATGCTTTTCTCAGTTTTGCAGCATCTTGCCTGTACGTGTTAAATGCTGGTTAATAAACAGTTTGCTTTAACAAGCCTCCAAAATACCCCATGCTGATCTGTGGATGGGGAGTGAAAAACAATCTTTGCTGTGTAGTCTGCACCTACCCTTTGACCTCCAGTTTCAAATCCGCTCTCACTAGCAGGACCCGTAAGATCTAACTGATCTGCTCTGTTTGGGGAGGCTGGGAGGTTAATTATTGCTATTGCTTTTATTACTACCATCCAGCTGTAATAAAGGGTTACATTCAATATATGTAACGGCATCACTTATTGCTCTAACTGCTCTTTGGGCTCTAACTTGCTTTTGCTGAATATGTCCTTGGCACATATCCTATGAAAACAGCTCTAGGTAGCAGTATTGGAGCAAGTCCTGAGGGTAGGAGTGGCTTTCTTGGGAGATGGGAGGTGATGGATTGCATGCCGCGGACTCTGGTCAGCACGGCTGGGCAGAGGTGTAACGCAACAGCAGGGGACAGGCAGCTACAAATACAAGCTCACTGAGCTAAGTAAAAGTAGCCAGCTTGTGACACAGAAATAACACCCTGCACCTGTGCCAGCTGCCATGTTGGAACCCGACTGCCGAGGCAAGGCAAGCGACGTAGCTGCCTGAGAAGGGGCCCTTTGGTGAGCAGTGTTCATCTCGACTTGGAGTCTGGGCAACCATTAAACTATTACACGTGACCACCCTCTGCTTTATCATTCCCACTTCCCTCCAGGCCAGTTCAGCGTGCAGCTAACCTGAGCAAAGGCGGGATTTTGTACTTTCCACCTCTAGTTACTGACTCACGGCTGTCATCTTCCTGGCCACCCACCGGTGGCCTTTCCCCCTCTGTTCAAACGCCAGCAGCAAGGTCCTTCTGCTGCCCAAATATGTCCCAGAATCCTCTGCAGCAGTGCTTCAAAGGAGTTTGGGCAAATGATTCTAGGGTGTGTCTGTAAACAGGTGCCCACCACACACAGCTGAGCAGAGAGAGAGCAGGAGTGCCCCTAAATGCAGGACCCAGGACCTGTTTGCTGGTGACTGAGTAGGACAGTCCAATGGTTTGATTGAACGCCCTGAGAGGTCACAGGGGAGTATCTCTTCCTTGATTGGATAAGTGTAACACTAAGGTCTTGCTACACAGGGAATGTTACCAGTCTAATACCATCCAGTGCTGGTCTGATGCTGCCCCCTTACGTGTGATGCCTGGCTTTCTCTATGCCTAATGCTGTCTCTGGTGCTCTCACCTCTTCCCCAGCAAGGAGACAGCCAGTCGGGTGGCATTTTTTCATCAGAATATTTTTTTAATGAAAATGAAAATTTCCACGGAGTCCTGAGGGTCTGGGTCCTGAGTGCTCTTTGGGGTCCAGAGGAACCTGGGGGCTGGATAAGGAAGGAATTGAGTAACTGTGTGCTGGGAGGAGATCCTGCAGTCTGGGGTGGGGTTAGCCCACCCTCAGACCAGCTCATAAATCAAACAACAGCCCCCCATGTTCTCGTTCCTCATGGGTGTTCAGTTGTGCCTCCCATTTGCAGGGACCGACTGTGCATCAGATGTCTCCTTGCCCCGGCTCCCCTGTCAATCTCCCCTTTGTCCCTCACTGGTGATAGGGATTCAAGTGCAAAACCTCTTTGGGCTTTTTAAAGGTTTCTTTTGCAGTAACCCTTCTTTATTCCAAAGCACTGAACCACCCAGCTTTCTAAATCCTGATTACACTGGCTCAGAGACTTTGCTTTAAGTATGACTTTGAATTAAGGATCTCAAATGTGCATTCAATTTCAGTTTAAAAGGGGTAGTTAACACATTTTATATAAAGAGCTATTATTAAATATGTTCGCTGAAGATTAACAACTGCTGAGTGTAATGGATACATGTCTGAACACTATGATATATACTGAATTTCCCATTATATAGGGGCTGGATGTGTGTCTGCTAGAACAGATCTAAGAATTCACAGCGAATAATTTAACAGATGAGTGGAGCATGTCTCTCTGCCTGTGGAACTGTGTGGTGCCCTCAAACGCATTCTGCATTGTTTTCTCACAGACGCCCAGTCATGCATGCTGGGGCGTAGTTGGCTAAAACCGCATCATGCGGGGACGGCCCTAGATGTGAAGACTCCTGCTCCCAGGCCTGTTGAACATCATGACCACCATCATCCTGAAAGATCAAAGCTGCCCCTGGTGTGGCACCTCCCCTTTGAATTTGTGTATGTCTCTGACCCCTTCCTGCAGAGACGAGTACCCTGACCCCCAGCTGCCAGAACATCGCTGCATCTCTCTAAGGGCAACAGTCTTCAAGCCCAGTCTGCCTGGAGCCCTGTATTTTAGCTGAGTGGATATGTCAGGGACTGGGATGTGGGGGGTCTGACCTTGTGGTTAGAGCCAGAGCCAGAGCCCGACTTAGTGGTTAGAGACAGGAACAGGAACTGGGAATCAGAGCCAAGGATCAGAGCCAGAGGCAGAAATGGGCAGAGCTGGCACAGGACAGGAACAAGGCAGGAGCAGGTTTGGAGCAAGGCTGGGAATAAGGCAGGCACAGGAGAAATCACAGCTGTGGGTGTAAGCATTGACAATGACCTGCCACTGCTGCTGTGCTTAAATACAGACCTGCTGGCTCCGTGAAGCCAATCAGGTGGATGGTCCGAGCAGGCGATTCTGCTGCAGCCCAGCTGGGCTCACTAACCGGGCCTGAGGGTGAGCTGGTTAGTCCACGCTCAGCTGAGGGAACTCTGGCCCATAGTTCCTGACAGAACAACACAAACTTTTTCCCTTCTGATTTTTATCTAAATTTGCTTCCTGGTGCTTTGCCCTTTCTCCATTTGTCATCCAGGAATGTCTTGGCAATGAGTTCGCTGGAGGGAGTTGGCTCATTTGAAAGGAATTTTGCAGGATGTTTGCAGAAAGCAAACTCTGAATTAGCATCACAAGCCTATGCATGGAAAACCTGATTCTCAGGGCTTGTCTCCATAGAGAATTTTGCTGTTATAATTATATGGGTTTAACCCATTGGGGTACATTATACCAACAGGGTACACTCTTACTCTAGAATAGTGGGAAGTTATATTGTTTAATTACAGCAGCTTAACTACACAGGTATAATTATAATGGTAACATTCCTTGTAGCAAACGCTTCGAGTTACACTCAGCCAGTCAGGGAAGAGATACATGCATGTTACCTATCTGTGCATCCAATCGAATCAGCTTGAATTTCAGATCTGGAACAGCGCCAAGCTACAGGCAGGGCCAGTGCAACCCATTAGGGCACCAACATTTGGGGGGCGCCGGCGCCCCGGTCGTCGTCGGAATTTCAGGGGCGGGACCTTCCGCCGCCTCTGTTGGGGGCGGCATTTCAGGGGCGGGACCTTCCGCCGCCTACGGCGGCGAAAAAGCTGGCGGCGCTCCTGGCTACAGGCCACGAATTATCCATATAAATGACTCAGCGAACGTATCTGTATAAAACCAGGAAAACTGCAACATGTTGGTGGACAATTTGCAAAGAGATAAAGAGGCGCTGTGGTTGAATAAACTGCTGTGAAATATTTGCCCAGTGTGGCCTCATACATCTCGTTTTTCACAGGGCTCCCAGTAAACCCGCATTGATTTGTGAGGCCTATGGAAAAGAAACAAACTATCCATCAGGCACCTTTCTGGGTCGAGCACTTGAAAACCTGACCCAGATGTGTCTGACAGGGCAGAAGGAATGACCCGCAGTATCTCTAAAAAAGGAACCTTTCCACTCCTGTTACTGCAACGGCAGGAAGCCAGGTCTGTTTGCTAAGCTACCCAAAAACAGTGCCAGGGGCTGCCAGACTCATGGTGGGTTGATTTAGCTGAGAAATCAGTTCCCTTTTTTGTTTTGTGCAACCTCAGATTATCTTGCTGCTCAGTAATTTCTTCCTCTCCTGCTATCCCTGGCTGGCTTTGGCAGTTTCTAAGCTCTCCAATGGGTGGGTGGGTTGGGAGGATGTCTGACGGTTTCTAAAAGCAATTCAGAGATGACATCGCAGCTTAGTGGGAACATAACGCGTCTACCAGGTTTGTATAGTTCCTTCCAACTGGAGTAGGGGAAATAAAATACCCACTTCTCCCCCTCCCCCCCCACAAAAATTAAGACTTAAAAAGGATTTCAGATTAAAATAACTAGCTCAGGCGTGTCCTCTGTGCTGAGAAGATCAAGTGCTAATGATGGTTCTGGCGTGTTGGTGACAGTTTTGTCTGTTGTATGTATATATATTTAAACTGTGAGACCACATGGGAGGTTCTTTATGCAGCCGAAGTGCCTTTGACAGCCGCTGAGAACACATTGGCTCCTTTCTGCTGGCAAAAGGCTCATCCCATTAAAGGCTGTCGATACGGGGAAGGGAAATGACAAGGGTGCTTTGGAAGGGAGCGAGGCAGCAGGAGGAGACAGGAGCTGCCACCACCAATGTCATTACTGGGAAAGAGAACGAGCTTGGCATAAATGTACCATGTGTTTTCATTAGCGGCAGCGGGGAGTGAGCCACTCTGAAGAGGCAGCATTTATACCACTGAAGCGAAAAAGCTGCCCTACAATATCATGTGGACACCAGAGGGACTGGCTGGCTCAGCATGTGAGCACAGTCCAGTCCCCTTCTTGTCCCAGGCACGGGGGCTGCTGCACAAGCGCTGTGAGCCTGCACCCCTAACCAGCCTAGGCGTGACAGCCCCTGGTGCGGGTGAGAAAGCTCCTGCCAAGCTCCAGGCCCTCTCACGGGAAAGCAGCCCAGAAGCACGCTTTGCTGTCAGCACGACCTGCCAGCATGGAGACCTCACATTCAGGCCTCACGGGCTACTGGCTCAGGATGTAGATTGTGCATGCGCTTGCTAGGCAGGACTCTCTCAGCCTGCAGCTGGGCTGAGGCGACAACTCGTCAGAAGCAAGAGCTGGTCGGAGCTCTGGAGACGGGTTTTTGGCCAGGACTTGCGTAAAGGCAGTTCTTCCAGGAAACAGCCTGGTTCCCAACTCCTGCTGCGACAAAGACCTGGCTCAGCCTGTCAGCCAGCGTGCACAGATCAGGGTCTCTTTCCTCACACAATCTATTTATTATAATTGTTGTTGTTATTGTAAGCCCTGTGGCCACAAGCCTTAGAGAGTAGGGAGTTCACTATTGATTGTTGGTGAACAGGGGGAAGAGCAGCCCAGTGCTGCTTTCGAATGCCAGATGGGCATAGGCGATGGAGCTCTCTGCTGCCATCTGTTGGTGAGCAAGGGGAAGTGAGTGGGCCAGGCCTCATTTGCATTCAGTTATGTGAAAGTTTGGGCATGTTGATCAAAGTATAGTTAAGTTTTGAGTTTGGGGATAATAGAACATTGTTGTCCCTGTTGTGTAAGGACAGGGCAAAAGAACTCCACCAACTGTGACTAGGTTAAAGGGTCACCCTGACCATAACTGTAGGCTGGCTTGGTTGGGTAGCAGAGCAAGACACACAGGCAGGAAGGATGGACCAGACTAGACCTGACCTATAGAATATCAGGGTTGGAAGGGACCTCAGGAGATCATCTAGTCCAATTCTCTGCTCAAAGCAGGACCAATCCCCAACTAAATCATCCCAGCCAGGGCTTCATCAAGCCTGACCTTAAAAACCTCTAAGGAAGGAGATCTACCATCTCCCTAGGTAACCCATTCTAGTGCTTCACCACCCTCCTAGTGAAATAGTGTTTCCTAATATCCAACCTAGACCTCCCCCACTGCAACTTGAGACCATTACTCCTTGTTCTGTCATCTGCCACCACTGAGAACAGTCTAGATCCATCCTCTTTGGAACCCCCTTTCAGGTAGTTGAAAGCAGCTATCAAATCCCCCCTCATTCTTCTCTTCTGCAGACTAAATAATCCCAGTTCCCTCAGCCTCTCCTCATAACTCATGTGCTCCAGCCCCCTAATCATTTTTGAGTCTTCCATGTCAACGATCTGTCTCTGAAAACATTACAAAGAAGTAGCTTTTCCCGAAGCCATAGGGGGCAGTAGTGCAGCTGAAAATTTCTAGCAAGCCCCCTTCCTCCCATCCAGCAATCTATAATACCTGCAATTATTACTTCTGGGTAGGCGGTAGAGTCCCCTCAGCAGAGCAGACAGTGTTTCTCTTGAGCTGGCGATAGAGCTGTCTGACCCCTGACTCTGCCAACCCTGGATGACAGTGAGTGGGGATGCAGAGTGGTAGGGGGAAGTGCCTGTTGCAGGAACACATTGCTGTATGGAAGGACTGCATTTAAGACTAGCAGGGTCGCCGAGAGCAGGTTCGGGCCCCGGTGAAAAACCGGGGGCCCGAAAACCTGGCCAAAGGGTGACATTATTATTACTGGTAGCTCTGACAGGCCCTAACTGAGATCAGAGCCCCATCGTGTTGGGTATTGCACATGTGAAAGAGACAGTCCCTGCCCCAAAGAGCTCACATTTGAAATAGACAGGAGGAAGAAGTAATATTATCCCTCTTTTACTGAGGGAGAACATACTCGCTGTGACATTGCACTCTATATGATTTTATGAAAATATGCTAATCATAGAGTCATAGAATGTTAGGGTTGGAAGGGAATATAATGTAACTGGAATATGCTTCATGCAAAAGGTCTAAGGTATGATTACAAAGCTTATAATCTATTGAGAGTGATCATCCTATTTGTATGAATGTACCACTCTTGTATCTGAAACTAGAAATATGAAATATAACTCTGAGGGCCTATTGTAATTATGCAAACTGTGGGCCATTAATGGTGGTTTGGAATCTTGATGGCTCCCACCAGCCAGGACAATTGACTGTGGATGGCTCTGTTTGCAGGCAGGCCTTCCTGTGAGTCAGGCCGGGAGGAATGAAGGCTTGGAGTCTCACAGGAAATGAGAAAATCCATCTTAAACCTGGTGCTTTTCCATTTAGAAGGGGGTGGGGTGGGGACCCAGAGAGACAAAAGATTTCCCGCCTTGTGCCAAAGCTATATAAGGGGGTGGAACAGAACAAAGGGGGCTGCAGTCATGAGAAATCCCCTAGCTACCACCTGAGCTGGAACAAGGGCTGTACCAGGGGAAAGGATTGTGCCCAGACTAGGAAGGTGTCCAGTCTGTGATAGAAGCTTATTGAAACATCTGAGGGTGAGGTTTTATCTGTATTTAGTTTTCTTACTGTATTAGGCATAGACTTGCGTGTTTTATTTTATTTTGCTTGGTAATTCACTTTGTTCTGTCTGTTACTACTTGGAACCACTTAAATCCTACTTTCTGTATTTAATAAAATCACTTTGTACTTATTAATTAACCCAGAGTATG
>QXTE01000016.1:16620617-16635333 GCA_003942145.1 Platysternon megacephalum | reverse complement strand
CCCACTCCCCCCCGCCCGCTTGGCTAACTGCAGGGAAGGATTTCTTTTCAGCTACAGGCAAACAGCCCAGTAGGAACGGGGCCACCTCTGTCCCCTTAATTACATTCCCGTATTTCAACCAGGTTACCATGAACGATATCACTCTCCTGAGGATAACACAGCAAGATAAAGAACGGATGTTGCTTGAATGCCAGCAAACACCGGGACCATACGCTGCCAAGCTTTGTCATGCAATGATACCAGATTACTTGCTGCTAGCATGGCGTGGTCAAGTGTCCTACCATGGAGGACGGAATAAGGCTGCCCTGCCCAGAAACCTTCTGCAAAAGCTTTTTGAGTACCTCCAGGAGTGTTTCATGGAGATGTCCCTGGAGGATTTCCGCTCCATCCCCAGACACGTTAACAGACTTTTCCAGTAGCTGTACTGGCCGCGAATGCATCCCAAGTCCCCAGGGCAAATTCATCATTAAAAAATGCTTGTTTTTAAACCATGTTTGATATTTACAAAGGTACACGCACCAGAGGTCCCTTCCAGGGGGTCTGCGATACCGCCTTGGGAGGGTTCGGAGGGTACTTCAGTCAGGGTGAGAAAAAGATCCTGGCTGTTGGGGAGAACGGAGTGCTGTGTGCTCTCTGCAAGCTCGTCCTCGTCCTCCTCCTCCTCTTCCCCGTCCGCAGAATGCTCAGGCATGGCTGAGAGTAACCCCTCATCGGAATCCACGGTCAGGGGTGGGGTAGTGATGGCGGCCCCCCCTAGAATTGCATGCAGCTCATCGTAGAAGCGGCATGTCTATGGCTGTGCCCCGGACCATCCGTTTGCTTCTTTGGTTTTCTGGTAGGCTTGTCGGAGCTCCTTAACTTTCACACGGCACTGATATGAGTCCCTATTGTGGCCTCTCTCCATCATGCCCTTGGAGATTTTGTCAAATGTTTTGGCATTTCGTCTCTTGGACCGTAGTTCTGCTAGCACGGAATCCTCTCCCCATATAGCGATCAGATCCAGTACCTCCCATACGGTCCATGCGGGTGCTCTTTTTCGGTTCTCGGACTGCATGGGTACCTGTGCTGATGAGCTCTGTGTGGTCACCTGTGCTCTCCGTGCTGGGCAAACAGGAAATGAAATTCAAAAGTTCGCGGGGCTTTTCCTGTCTACCCGGCCAGTGCATCCGAGTTCAGATTGCTGTCCAGAGCGGTCACAATGGTGAACTGTGGGATAGCTCCCGAAGGCCAATACCATCAAATTTCGTCCACACTAACCCTAATTCGAACCGCCAATGCCGATATCAGCACTACTTCCCTCGTCGGCGAGGAGTACAGAAACCGATTTTAAGAGCCCTTTATATCGAAGTAAATGGCTTCGTTGTGTGGACGGGTGCAGGGTTAATTCGCTTTAACGCTGCTAAATTCGAATTAAAATCGTAGTGTAGACCAGGCCTAAGTGAAATAAGGGCTGGAGCATCGCTGGGTGCAGGTGTGTGCAGGACTCAGGGTCCCATCTGGAGATGTGGGTGTGTGACCCAGACTGCTAGAGAATTTCACAGTGATAGCCATGTCGGAGAAGCCTGCAATAACCTCTCTTGCCATGCTCACATTGTAAAATGCACAAAAGCACTCGGAGAGAGCACTGGGCCAGATCCTTAGCTCAAATCTATTTCCAGGAAATGAAAAGTGAAAATGAACAGGTTAAAAATGAGAAACTACAATATTGTGAACAACATGACAAACCAGCGGGCCTGCTTGTGCCCCCGCACCAGAGCCATCTTCCCTGGCCTGATCCTCCTCTTGCTTACACAAGTTGCTAGTGTAAATGGATACATGTACAAAAGGTGCTGAAGTTATAATTCATCTGACTTCTAATGATACAGAAAAGACCTAATCAGGCTCTGTGATGGGGTGTACAAACCCCACACTGGACAACAAGGGGTTAAGGGATTATTTTGGGCTCAGCCTGCCCCCCTCCCGCCACGCCACGCCACGCCACGCCACGCCACGCCACGCCACGCCACGCCACATCTGCAGCAAATGCACCTTCTGCTGGAGGAATTAAAAGGCACGGAATTAGCTCATTTGGGTGGTAGAGCTGGAGGTGAGGAGAGCCGAGCCGAGCCTAACCTAACCTAAGACTCTGACACAGCTGCCCAAAGGGGCCCTCCCTGAGGGACGGGAGGACCCACCCCAGAGACAACATGAGAGGGAAGTATCCTGTGGAACTTGGACATTGGTAACCCCCTTTATTTATTGTGGTTTGGGTTTCCACACCAGGGGAAAGCCTTGGACTAAGCTGAATTTAGGGGGGTGGACGAGAGGAAGAGGCCCAGGGCTGGTTGCCAGACTACTGGTAGCCCAAAGGCCCCTGGGTCAGAGCCCGGTGGAGTGGGAGGGCCCGGGCTCCCCTCCCCACATCCCCCTTGACAGTCAGGAGTTGCAGTCGTGACCACTAGGCCACGCTCCCGAAGAGAGGAACATTACAGGCTCCCATTCAAATCAACGGCCAAACTCCCTGAGAATCTGATTCTGATCTTACTTACACTGGTATAAAGCACTAGTGATGTTGTTGAAGTCAGTGGAGTCGCAATGGTGACTTCAATGGGCCCCAGAGCAGGCTGAAAGTGTCTGTCTTAGCAATATTTAACCACATCCTGGAGCTGAGTACAATAGTGCTTCCAAGGGGGGGGATAATTAGCTGTCACAAGGGACACAAGAAATACCCAGGTCTGCAAATCTTGAAAGTTCAAGGAGTCACAGAAGAGTTCCTGCAGAATTAGCTGTTTTTCTGCAGAACCTAAATTTTCATTCAAAAATGATTGGTCCAATTACACTAATTTAACAGTGCCAGAGTTTTTCAAAGAAAAGGTCACTAAGATTTTTTTAAGATGTGCAAAACAACATATTTTTACCAAGCCTGGGTCTCAGAACAGCTGAACTGTTTTGGCTGAAATTAAAAATCAGCCTGAGGCAGGTGCCTGGAATGGAAAACTTTAGCCAAAATGCTAAATGTTTTGCAGTTATAAGCAATTGAAGACAGAGTCTTAGCGTATGTCTTCACTAGCCAGGGATCTGGCCCATTGGACCTAATTCTGAGCTCAGTGACACTGGTGTATATCAGGAGTATCTCCACTGGAGTCACAGAGAGCAGAATTTTACCCTTTTGCCCTGGCTCCCACTAAAATCAATGGCAAAGCTTACATCAGTCGGAGCGGGCAAACTCTCTATGTACAATGACGTCTAGTTGCAGGAAGGGAGCATGACATATTCTGTAATGCTGCTTTGTAGTATTAGTGTCATGTGTGAGACATGGGCCAGATATGCCAGTATACCACTCGCACTGCTCTGCTGACACATGGCAACGGTTACCTTGGGTTGAAGATGATTTTGCACCAGCTGGTGTGGACCGGTGACTCTGGCCCCATATGGATGCAATCCTCAGTGTTTTACTCTGGAAAACCAGCTAAGCATTGGCCAAACCAAAAAATTCAAGCAACAACTTTGCCTATTTACAGGGTGAATTTCACAAGTTGTCTTGCCTTTTGCACACGCATGGACATGTTTTTTGCCCAGTGCGTGGCACATTTTTTCATACACTTTAAAAATTAAATGAATCCCGATGAATTGATATTTCCTTGTAATATTTTCTAACCCTTTGCAATTACTGAACAGATAAAGCCATATCTCAATAATAATTATTTGCACTACCAAAGCACCTGCCATCCAAGGATCTTGCAGTGATTTACATGCATTAGGACCCTGATCCTCTAAACTCTAAAGCATGTGTGTATTTATAGGATTGGGGTGTAAATGCCAAATGCTGATGTTCGTCATTAAGCAAAATGTCATTGAAATCAGTGAGAGTTTTGTGCAAATGAAAATACCAGTATTTGCCCCCAATGGTCTCATTCTGATCCCATTCCACTGAGTTACTCCTGATTTGCAGCAATGTAAGGCTCTGATTCTGCAGCTGGTAGTGTGTGGGCAGATCTCTGCACACATGAAAAGCCCCACAGAAGTCAATGGGGACACCTTCATACAGGCACAGGGGGCTGCCCACAAACAGTAATTTGTTGGATCAGGGCCTAAATGAGAGCAAAATCAAAACTTGATAGTGTATATTAAGTCTCACAAATCCCCGTGCCCTAGGTAATTTTTATTATGGGTGGGAAACTGAGGCACAGAGAGTTTAAGTGACTTGCCCAAGATCCCACAGAGTGAGTCAGTGTCAGTACCAAGAATAGAACCCTGAAGTCCTGACCGCCTGTGCAGTGTCCCTGAGACCCTCAGAATCACTCAATGCAACTGGCAAAGCATTCACTGCTCTGTAACAGCAACTCGTAACAGGCCTGACACATGCACCACATTGCTGTCATAGCAGTTACTTGTAAAGAAGGTTGTGTGAGATATTAAGTGACAGTTGATAGCATACTGATTGGCATAAGCATTGTGAGATGTATGTATGAGTGTTATTCAAGACGTTGCATGTATGTATTAAAATATGTTTGACCCACGTAACCAGGCAGGGTTGATCCATAAATAAATCTTTCCCAGACAAAGGAATAGTGGTTTACCTGTCTGCCTAGGCCCCTGTGTGACTGAAGCAGGGTAAGTCAAACACAATGGGAGGCCATTTGCATCGGAGGTAAACAGGAGAGACGGATAGCAGGTGGGTGAGAAAGCAGCATGGTGTCAACACACCAGGACACAAACAACCGGGGAGAAGGCTCTTATCTGGGGGTGCACGGCACAAGGACACACTGCAAGGTTTGCTGGACTAGAAGAAGGCGGAAAAAGAACCCTGTTGGTTATCCATCGCTGAGGGAGCAAAAGGGACAGTGCTTTTAGCATCCCTGAACACTGAATCCTGGTATAACCCCCATACCTCCTGGGGGTGGTTTCTGTCCCATCTAGTGGCACCAAGACCACTTAGAGAGAGAGAGAGAGAAAATGAGTCTGCTCTACAGCCTTAGCTAAGAGCCAGTTGGCTTTTACCTCCTACGGTAGAGGCTCATGTACTAAGCTCCCGAGGTCCCAGGTTCAATCCTGCCTGTTGACGCTACGCTGGCCCTGGGGCTGGTGATGCCGAGAGGTTGCTTTAGGTGAGAAACCTGTCTGAGACAAGTTATGATTAATCTCTTAGAAGTGTGCTATACTTGTGTTTTGTTTGTAACCATTTCTGTTTCCATGATCCTCGCTTTCTATCACTTACAGCTCTAGCTTTGTTAATAAACTTCTCCTTGTTTTACCATAAGTACAGCTCAGTGCTGTAATATTAAGCAAGGGGCGACGTCTGAGCTCAATCACACAAGCTGGTATGTGCCCTGTCTCTTCAGAGACAGCAACGTCAGTAATTGCTGCGAGTGTCCAGAGACAGAGGCTGGATCCTCCAGGGGAACGCTCTTCCAGGGGCTTGGGAAGTGGGGTACCCCACGTGTTACCTGCAAGGCACAGTAAAGGCTGGCGGAACTATGGAGAAGATTGGTTGGGTGGCTAACTGAGTGTCAGGGAACGGGTACACAGTTTAACATCAACAAGTCTCAATTTTGCTCAGGCTGAGGGGTAACATATTCCTGGGTGCTCAGCAGACCATTCTCCCTCAACCTGCACATGCACTGTTGCCACTAACGATGGGTGGGAATGGTTACGTGATACCTAATAAACCTGCAGACACGATGATACCTGCTCAGCTCACCTGCAGGTAAATTAGCACCCAGGGGGCCAGGAGATGCTGACAGGACTAAGAAACAGTAGACTCATTAAACTGGTGATGCAACCCCAGCCCTCAGTTACACTGTGTTGGGAGGGCATCCCTCAAAAAGAGGCTTTATACAATTCAAGACACCTGCTGCTGCAGGATCAATGGGAGACATGGCCTCTTGTTACTAATTTTATGAATCCTAATGAACAGTAATAATCATCATCGGAGTTACACCGTGCCATTTACCCAGAGCACATCAAAGTGCCTTCCAAAGTGAGAACACAGAGGAACAATAAAGTAACAACAGTAACCCTCAGAACTAACAAACCTCCCTGAAGACAGAACCATTTGGCCACTGGCTTTCATTGCAACACAAAACATTAGGACTATGTCGTCTAGAGAAGAAATGACTGCAAGAGGACATGTTAGAGGTAAATAAACCAGTGAGTGGTGTAGAGAAGGTCCATTAGCTTGCTTACTTACTAGAGCAAGGGGACACCTAGTGCAATTAGGAAGCAACACATTTAAAAATGATAAAAGGAAATACTGCTTTATTTAGAATACATTTTCAGCCTGTGGAACTCATTGTCACATGGTTTCACTGAGGCCAAAAGCTTAGGAAGATTAAAAAACAATTAGACATGTATATGGATGACGTGCACATCTGTAATTATATTATCATAAACAATTTAGAAGGGTTATAAATCCTCATGCTTCAGCCCCTATCCAGCTGGTGGCTGCCTGTGGTCAGGAATAATCTCCCCCTGGGGCAGGTTAGTCCAGAATTGCCCATTTGGGGGGCGGGGATGGTTACATCTTCCTGTGAAGTGTCTGATGCTGATCTTTGTTGGAGACTGGGATACTGGACTAGATGGGCCATGGATCTGAGTTGCTCTGGCAATTCCTGTTTTCCATGTCACATCCCTTCCTGAACTCTGCATGTGTTTTGTCTATTTGGATTGTTAGCTCTTTAGAACAGGGTTTATTTTCCTTGCATGTCTATCCTGGGACCAACCTGGGTACAACAACACTACCAACAACAACGTAAAGCACCACACTTGCCAACAACATAAAACAAAAGGTGGGCCTTCATAAATGCAGCCACCTCTGGATCAGAACATAGAACAGTTTAACAGCACATAACACCACCACCTAGTATGTTTGGAGAGAAGGTGAAGAAGAATAGAGTCTCTAGCTGATACCATGACAGGAACTGCAGGTTGGCAGGGTGTGATAACCCCCACTGCCATGTCTCCAGCAGAGAGTGTGACGGTACCTCCCATAAGGCTTTATGGGAATATGACATATCTGGAGTATGTTTTGTGCTGCCTGTGCCAGGTAACATATCTCTGTAAAGGTTATGGTCTATTCATCCTATTTGTACACAGATATCATTTTGTACTTGAGGTTAAGAATATTGGCTGTATACTTGCTTGATTTCTAAGTAAGCTTTGTGAGGCATTTGGTCGGCTTCTTTAGGAAGGAATTCGCAAGGTTAAGTACCCGACCAGGAAGCACTTGGGGAACAATACATCTTGGAATGCTCCAATCCACATAAGAAGTCTTCCTGGAGACATACAAGATACCATGTGGACAATGGCATCTGCCTGTAATGACTGAGTCATGCATGGACATGTGACTTGCCCAGGTGACTCCAGAACTCCATCTTGGAGCTGGACTTTGCATAGGAGTGAGGAGGGGGGTCTCCACCCACAAGAGAGAGTCTATTTAAACCCGTAGGAGACCCCTCCATTTTGTCTTCAGCTGGCTAAAGAAGGAGCCTCTCCACCCCCCAGGATACTTGAAGGAAACTGGAACAAAGCACAGTAACTACAGGGGGTGTGAGTGATTGCTGGACCCAGGCTAAAAGGGAGCATTCTGGAACTGGTGAGGATCTTATCTGTATTCAGTTTGATTAGACATAGAATTGCGCATTTTATTTTATTTTGCTTGGTGACTTACTTTGTTCTGTCTGTTACTACTTGGAACCACTTAAATCCTACTTTCTGTATTTAATAAAATCACTTTGTACTTATTAATTAACCCAGAGTATGTATTAATACCGGGGGGAGCAAACAATTGTGCATATCTCTCTATCAGTGTTATAGAGAACAATTTATGAGTTTACCCTGCATACGCTTTATACAGGGTAAAACGGATTTATTTGGGTTTAGATCCCATTGGGGGTTGGGCATCTGAGTGCTAAAGACAAGCACACTTCTGTGAGCTGTTTTCAGGTAAACCTGCAGCTTTGGGGCAAGTAATTCAGACCCTGGGTCTTTGTTGGAGCAGACGGGTGTGTCTGGCTCAGCAAGAGAGGGTGCTGGAGTCCTGAGCTGACAGGGAAAACAGGAGCAGAGGTAGTCTTGGCACATCAGGTGGCCAAGGGGGTTTCTGTGATCCAACTCATCACAGAGAGAAGAAAGGATGGAATAAGGGAGAAAGGAGACTTCAGGTCTTGGCTACGGGGCTGAAATTTCTGGGATCCAAAAGTGAAAGCACTTGAGCTGCTTCCCGGGGGCCTGCAGCAAAGAATCAGAAGTGTGGTTGAAATGGTAAAGATCACCTCTGGGCTGCCTCCCCACCATCTGTCAAAGCAATAACTTTATTTTAACAAGGGGCTGAGATTTCAGCCCACAGGGCCAGAAGCAAACAAAGCAGGGACTGCTGCACCGGGAAAGGGGAAAATAGAGGCCACCCCTCCGCCCCAGCACCCCGGAGCCAGAACTGTGCAGGGGGGAGCCCTGCACTCTGGCGGCATTAGGACGCAGGTGGGAACTCTCCTCCCCCCACCATGTGGTCTTGGGACAAAAGTGCAGAGAGGCCCCAGGTGAGTCTCCAGGGTCAGAGCAGGAAAAATGGGCCTGCACAGAACTTCCGACTGGGGCATAGCGAGATGTGGAGCTCTGGGCGGGCCTCGGCTTACTGTGGATGGGCCCACCTGTCTCTGGGGCCAGTCTGGGGGATGGAGACCAAATGTCTCTACTCCTGCATGGGAGGTCCTACATGGCAGGGTGTCTTCCTGCTGGTCCAGGGGTGTAGCCCTGCATGGGCAGTGGAGCAGGGAGCATGGGGGGCAGAGAACGGATGTGGAGGTAAGTGTCCTGAGCTGCTGTCTCCATCTGGAGGCAGCTGAATCACCTGCCCTGCGGCGAATTCTTGCCCTGTCCCCAGGGCAAGTCCAGGGAATGGGAGAGGCTGTGCCTTGCATTTTGCTGCTAAGCGGAGGCTGCACCTTCCCACACCACACCCAAGTGCAGGATTCACCCAGGAGCCAGCAAAGGATCCATCCTTCCTGCCCTGGTTCTGCATCTTCCCTGCCAGCCACGCTCTGGAGCTGCCCCAAGCCCAGCCAAGGGGAGAGTCCGGTGCTGGGATGGGACGGGAGTCCTGGGGTACCCTGCACTGTAACTGGGAGCTTCCGCCTCCCAGCATGAGTAGACAGGTGCTCGCTAGCTCTGCTCAAGCCGGTGCAGTGTAGCCGGGGGTAACACTGGCAGTGGCTCGGGCCAGCTGCCTGAGTACAAACCCGCCTGCACCCCCTGGGTACGTACGAGGGCAGCTTGCCTGTGCCACTGCCCAGGCT
Organism: Platysternon megacephalum; assembly: GCA_003942145.1. Lineage (NCBI taxonomy): Eukaryota > Metazoa > Chordata > Testudines > Platysternidae > Platysternon > Platysternon megacephalum. The sequence goes on along the minus strand of QXTE01000016.1, from coordinate 16,626,061 downwards.
CTCCTCGGGCCAGCTCTTTTAAGTGCCCTAGCTCGAGCGGAGCTAGCGTGTCTTCCCATGCTACACCCGCACATGCCCAGCGTGTGCAGGGACACAGCCTGGTTCTCCTCTCCTCTAGGCTGCGCCCGCACTGCGATCAGGGGCAGCTGGGCGGTGCAGAGCAGTGCAGAGCTCGGGTGCCAGAGCAGTGCAGCGGTGGTAGCGTGAGATTCAGCACGGGCAGGCCCTGGGTAGGTAGGCGGGTGGCTAGCCCACCCTGAAGTCTGTTGCTGCCCTGTCTTCCCTGCTGTTGGTGCCAAAGCAAGCTAGATTAAAGCTAGTCCAGGTGTGTCTACATGGGCCACAGTCACACCTGGACATACCCACAGACAGCTGCAAATCAGGAGGGACTCCCCTGATAGCAATGAAATTGCACTGGGGTAATTGAGAGGAGCGTGGACCCAGGTTCCCAAGAGGTGTAAATCAGCACCATTCCATTGATTTCAATAGCATGACACCGAATTACACCAGCCGAGGATGTGGGCCCTGATTTAAAAAAACTTGCAAATTGTGAGGTAACTTCTCCAAACCCTATTCATATCCCCTTCTCCGCACGGAGCCACCCTCTTCTCCATAGCCAGTCGGCTGATTAGAGGAGGCAAATTCTTTCATTAGACGAGACGTTGTTATAATCAGGTCAGAAATTTGGGACTGACATGATGCTGTTTAAAAAAAGCAACCCTCTGCCTGATTTTTTTTTTAAGTCTTTTTTTTTTTGCTGGCTGTGTGGCGCGATTGCGCTTTAACATAAATAAAAATAATCATCATAATTCATTGCAAAAAATGCAAAAGGTCACCGAGATATTTTGGGAGATGCTGGTGAATCAAAACAAATTGCATTTTCAGCAGCTGGCATTTCCAGCTCTCCACACAGTGCAGACTGATAGGCTGGAGGAGGAAATAAATGGAGAGGCAGAAAGATAAATCGAGAGCGCCAGAGAGACGGGTTTATGTGTGTTTTCATGTATCATTGTTGTGTGACACGGTGTGAGTTATCGCTGTAATTTAGGCACTGCCCTCTTGCCAGCAGCCCGCTCCCAGGACCTTGTGTGGACTGCTCGAGCAGCAAGGCAGGGGGGCAGTGATCTCACACCGGGTTGGAGGCATCCAACATGCCCACTGTTATTAGGGCTAGTTGGGTTGGGACTGACTGCTTTGCTAGCCCATAGGTCCCACTCCTCCCTTTGTTCCTTTAAAGAGAGTCACAGACAAGAATTTAACAATGCAGCTTCAACCGTAGGGCCTGCGTCTCCTCTTGCCTACCAGTGGGTGTAAATCAGGAGTAGTAACTCCAGGGAAGGCCCTGGGGTCACCCTGCTGTAAAACGGATAGATGTGAGATACAATTCAATTTAATTTCAGTTTGAAAATTCCCGAGCAAAGACTGATCCAAAATCCCACTCTTGACTCTGGACAATGTACATGTTTAAATAATCAACAGTAAATGAATGTTAAATAAATGTTAACAGTAAAATAAATGAATGAAATAAAGGAAGGAGGTGTGGGTATGGAACAGCTTCCATATGAGGAGAGATTAAAAAGACTGGGACTTGGAAAAGAGACGACTAAGGGGGATATGAAATCATGACTGGTGGGGAGAAAGTGAAGAGGGAAGAGTTATTTACCCCTTCACATAACACAAGAACCAGGGGTTCCCCAATGACATGAATAGGCAGCAAGTATAAAATTAACACGAGGAAGCACTTCTTCACCCAGTGCACAGTCGAGCTGTGGAACTCATTGCCAGGGGATGTTGTGAGGGCCAAAAGTATAACTGGGTTCGAAAAAGAACTAGATAAATTCATGGAGGATAGGTCCATCAAAGGCTAATAGCCAAGATGGTCAGGGACACAATCCCAGGCTCTCGGTGCCCCTAAACCTCTGACTGCCAGAAGCTGGGACTGGATGACAGGGATGGATCACTCGATAAATTGTCCTGTTCTGTCCATTCCCACTGAAGCATCTGTTACCAGCCACTGTCGGCAGACAGGATACTGGGCTAGATGGACCATTGGTCTGACGTTCTGATGGCTAGTTTGTAGCGCTCTGGACTGGGACTCAGATGACGTGGGTTCAATTCCCAGCTCTGCCACTGGCCTGCTGTATGAATTTGAGCAAGTCATCTCCTCTTGCCGTGCCTCAGTTTCCCCATCTGTACAATGATGATATTGGCTTCCCCTTTGTAAAACAATTTGAGATCTGTGGGTGATAAGGCATGTATATAGGAGCTAGGCATTATTATATTAATAATCTATACCAAATATGGTTACAAATCTATTACAAATACAGTTTCACACACCATCACCTCTTCAGTAAAAGCGCGAGAAACCAGATGGATATTACACCTGTGCATTTGATTAAGAAACTAAGGATCAGGATAGAGGGAAGTGAGTTGTAGTGTCCAGTTCCCCATGAGAAACTGGAGACTTGGTCTGAAATCAGTAACATCAAATTCAATAAAGACAAGTGCAAAGCACTGGTGAGGCCTCAGGGGCAGTACTGTGTCCCGTTCAGGGCACCACACTTTAAGAAAGATGTGGACAAACTGGAGAGAGTCCAGAGAAGAGCAGCAAAAATGATAAAAGTTTTAGAAAACTTCACCCGTAAGGAAAGGTTAAAAACTGGGCATGCTTAATCTAGAGAAAAGAAGATGGAGGAGGGACTTGATAACAGTCTTTAAATATTTTAAGGGCTATTATAAAAGGACAGTGATCAGTTGTTCTCCATCTGAAGAAGAGTTTTTTTACCCACGAAAGCTTATGCCCAAATAAATCTGTTAGTCCTTAAGGTGCCACCGGACTCCTCGTTGTTTTTGTGGCTACAGACTAACACGGCTACCCCCTGATAGTTGTTCTGCATGTCCACCAAAGGTAGGACAAGTAGTAATGGGCTTAATCTGCAGGAAGGGAGATGTAGGTTTGATATTAGGATTTTTTTCTAGCCCTAAGGCTAGTTAAGCACTGGAGCAGGTTACCTAGGGAGGTTGTGGAATCCCTGTCACTAGAGGTGTGTGTATAAGAACAGGTTGACAAACACCTGTCAGGGATGGTCTAGGTGTACATAGCCCTGCCTCAGCGCAGGGGGCTGGACTTGATGACTTCTCCACGGTCACTTTCAGCCCTATATTTCTGCCATTCTATGCTGAGAACACTTTGCCAACAGAGCCCAGATGTGCAGGAGTGCCAGGCAGAGCAAATCAGTTCCTGCAGGAAATGGCAAGGGAAGGCATCTCGCAGGTAGGTACGGCCCAGACTTTATGGGGAAGTACAGCCCGACCCTGCAAGGCTGAGTGTGCTCAGATCCCATTGAAGCTACTGAGAGGAGAAGGTGCTCACCATCTCATTGGAACAGCCCCGAAAGATCAATGTCAACGGCTAGAATTGCACCCAAAAGCCAATGCACCCTGCAGAGCAGCAGGGTAGTGATTTCCCGGTGGCTAGCATCCCTCCCCACTCACCCTGCTGCATTCTGCATCAACTGAGGCCTCCCAGTGTCCACCAGTGATAACTCCATGTCAGGGATATTGCTATAACCCAGCCTGGAAGTCACAAAGGTTTGGCGTATTGGGACAAAGTCCACATGAGAAGTAAAGGGCAGCAAATACCCAAGCAAGCACAGACCCCAAAAGCCCTGGGGCTCTAAGAGCCACGAGGGACCCATGAGTATCCCTTATCTGTGGACTATGGGACAATGACCTCATTAATAGGAGCAAGCCCCATTCCCAACACACACTCCATGCAACACCATCTCTGGAATCAGAGTAGCAGCCGTGTTAGTCTGTATCAGCAAAATGAACAGGAGTATTTGTGGCACCTTAGAGACTAACACATTTATTTGAGCATAAGCTTTCGTGGGCTACAGCCCACTTCTTCGGATGCATAGAATGGAACATACAGTAGGAAGATATTTATACATACAGAGAACATGAGAAGGTGGAATGTCGCCCTAGGCCCAGTCTGGGGCAGGCAGGTTATTGGTTGCGTCCAAGGGGCCAGAACTCCGAGAACCAGCCTCGCACATTGGTTATGCAGATACACAAGTATTTGGCGGGGAGGGGTGTGTGTAACAGCGCTAGTGGGGTGGTTCTGAGGGGGCTGCAGCCATTTGATCTTTGGGACAGAACGTGGTGGGAGCCTCTTTGCTCTAGATATTCCAAACCAGACTGGACAAAACAGCTTGTGCTGTAGGGAACAATCCTGCAGGGGTCAAGATGGACTGGACGGGCCAATAGCGCTTATCTACCTCTCGTTCTGATGTGCTTCTCGAATGGAGCAGTAGCACATCCCCTACATTGCATGTTTTGGGTGGGGGTTTAGAAAGACACAGTGGGGGGAATATCTTTTTATTGGACCAACTTCCGTTGGTGAGAGAGACAAACTTTTGAGCTTACACAGAGCGCTTCTTCAGGTGAAGGGGGGAGGTGAAGGGGGGAGGTGAAGGGGGGAGACGAAGGGGGAGGTGAAGGGGGAGGTGAAGGGGGGAGGTGCGCTAGTTGTGGATTGCAAGGTTCAGGCAGACAGACCCGAAGAGGCCGGCTGCTGTACAGAGGACTACAATTTAACAGTGAACCACTTGTCTGCATGGGAGGAGCAGCAGCAACAGACTTGCTGGCAATAGTCCAGAAACTGAGTCTTCAGTGCGGGCAGACCCCGAGTGCTCTGAATGCGGGGAGCAGAGATTCTGAGGGTGGAAGAGGAATATGCCACTGGGCTCTGCAAGGGTGGAAGAACTACTGATCGTAATGGTCCAGATGGGCCAATAGCTCTTATCTACTTTCGTTCTGATGTGCTTCTCGAATGGAGCAGTAGCACATCGCCTACATTGCATATTGGGGGTGACATACCCTTAGTGTTTGCAGTGAATACAACGGAGTATATAACAGCGTCTGTAACTGATTATACTGCAGAGGAAGGGAGGAGCTGTCACTCTGGGTGATCACTGGGATGACTGTTTCTCAGGTTGGCGGGCTGGCAGCTGGCACTCACACCGTGCTCCGTGTTTGGAGAGGCTCTTTTCCTGAACAGAGCAGTAGCTGTGACAGAGGAAGCCAAGGCATCAGCATACCCTCCTAGCCCAGGTCAGAGCCACACGTAGAACACGTGAGGATTTTGACTTTCCCCAAACCCCTCGCTTAGACAGTGTGGATAGAAGTCCCAACAGAGCCTAGCCTTGGTCTAACTCTGCTTGCATTGAAGCCAATGGTAAAATGCCCATCGACTTCAATGGGAGCAGAGTCAGGCCAATGTGAGAGCTTCTGAGTGTCAAAGTTAGAATCAGGACTCACAATTTGTCAGACCACTCTGTTTTATTAGCGCAGCGCTCTGCTAATACAACCAGATAATGTGAGCACCATGTAAGACTCAGACTGTCTTATTTATACAGATAAAAGGGCGGGGGGGGGGGGGG